>JACEFO010002250.1:1800000-2268019 GCA_015342445.1 Digitaria exilis
GCTGGTTAATGGGCAGCCAGGAAAGGAGATTCGACATCTACGTGGTCTTTGGCAAGGGAACCCCCCTGTCCCCCATGTTATTTATATTGGTTATGGATGTGCTGAATAGTCTATTGACAAAGGCAAGTGCTCTTGGTCTTCTCCAACCTCTTGCCAACCGGAATGGGGAGCAGCGGATCTCACTACATGCAGATGATGTACCCCTTTTCATCCGGCCTACAGACGAGGAGATGAATCTGACCATAAGGATCCTTGACAAGTTTGGGGAAGCCACGGGATTGTTCACTAACCTACAGAAGAGCTGTGCCATCTCCATCAGGTGTCAGCAGCAGGAACTCTCACGGTTGACTTCCCTACCACTTACCTGGGATTACCAATCTCCAACAAAAAATTCTCAAGAGCTGACCTCCTTCCATGGATTGAAAAGCTTGGGGACAGATTGCCGGGATGGAAAGCTTCTCTTATGAGTTTGGCAGGAAGAGTCACCTGGGTTCGTTTCGTGTTGACAACCATTCTGATTTGTGTGATGACTGCGGTAAATATACCAATGTGGTTTATCGAGGCAGTGAATAAAATTTGTCGAGGGTTTACCTTGAAAGGTAGTGATAATGCTAATGGGGGGTCATGTCTGGTTGCCTGGGAGAAGGTGCAGAGGCCACTGGAACTTGGCGGCTTAGGGATCCTGAACCTAGAATATATGGGGATGGCGCTAAAAATACGATGGCTATGATACATGAAAACCGGAGCAAATCGCCCCTTGAGGGGGCTGGACATCTGCATCCACCCAAATGCGGTTGCTCTTTTCAACGCAGCGATCACAACACAAGTGGGAAAAGGAGCCTCGACTCGGTTTGGTTGGATAGGTGGTTCATGGGATGCTGTTTAAGTGATTTAGCACCCTAAGTTGTCGCTGCTGTCCCGGTACAAGGAACCTCGACCTGAATGAGGAGGACCAGCACCTCTGGCGTTTTGAAGCTACTGGACAGTACTCTTCCAAGTCAGCATACAGAGCTTTCTTTCATGGCGCAATATACTTTGAACCTTGGAAGCTGATTTGGAAATCGTGGGCACCTGGGAAATGCAAGACCTTTGTATGGTTGGCAGTCCATAAAAAATGTTGGAGCCGACCGCCTCCAAGACCGGGGCCTCCCTCATCCGTCTGCATGTCCCCTGCGTCATCAGGAAGATGAAACAGCGCAACATATGCTCATCTCCTATGTTTTTGCTCGAGATTTTTGGTTCAAATTATTGTCACTGATGGATTTTACTACTATGGCATCCGGGCCGCAAGAATCTAGTCTTGCAGCATGGTGGCAGGAGGCAAATACAAGAGTGGACAAGGAGAAAAGGAAGGGATTTAACTCCATTGTGATCTTGGGAGCTTGGCTAATCTGGAAGCAACACAATGTTTGTGTCTTCGATGGGGTTAATCCTTCTATTAGTAACTTGGTCAAGCAATTTGAAGAAGAACTCCACCTCTGGTGTATGGCCGGTGCCCGAGGGCTAAGAGCGCTGAGCCGCGGGGTGACTAATTCTTACGCTATAGTGTGTTAGTTGGTCAGGTCCACTTTGTAAGAGTGTTTTTTATCTACAACTATCATGTGTTTCAGCCCCTCACAGCCTGGTCCGGAGTGAGGTGGTGTAGCTTGTAAGGGACCGTTTTTTTTCCTCTATATTAATATAATGACAGCAGCTCTCTTGCGTATTCAAAAAAAAAAGTGCCAAATTAACACAGGGATGAAAAGCCACCCCCACCCAAAATAAAGAACTAAGGACCACTTTGGGGCCATGGGGGTAATTCACCCAGGAATGGAAAGCCCCCCATAAAGAACTATATAACTAAAATGATATCCCCATGGATGCCTACTCCGGGTAAAGTCCGGGGTCCCAAAGGGTTTGGAGTTTCCAAACTAGGCCTAAGATGATAATTAAATTAATATCCCCATGGATTACCTACACGTGGAAAGTCCAGGGATCCCAGAGGGATTGGAGTTTCCAAATTAGACCTTGGAATAAGGGAAGCGCCCAGGGAAAACAGGATAGACAGAAGGTATGATAATGTGTGCAATGAAGTGAGGCCTACTGGAAACAGTTCAGCTAAAGCAGAAAAGTATGAAGCTATCAATCTGCACACCTCTCAACTTGATATCTTGCAACACCTTATGAAGTCAACAAAGCAGCGACGGGTAGGCCCTTTGCTACTTTTCTTCTTCTTCTTCTTCGTTGCTGCTGTCGTCATCGTCCTCCAACACCACCATTTCAGAAGCGTCAAATAACCCGACAGGTAAAGTGATGGTTCTTGCTTTGTGTCCAAGAAGGTCATAAACTTCAAGCTAGAACCAAAGGAGCATAAATATCAATACATTTTGTTATTTTTAATGTGAATTCAACATTTTAAGGTTGCACAAAACTTCAAACAATACCTTGACATCAACTGTGGGGCTTGAATTAGTGCCCCGATGCAGGAATCTCCAACCGAGAGAGAGAAGAAAATCTTCCAACTGAAGCACAGTTTGAGTGTTTGACCATGTCAATTGTAGTTATATCTGGATGAAAATGATCTATGAATATTATAGATATTTTCACCTGAGGCAGAGTGTGATCACGCAGCCCATCAAATGAAGCAATCACTTCTGCAAATCTAATGCTGAGCCTCTAAGCAGCAGAACCAACTGATATCTGATATAGATAGAAAGAGATACAATATTACCAACCGCCAACAATGTATACAGATTGAATAGAATAGAGTCATACCTAATCAACAATGTAACCATTGTTGATGTTGTGATCAAGAAATAGCACCTCATGGAGTGACACATCCAGCAGGTCTACTGTCCTCAAGCGCAAGCCATGTATGGGGTGAGCAATACGACTGAAAAAAAGTTGGATTAGAAAAATCAGCTCACGGTTACGCTCTCAAGTCACAGATAAGTAGATACTTGTTTTATACCTAGGACCTCCCATTCTTATACTTGTAATATACATGAGCACGATCTCAATATCCATTAATTTTCTCGGTTAAGCTTTCTAGTTACAAATAAAAGATACTTTAGACATCAACAGTTAACAAAACACAACTTTGACAAATACTCTGTTACAAAATATTAATTTATAACACAATTCGAAATTTTGTTACACGCTTTTAACAGTTACTTATAACACAACTTTGTTGCAAACGTGTATTTCTATGAAAGTACATTTCGAGATAAATTTGATCATGCAATTTTTAATTATCCAACTCCACACATAAAAGGTAATTTGTAATCAAAGTTCGGAATGGTTGACTAACAACCCCAAAAGGTCACTTATTTCTGACATGAGTGAACACATGATTAGATCAATAAGGTAGTGTCAAATGAATATTTTCATAAAACATTAGGTTAGTAACAACAGCGATATAACACATTTAACCTAGATGATATAGGCACTGATTAGGTGTGAGGCCAAGAGTTAAAAACCTGAACTTCATCCACATTTCCATGCAAGTGAGGATGGTGGACATGGCTATAATATGAGGATTTGAGCTAGAATTTTTAAATACCATCCCCATGACATTGCCATCAAGGTCAATCGCCGGTCCTCCAATCCCAATCTGCATCGAAGAAGTACTATTAAATAATTGAGCAATGAAGCAATAAAATTCTAGAACATTCTAGAGCACAACCAAGGAACATGTAGCAGTTGCGCCCTAAATAATCTGACTTTTCTAACCATTCGATTTTCCAAGACCTGTCCATCAGGTGATACAGAACAGAACACGGTCCCTTGCTAATTCCCACGTGTCCTCTCTCCTTTCTAACTTCTCCTTTCCCCTTATGCACTCATTTTTTTAGGGAAACCTTTTCTCCACTCATGCCCTCAAATCCACACCTTGCCGGTCCGAGCGGCGGCGCGGCACGGAGGCCCACACATCAAGCTGGAGAGTTTTTCCTTTTTTATGCAAAAGTTCTTACAATTTTCTTGTAAATGTTTTTTGAAGTTTTCCTGAACTTTTATGTAAAAGTTTTTACGAACACTTTTCATTTTTAATGATTTTTAGAAGTTTTTTTAAAAAAATGATGTAGGTTTTTACTATAAATAAAAAGGTATTTAATAATTTTTTCCTGATTTTTTATATAAAATATTTTTACAAAACATTTTTTGTTTTCATGAATTATTTTTAAAAAAATTATGAGAACTTTTTACTATAAATGGAAAGTTTTTTTTGTCATTTTTTGTGTGGGAAAATCGATTGCCTGACAATCAGGGCGGGCGGCCGCTATTCTGCATGCTCTGTGGGAATGTCCAAAAGGAAGGGCCTCTTTGGCAAAGCTGATTTTCGGGTGAATTCATGAGGACCTATGTCAAATAGGTTTTTGCAACGAAGTGATTCAAGGCTAATTCCGTAAAGTTATTCTCTGAAATGTATTAAGAGGCAGGGCGCTAAAATTTAACTTAGAGAATCATGAAGAATCAGCACTTTTATAATCAGAGTCACTTCTCTTAGAGAATCATTTCTTATAGTGAATCAGAATTAGGAAGAGCTCTACGAAAGAGGCCCGAAGTCATGCAGCCCCTGCGTTTTCATTTGTAAAACCTCTCAGCATTGTATTCTACTTCACCTATTCTGAATTATATATTTTGTTTGACTTTTTTTAACTTCATGTTTGACCGCTTTTCTTATTCAAAAAATTTATACAAACATAGTCAGATTTAAATCATTCTTGAAGAATTTTTATTAATAAAGCAAGCCATAACACAAAAAAATATGATATTTTGCAAAAATTTTGAATAAGAGTGGTCAAACTTAGTGTTCAAAAAGGTCAAATGGAGATTGTGTTAGATCAAGACAATATATAGCATGGTGGAAGCCGGGATGGGGATGGTCGGATGGAGATTAGCTGGAGAGAAGAAAAAAAACTACGGTTATGTAGGTGTCGGGACCCTGGAAATGGGGTACCCTAACTTGGGCCCTAAACTACTTAGCAACAAGGCCTACGACGACGTCGGCCCGGCTCTGCAGCCCGGCAAAGGCCCGTCACGACGACTTCTTCCTTGGAACCCATCCCGCTCGAGGTAGACGACCACCCTCGAGCAGGGATGTCCGTGACGATCGAGCCTAACCGAGCTCGAGGTTTACAACGACCCTCGAGCAGGGATCTCCGTCTCGTACGAGGGTCGGCTAGCTCGAGCACGCGGTCCATGCTCGAGCCCGCCACGCCGGGAACGACGCCCTCGCTCTGCGATCTATCACTTCAAGACATGATGTCGTCCCTCCACGGTCAAAAAGCGGGGAAATCGCTGCGTCATGTCACCGCCCATGCCACGGAGAAGACATCGGTCAAATCCAATCGCACAGTGGACTTCTGAGCGCCACGCCGCACGGCAAACCTAACCTGGCAGTAACACTGTGCCAACCACTCCTTTGACTCCGCCCGCCTCGGATGCGCCACTGCCCTCGAAAGCAACCCTCGAGGGAAGCTACCGAACCCCGACCCAGGCGGCCGTACGAAGACCTCTACCCTCGAAGCCGTGGACCGTCACTCGAGGACGTTACGTCAACTGTCGCCATGCCGTCAGCCGGAGTAGGAAGGCGCGATTCCCACCCGCGTGGTACACGGAAATGGGCAGCACAGTGCACCAAACGACGTCAGCGCGACGACCACGTCACGACACGAACGCATGTATCCGTTCCCTCCTCCTTGGTCTATAAAAGGGGGAGGGAAGCTCATGCAAAGGGAGGAAAAGAAAAAACGAGAAGAACACGAGTTCATACCCACTCTAGAACGCACCCACACGCCATAGCCTGGGACTTAGGAGCTTATCTCCTTCTCCCACCTTGCTTGTAAACCCCTACCACAAGCAACACGTAACCAGGTGCATCGCACCACTGCTGGACGTACGGCCCCGTGGCCGGAACCAGGATAAAACCCTTGTCTCTCGCCCTCGCCATCGGGGAAACGAGTGGTTAGCACCGCAATCACTCGTTGGTGCCGGTGCGACCAAATCAGGCACCGACAGTTGGCGCGCCAGGTAGGGGACCAGCGCTGCGCTACTCCCTTTCCCGATGGCGAACTCCGACGAAGGACGGCCTCCGCTGGGCGAGAGCGATCTGCTCCCAGCGGGGCAGGAGATCCGGTTCGGGAGCCTGCGGTTCCAAACATGTGGCGACGATTACCACATGCGCATCCTCCAAGAGGATCCCAGCGACCAACCGGAGCCTCGTCACCAGCTTCCGGCGGCACCACGACGACGGAGTCGTCCAGGACCTCGTGCACGACGAGCACGCGCCGCGAGGCGCGCCGCCGACGTCGGCAACCCCCATCCCACGAGGGAAGGGGACGCCCTGCGGTTAGGGTCACAGGAGAGGGCTGCTCCCTTCCTCCCAGGGCCCATGACTCCACCACGCGCTACGACGGCGCATTTCTATCCCTACGGGCTACGCAACTCCGCGGATGCGTATGCCCCCTCCATCCGCACTACTATGAGTGCGTATGGCGACCAACCTGGTTGCCACCCCGTCTCCGAGGAAGACTTCGCCGACCCATTACCCGCCGTTTCCCGCATAGAGTCCGATGATAGACACGCATTTACGCGTACACACCTTGGTTGGGACTACTCGGGTCTCCGCGACCCAGAGGCCTTTATTGCCTTTCAAACAGCGGCGGATTACTGCTTCGGGTATTCCGATGATGAGTACGACCCAACCAAGGAGTGTTTCGTCATCAACGACGGACAGCTCAGCGAAGGATCGACGTCCGACGACGACGGCGGAGGTGACGGCCAGGGGGACAACGATGGCGTAGATCTGACAGGCGCGCAGCCGTCGGACCCATCGGATCACTCTCCTTCCGAGGACGAGCGGGATCCGCGCCATCGGCCACGAGCTAGTGGTGACGTTTCGCCACCAGCGCGCTCCGACCGCGAACCAGCCAAGCAAGACGACGAACGCGGCACGGACGCCCGACACGCGGGACGAGTGGCTCAGGCCCGCATCATCGCCGAGGGCAAAGACGACGATCTCGCCCCCAGAACGAGCCAGAAGCTCATCGCGGCGGCCGCGCTGCTCCGAGCCATGCCGGAGGCAGCCACCCCCGAAGGGCGAAAACTGCACCTCGAGGCTCAAAAGCTGGTCGAGCATGCTGCCCGACAGCATGCCGAGAGCTCGGCCTCCCGCCTTCGACGCTCCTCAGCCTCGAAGGGCGAACGGGGAGGGGAATCCTCGGTACGCTCACCCCGACCCAACGGCAGGGCGCGAGCACAATCCCGGGGCAACTCCCGCCGCGACACGGCGCGACGCCATGCCAGCGAGCCACGTGCGCTCGAAACACGAACGTTTCCAGCAAGGGAACCCGCGAGGTCACGCCTCCGGGACACCCGTGGCACGGACGATGATGGCGACGCTCGCAATACCCTGAACGAAATCAGGCGGCGAGAGGGAGCCTGGACCCACCAGCGCGGGCGCACCGACGTAGGGCGGAACCGGGATGCGGCCCCAGAGCCAGCAGGCACGCGGGTGTTCAGCTGCAACATCCGCACTGCCCCGATTCCCCCCCGTTTCCGACAGCCTACAACCATCACCAAGTACTCTGGGAAACGGACCCCAGGGTATGGCTCAACGACTACTGCCTAGCGTGCCAGCTCGGCGGCGCCACAGACGACGCCATGATTATCCGCAATCTGCCACTCCACCTGGCAGATTCCGCGCGGACATGGCTCGAGCACCTGCCCCCAAACCGGATCCGCGACTGGGATGACCTGGTCGAGACCTTCGTGGGAAATTTCCAGGGCACCTACGTGCGCCCCGGAAACACGTGGGACCTTCGGGGGTGCAGGCAAAAACCTGGCGAGTCGTTGAGGGATTTCATCCGGCGCTTCTCCAAGCGCTGCACCGAGCTCCCCAACATCTCCGACCACCAAATCATCCACTCTTTCCTCGAAAGCACCACCTGCTATAGCTTGGTGTGCAAGTTGGGGAGGAGCCCACCCCCCGACGCGAACCGGCTATTCGAGATAGCCTCGAAGTACGCCTCGGGGGAAGAGGCGGCCAACGCCATCTTCAACGACAAAAAGGGGAAACGCCCCGAGGAAGCGTCCGCGGAGGACGATAAGGCGAAGGGCCCCTCGAAAAAACGAAAACACGGCAAGAAGGGAAAGAAGCCCCGGGCCCCCCGCGGGACGGGCGACGTCGAGGACGAGGCCCTCGCGGTCGACCCTAACCACAAGGGACCTCGAGGTCCCCCGCGTGGTGGGGGTGTTTTCGACGACCTCCTCAAGAAGCCGTGCCCTTACCACAAGACCGCAGTCGCTCACACCCTCGAGCAGTGTGAGATGCTGCGGAAGTTCTACAACCGCATCCCTCGAAAGGATGGCGGTCCACCCAAGGATGGTGGAGCCAAGGATGACGACGGATATCCCGAGGTGGAACACGTGTTCTTCATCACGGGAGGTCCAGCGGCTAACTTGAAGCCTCGGCAGCGGAGGAGGGAACGCCGAGAGGTCATGCTGGTCCGCCCAGCGACCCCCTCGTACCTCGACTGGTCATCGGAGACCATCTCGTTCGGTCGCGAAGACCATCCCGACCATATCCCGAACCCCGGGCAGTATCCTCTCGTCGTCGACCCCGTCATCGGCAACACGCGCTTCTCCAAGGTGCTCATGGATGGCGGCAGCAGCCTCAACATCCTGTACGCTCCAACTTTGGAGCTTATGGGGATCAGCACCAACGAGCTGCGGCCCAACAAATCCTCCTTCCACGGGGTCGCGCCCGGAAAGCGCGTCCAAACCCTCGGGCAGATCGACCTGCCCGTCTGCTTCGGAACCCCGGCAAACTTTCGCAAGGAAGTGCTCACCTTCGAGGTCGTGGGCTTCAAGGGAGCCTACCACGCCATTTTGGGAAGGCCGTGCTACGCTAAGTTCATGGCCATCCCCAACTACACCTACCTCAAGATGAAGATGCCAGGGCCTCACGGAGTCATCACGGTCGGTCCGACGGTCGAGCACGCCTACGTGTGCGACATCGAGAGCATCGAGCTCGCAGAGGCTCTTGCCCTCGATGAGACCCTCGTGGCAGATCTCGAAGCAATCGTCAACACGCTCCCTGATGCCAACGAACGGCAGCAGGGGAGCTTCGCGCCCGCTGAGGACACCAAGACTGTTCCCCTCGACCCCGATAGCTCCGACGGCAGGGTGTTGAGGATCAGCTCTTCCCTCAGCGACAAATAGGAAGTGGTGCTCGTCGACTGTCTCCGCGCTCACGCAGACATCTTCGCGTGGAGCCCCTCGGACATGCCAGGCATTCCGAGGGAGGTCGCCGAGCACTCTCTTGATATCCGCCCCCACTCCAAGCCGGTCAAGCAACGTCTCCGTCGTTTCGACGAAGCGAAACGGCGGGCGATCGGTGAGGAGGTACGCAAGCTTTTGGAGGCCGGATTCATCAAGGAGGTGTTTTACCCCGAGTGGTTAGCAAATCCTGTGCTAGTAAAAAAGAAAAGTGGAAAGTGGAGAATGTGTGTAGACTACACCAGCTTGAATAAAGCGTGCCCAAAAGTCCCATTTCCCTTACCACGCATAGACCAAATTGTGGATTCCACGACGGGATGCGAACTTTTATGTTTCCTTGATGCGTATTCCGGTTACCATCAGATCAAGATGAAGGAGTCCGACCAGCTCGCGACTTCCTTCATCACTCCTTTCGGCATGTACTGCTACGTTACGATGCCCTTCGGCCTTCGAAACGCCGGGGCCACGTATCAACGTTGTATGCTCCACGTCTTCGGGGATCATATAGGTCGTATCGTAGAAGCGTATGTCGACGACATTGTCGTAAAAACCAGGAAGGCGGACGACCTGGTGCGCGACCTCGAGGTCGTCTTTGGCTGCCTCAGGGCGCACGAAGTAAGACTCAACCCCGAGAAGTGCGTCTTCGGTGTGCCTCGAGGCATGCTCCTGGGTTTCATTGTCTCCGAACGAGGCATCGAGCCCAACCCCGAGAAAGTCACGGCCATCCAACAGATGGAACCGATCCGTGACCTGAAGGGCGTACAGAGGGTGATGGGGTGCCTAGCGTCCCTAAGCCGCTTCATCTCTCGTCTCGGAGAGAAGGGGTTGCCTCTGTATCGACTTTTGAGGAAGTCAGAGCACTTCACCTGGACTGCGGAGGCTCAGGAAGCTCTTGACCGACTCAAAACTACGTTAACAAACACGCCGATCCTTACCTCACCAAAAGAGGGCGAACCTCTCCTCCTCTATGTCGCAGCAACGACTCAAGTCGTCAGCGCGGTCATAGTAGTAGAAAGGAACGAGGAAGGACACTCTCTGCCAGTCCAGCGACCGGTCTACTACATTAGCGAGGTCCTATCTGAGACCAAAACGAGGTATCCCCACATCCAGAAGCTGGTCTACGCCATCGTGCTGGCTCGACGCAAGCTACGACACTATTTCGAGGCCCACCCGGTGACCGTCGTGTCGTCCTTTCCGCTGGGCGAAATCATCCGGAACCGCGAGGTCTCTGGGCGAATCTCGAAATGGTCGACGGAGCTGATGGGGGAAACCCTCGCTTACGCACCGAGGAAAGCCATCAAGTCCCAGACTTTGGCTGACTTCGTGGCTGAGTGGACCGACACCCAGCTCCCTCCCTCGAAGTCCAGCCTCGACTGCTGGGAAATGTACTTCGATGGGTCGGTGATGAAGACCGGCGCTGGCGCCGGCCTACTCTTCATCTCACCCCGCGGGGAGCACGTTCGATACGTTGTGCGGCTCAACTTCCCTGCGTCCAACAACATGGCCGAATATGAAGCGCTTCTTGCTGGCTTGAAAATCGCACTCGAGCTCGGCATTAAGCGCCTCGACATTCGCGGCGACTCGCAACTGGTCGTCGATCAAGTGATGAAGGAATCGAGCTGCCACGACGAAAAAATGGCGGCGTACTGCCAGGCGGTACGTAAGCTCGAAGACAAGTTCGACGGCCTCGAGCTTCACCACATCGCACGAAGGTACAACAAGGAAGCCGATGAATTGGCGAAGATCGCGTCGGGGCGAGCCCCCGTTCCCCCGAACGTCTTTGCCAAGGACAGGAACGTCTTTGCCAAGGACATCGACGTACCCTCGATTACCCTCACCGCCTCGACCCAAGCCTCGACCGTACCCGACGCTCAACCGTCCGCCCTCGACCCCACGAGCGCGGAGCTCTGGGCGGACGAGGACGAGCCTATGGGATACGAAGCCTGCTCAGGAGATGAGGACGAGGCGGAGGCAATGGAAATCGACGAGGTTTCGGCACCTCGAGATTGGCGGAGCCCGTACCTCGATTGGCTCGACGGAGGCGTCTTGCCTAGCGATCGAACGGAGGCAAGGCGCGTAGCGAGGAAAGCCAAGCGGTTCCTTATCATCGAGGGGGAGCTGTACCGACGGGGAGCCTCGGGGGTCCTGCAACGCTGCATCCCGATACCCGAAGGAAAAGAGCTTATCCTTGACATTCACGCGGGCGTATGCGGGCATTACGCCGCTCCACGAACGCTCGTGGGTAACGCCTTTCGACAAGGCTTCTACTGGCCCACTGCCGTGGCGGACGCCACGGAGGTGGTACGGACCTGCGAAGGGTGCCAGTTCTACGCGCGCAAGACGCACCTACCCGCTCAGGCGTTGCAAACCATCCCCATTACGTGGCCTTTTGCCGTATGGGGCCTCGACCTTGTCGGGCCAATGGCGAAGGCACCCGGGGGCTTCACGCACCTGCTGGTGGCCATCGACAAATTCTCCAAATGGATCGAGGCTCGACCCATCAGCAGGATCAAGTCTGAGCAGGCGGTGCTCTTCTTCACCGATATAATCCATCGGTTCGGGGTTCCCAACTCCATCATCACCGACAATGGTACGCAATTCACAGGAAAGAAGTTCTTAAAGTTCTGCGACGATTTCCATATCCGAGTGGATTGGTCAGCAGTGGCTCACCCACAGACGAATGGCCAAGTAGAACGTGCCAATGGCATGATTCTACAAGGCCTAAAGCCCAGAATTCACAACAAACTGAAGAAGTTTGGACACAAGTGGGTGCAAGAGCTACCATCGGTGATTTGGAGTCTGAGAACGACCCCAAGCAGAGCAACAGGATTCTCCCCATACTTCCTCGTCTTTGGGGCAGAGGCCATCCTCCCTACGGATCTGGAATATGGGTCCCCTAGGCTCCGAGCGTACCAAGAGCAGCGAAATTGCCAAGCTCGAGAGGACTCGCTCGACCAGGTCGACGAGGCTCGAGACGTGGCTTTACTCCACTCGGCAAGGTACCAGCAGAGCCTACGTCGACAACAGACTCGAAGGATCCGGCACCGAGATCTCTGCAAAGGAGACCTCGTATTGAGGCTTCGACAGGACAACCGAGGGCGGCACAAGCTCTCACCCCCGTGGGAGGGGCCATACATCGTCGCCGAAGTTCTCAAGCCCGGAACATACAAGCTAGCTGACGAGGGCGGGCACGTCTTCACGAACGCCTGGAACATCCAACAGCTACGTCGTTTCTATCCCTAGAGTGGCCCCGCGGCCCTCGAAATCTTTGTACATACTCTAGTTTTGTGCAAGTTCTTTTGAATTAAGTATCGACGCTGTTACCCCCACAGTTTGGAAGAAATTAAAACGAACTTTTATTCTTTTCAAGCTTCGAGGGAGGTTTGGCTCTACCCTCGGTAGAGCCATCCCTCCCTCGGGGGCTACATGGGGGCTAACCCTCGAAAAAATCGTCGCTTTTCAAAAGAAAAATCCTTTGCGAAACCTCGAAGGAGACACGCTAGGCGTGAAACGGACAAGGGCAGGGTCGCCTGAGCCGAGTGTTCGCTTACGCCTCGAGGCTACGACAACACCTCACTTCCCTCCGCCCAAGTCATTCACGTACGAACGATCCTAGCAACGCTCTCCCCTCGAGGCACAAGCATCGGACTAATGCATGTCGCGAAGGCACCGCATAAAAATAACATCACGTTTAAAGCAAAATAAACGATGTTCAGTAAGATACGAGCAAATCAGTCTTACAAAAAAGGAGTTCGAAATCCTAATCTACTTCTTTACAATCGGGCTCGATGGCCCGAGATTTTCAGGGATCGCCCCCACCGCCAAGGTCGTCTCAGCCGCCGCCGTCCTCGCCAGGAAAGAGGGCGCCCTCGAAGTAGCCGGCAAGCACTCGCGCCGTCCCGTCAGCAGCAGCATCGGCCTCGTCCATCGCCGCCACCGCCTCCTCGTCGTTGAGGTTGTCGGTGAGGACGTACCCAGCGGCGAGCTTCGAGAGGTCCGCTTGGTAGTGGGTCGTAACCACTCCAAGCGCCTTCCGAACTCCGAGCAGAAGGGCTTCCTTCACGCGCGAAGTGAAGTGGCCCCCAAGCGCTCGAACGCGGCTTGCGAGGGTGCTCCCAAACTGCAGGCCGGGACCAGCAATCTTGTTGCAGGCGGCCGAGGCCGCCTGCACCAGCTCATCGAGCTCGCGCTGGGTCTCCGTCTGCGCCACCAGCACGGCCTCCTTCGACTCGGTCTCGGCCTGAAGCGCCTGCTTCAATGCTGCACCAACAAGAGTCAGCCAAAAAGCAACAAAACGAAAGGGTCAGAGCTCGAGCCAAATCAGCTTACCCTCGACCTGTCCCTGAGCAGCCTCGAGGGCCCTCTCCGCCTCCTGGGCCCGCTGCTCCACCTCTCGCGCCTGCCGCTCCGCCGTGGCCCGAGCAGTCTGCTCCCGCTCGAGCCGGTCTCGAGCCTCGACCGCGAGACGCCGCTCCTCCGCGACCGCCAGCTCCGCCGCGCGACGCGCAGCCCGCTCGTTCTCCAGCCAGTCATTGCGGGTCGCGAGCTGCTCGCGGAGGGCGCTGGCCGAGCCTTCGAGGCAAGCGATGACCTCGCCCTTCTCCCGACCCTGGGCAAGGGCCTGGTCCCGAGCACCTCGAAGGGCGTCCAGCTGGCGGTCTCGAGCCTCGAGCGCCCCGGACAAGCGACGGAGCTCCAGCGATAACTCCGCAATCTGGTCGTTCTTCGCGAGCGCCTGTTTGCGGAGTTCCTGCGGAAAGAAAAAGAGATAAGCCTTCTTTGAAAAAATAAGGCATGGCAAAAACATCACTTACACCGAGACGTACCCGGTGGACCTTGCCGACATCGTCGTGAAGACGGAGGATGTCCTGCAGCGCCCTGCGAACGTCCAAGCCGTGTGATGACTGGACCTCCCACAGAGTCTCCTCTGCCACGGCTTCGTCGACGAACCGCTGGGGAAGCACGCTGCGGGCTTGCCACGTCTCCGCGTTTCCACGGGCATGCGCCTCGTAGGACCAGGCCGCCGATGGCCCTGGCTGAACCATGATGAGAGTCGACGGCGTGGCCCCGCCACTCTCGCGCCCTTGCGTCACGGGGGCCCCAACCCCCAGGGCCTCCGCCAGCTCCGTCAAGTGGGGGAACCCGCCGCCATGGGTTCGCCTCTCGCCCCCCTCATGCGGAGGGACCACCACGGCGTCCGCCTCCACGGGCGCCGCAGACGGCTCCTCGACGCGAAGAGCCTCCCCAGGCGCGGGGTTGGCTTCCTCGGGCCGAGCTGCCTCGACGTGGGGCTCGACCGCGCCCTCGAGGAGCTGAGGCGGCCTTGGCCCCTCGAGGACCGGAGGCGCCTCCTCGCGCGGCTGCTGCCGGGCCTGTAGTTCCGCCTGGGTGTCGAAAAACGTAACAAAGTCCTCCACGACTTCGTTCGTCGGGCCCAGGAGCTGCGAGGACGGGTGCGGCGACGAGCTAGACCCGATCTTGAGGGCCTTGGTTGGCGCGAGGGAAGGCGTGCTCCGCCCCCCAGAGCGACTGTGACACGAAAAGAAACTCGGTTAGAGGCAAAAAACGAAACACCAACGACAAGCAAGCGACAAGGAAAACTTACCGCACGAAGGGGAGTTTCCGTTTTGGCCTCGAGGCCGGAACGGGAGCTGCCCCCGGGACCTCGCCTCCCGTGGCCGCGACGGTTTCCCCTTGAGGAGCCGTCCTCGAGGCCTCGTCTCCCGCGGAGACGACGGTTCCCCCCTGGGGGGTTACCCTCGAGGCCTCCTCACCCCTCGTAGAGTCGACGGGCTCTACTTGGGGGACTTCCGCTTCCGCCCCACGGGCCGGGGCCTCCTCGACGGCGCTCGGCCGCTCGGGGACCTCGCCTCCACCCCGAGGTTCCTCGAGGGCAGCCGGTGCTGCCCCCGATGGACCCTCAGAGGAAGGCCCCGCGGTCGACGGAGGGGCCTCATCTTGGCCCTGGGTTCCCTCGGGACGCTCGACGTAAGGCACCGCGGTCGACGGCGGTGTCCCGAGGTCGATGACCTCCTCACCACCGCCCCCAGACGCCGCAGCAGGGGCGGGCCCACCGATGGGAAGCTCGAACGGGGACGGGCTCCTCGCCCCGCCGTCTTCGTCAGATCCATCACGGTCGGTGGAGGATTCTGGCGCGGAAAGCGGTGAGAGCCCCCGCCTCGCCCGCTCGCGGTTCTCCGCCTCGAGCTTCTGCCTCTTCCGCTCCTTCCGCTGCAATCGAGCCTCCCTCCGAGCCTTGGCCTCCTTCGCCTTCTCGGCGAGGGCGCGGTTGACGGCCTTGTCCTCGGGGACGGGAGGCTTAGAGTAGTGGCCACGCGATACGCCCTGCAAGGCACCATTCGTAAGGTCGGAAACACGAGAACAAAACCCAAAAAAGCAAAAGCAAAGATCGAGGATCACTTACGAGGCTCACATAGCCATCCTCGGGCCGCATCGGCACTGCCCAAGGGTCGTCCGGCAGTTTGTCGACGGCGCGCCGCGCCCGCTGCACGGCGGTGGCGACGGGCAATGGCTCCGCCGCCATCACCGTGCCGGTGAGGTCGGCATCGGGAGTCATCTCGTACAACGAGAGCCTCCGCCGCATAAGGGGAAGCACCCGCCGCCGGTGGAAGTGGGCGATGACCCCGCCAGCGGTGAGGCCGAGCCTCGAAAGCCGCTGGAGCGCGTCCACCAGCGGGTCGAGCTTCTTCTTCCGCGACGGCGGCGACACGCCAAAGTGCCAGTCGGGCTGCTTCTCCGTCAGTAGCAGGCCGGTGTAGGGCGGCAGATGTCCTCCGTCGTTGCGGAGGTAGAACCATCCCTTATCCCAGTCCTGGTTGTTGGAAACCATGGAGCTCGGGATATAGAGGTCTTTGCGCCCCTTCCGAACTTGGAGCACCAAGCCGCCGGCGCGAGCAGGGCGACGAACCCCCTTGGAGACGTACTCCAAGAAAAGCTCGCCGACGAAGAGGTGGCACCAAAGGTCCCAATGGGCCTCGATGCCGAGATAACCCTCGCAGACGGCGACGAAGACCGCCGCCTGCGAGATCGCGTTCGGCGAGAAGTTGTGCAGCTCCACCTTGTAGTGGAAGCACAACGCTCGCATGAACCTCCCCACCGGAACTCCAAAGCCCCGCTCATGGAAACGAGCGAAGCTGACGACGTAGCCCCTCGGCGGATCAGGCTCCGTAGCGGCCCCCGGCGAGATCCAGACGGGTGGCTCGCCGTCGACGTTGGGCGGCAGCACCCCGACCTCCACCAAGCTGTCCAAACAATGCTTGGTGGCGTTGGACGGCTTCCATGGCACGGGATCGGCGAACTGGGCCATGACGGAGGAGGGAGAGCTCGGACGAAGGAAGAAGACGAAGGCGAAAGCTAGGGCGAAGGGAACTGAAGGCTAAGGCGAAAACGCAAAGGGAAGCGTACCCTTGGCATGGGCACTGCCGTGCTATTTATACTCCCCCCGCGGAGCTAAGCACGGCAGGACTCCAGCCTTGGCACGACAGTCCCTAGACTGACAGCCAGGCCTGCCCCGGGAGACGTAACAGCACGGGCCGCGTCAACCGCGCAATCGAGTAACTACGCCGTAAATTTCGAGGAGTCTGGCGCGGCAGACGTGCGGTCGTGTCAAACTGCGCCCGCACGCCTCACCCGAGAAAGCGCGCCCACTTCTCCCACTTCTCCCACGATCGCACGAAACCGCGAAGTTTTCGCTACGGGTCATCATGACTCGCGCAGAACGAGGGCGCATTCAAGACGCCCACCCTCAAAGGAGGGACCTCGAAGCTCGAAGGCTCGACGATGCCCCCTCGAGGGAAAGAGGTCTCGAAAACCTCGAAAACCCGCGCGGAGCGGAACCATGAAATCACGCTCGATGGTTTCTTCCTCGAATTGAAGAAGCCATCGTGCTACTGATCAGGGGTTCGAACCTTGGGCCTACGAAGGGTTTCGACAAGGGCCTCAGATCAACCGAGTCAGGGATAATCGACGGTACCCTCGAAGCTCGAACGACTCGAGGGAGCCAGCCGATTATGTTCGAGGCAGGGCAAAGTGCCTAGATCGAGGGACCCCTCGAGGGGGAGCATCGAGCCCTCGACCTCTATCGAATGAGGTCGAGTCCCATCTAGCATACTTTGCGAAAGGCTTCTACGGGCGTGTCCTGTGACCACGAGCCTACCCCTATCGGATGGGGTATGGACGTCCGCTCGAACCACCCGTTAACAGCTCAACCAGGCACCCGTGGCTCGATCCCACCGAGGGAAGCATGGGTCGCCTCCTCCTCAGCACCCTCAAACAGGGGCTCGAGGCACGTAGAAAGCTCGAAATCCCCCCTACTTCAGGCACAGTGGACGAACCCACACTGGAGGGAGCAGCAAATGCTCTGTGCATCAGGCTGAGACCTTGAGAGAGTGTCAACCACTCTCCCAAGGCCTCGGGGGCTACACCCGCGGGTGCGCTAGCGCGCCCCCCCGGACTCCCGGAACCCACGAAGAAACGAAGGCCTCGAAAGCCTCGGCGAACTCCAGCCTTCGCAGGATGAAAACCTCATCCCTGCGAAGGCTCGGGGGCTACTGTCGGGACCCTGGAAATGGGGTACCCTAACTTGGGCCCTAAACTACTTAGCAACAAGGCCTACGACGACGTCGGCCCGGCTCTGCAGCCCGGCAAAGGCCCGTCACGACGACTTCTTCCTTGGAACCCATCCCGCTCGAGGTAGACGACCACCCTCGAGCAGGGATGTCCGTGACGATCGAGCCTAACCGAGCTCGAGGTTTACAACGACCCTCGAGCAGGGATCTCCGTCTCGTACGAGGGTCGGCTAGCTCGAGCACGCGGTCCATGCTCGAGCCCGCCACGCCGGGAACGACGCCCTCGCTCTGCGATCTATCACTTCAAGACATGATGTCGTCCCTCCACGGTCAAAAAGCGGGGAAATCGCTGCGTCATGTCACCGCCCATGCCACGGAGAAGACATCGGTCAAATCCAATCGCACAGTGGACTTCTGAGCGCCACGCCGCACGGCAAACCTAACCTGGCAGTAACACTGTGCCAACCACTCCTTTGACTCCGCCCGCCTCGGATGCGCCACTGCCCTCGAAAGCAACCCTCGAGGGAAGCTACCGAACCCCGACCCAGGCGGCCGTACGAAGACCTCTACCCTCGAAGCCGTGGACCGTCACTCGAGGACGTTACGTCAACTGTCGCCATGCCGTCAGCCGGAGTAGGAAGGCGCGATTCCCGCCCGCGTGGTACACGGCATGGGCAGCACAGTGCACCAAACGACGTCAGCGCCACGACCACGTCACGACACGACCACGTCACGACACGAACGCATGTATCCGTTCCCTCCTCCTTGGTCTATAAAAGGGGGAGGGAAGCTCATGCAAAGGGAGGAAAAGAAAAAACGAGAAGAACACGAGTTCATACCCACTCTAGAACGCACCCACACGCCATAGCCTGGGACTTAGGAGCTTATCTCCTTCTCCCACCTTGCTTGTAAACCCCTACCGCAAGCAACACGTAACCAGGTGCATCGCACCACTGCTGGACGTACGGCCCCGTGGCCGGAACCAGGATAAAACCCTTGTCTCTCGCCCTCGCCATCGGGGAAACGAGTGGTTAGCACCGCAATCACTCGTCGGTGCCGGTGCGACCAAATCAGGCACCGACAGTAGGCTATCAACTTTGGATGCATGTACTGGACATCCCAAATTAACCTTGGTTAACTTAATTTATTTCATTAAGACGGAATGATGTGCTGCTCATGAAAATGATAACGGTGACTATATGGTGAATTGCTGTATTATGGTGCATATACATACACAGTGTACGTAGTTATGTACTTCTTTTTGGGGGACTCTGTTCATGTTTTTTTTCCCTACTCTATCTGGTACTATCAGACCGATCGAATTCATCGTCGCACCTGGCTTCTAGCTCCTATTTTGTTTCTTAGAAATAGTGCACAAAAAAATAATGCAGCGCTGTGCCACCTAAATTAAAAGTGAAAATTATTCTTAATATGGCTTGTCCTTCTGCGTGTATTCTTAATATGGTGCTATGTGTCGGTCGAGTTTGCCTAGGCCAGTACGTACGTGAGCCATGCATGTGTAGTGTAGCTAGCCATATGATGACATACGTGGTTCACCAACTCGACCAGCGCATGCATATGACATACGTGGTTCATCAACTCGTTAAGCTTATCTCATACGCCCTAGGTCGTCTTATTAGCCCTATCGGAAAAGGATCCTTTGTTTTCATACAAGGAAACTGGAAAAGAGAAGTTAGTACATTTCATGCACCATTATTGGACACGGCATATATATATATATATGTGTATATATATATGTATATATATATGTATATATATATATATGTATATATGTATGTATATATGTATATATATATGTATATATGTATATATATATATGTATGTATATATATATATGTATGTATATATATATATATATACACCATATATGGAATGCATGCACCATGTCTTGCACGCCAATGAACCACAGAAGGAAGCAACCGGACATCTAACGTGCTCCGTATGGTTTCTAACGTACCTCTCCGTATTCCCCCGCGATCCGAAACGTGTTGCAAAACAATTGGACTGTATATACAAGGAACTATAAAAACTAAATATCAGACTGCTTATGGTCAGTTACCAAAACTCCTAATGTCACAGGTTGGGGTATATATACACACACGAAAGGGACGGAGGTCTTTATCGTAGAAGAATCATCGCCTTTTTGAAATATATACAAAGAAAAGCTCTGTGCATATGCATATGCATGAAGAGGGAGGAAGATGAAGACCCAATCATTGGTTCGGTGGCATGATTTACAGCACTTTGAAATATACAAAGAAAAAGCTCTGTGCATATGCATATGCATGAAGAGGGAAGAAGATGAAGATCCAATCATTGGTTCGGTGGCATGATTTACAGCACGGCTAGCTCATCGACTATGCACTCCGGAGAAGTCTCAGCACACGTCCTCGATCGACTACATCGACTGTTGCTTCGGGTGAATGGATCAAGCAGGTGTGCAGTACAAATCTCTAATGTTTCGTTTTTAGCAGAATAGATATATACGTGCTCTTTAATTTGATGTACTTATAGCTGGATTACGTACGGAGCCACGGAGGTGTGGCTGCTTGGCCGTAGCCCTAATCACAATTATGACTGCGAATATTCGTTAGGGTTAGGTGGCATATATCGATCGACCTGACCTCCACGAATCGCGTGTCAGTGCAGAGCCTCTCTTCTCTCCCACGCACTTCTTCTGAACACAGCCTCGGCTGTGCTGCCTCTCTCGTAGACTCACACACATCTCTATCACACAGTACGTCCCTATCACAGATTTACAGCTTCTCCACTCTCACACACATCTCTCTACCCTATCTCTGACACACACTCTCAGCCGGCACACCCCCTTTCTCGTCTCTCTCTGCGACACTCTGAAAGCGCGTTTGAGATCCACATCCACTAGAAAAAACCTCACCAGCGGACCACGCCAGACACTCTCTCGCCTCCCTCACTCGCCAGACACTCTCTCGCCTCCTCGCCAAAGATACCGAGATGGACCTTTCGGGCGGCGACCTTTCCGGCACCGACGGCGGCGACCTTCCTGGCGGCTACGGCGACACCTGGAGCTGGATCGGCGGCGGCGGCTATGGCGACGACTTCTACTCGAGCACCGGCTATGGCATCTTCCCCTCGGCCACCGGCTACGGCGACGACTTCTACTCGAGCACCGGCTACGGCGTCTTCCCCTCGGCCACCAGCTACGGCTACATCCCCTCGGCCACCGGCGGCGGCAACATCTACTCGAGCACCGGCGGATACGTCGTGCCCTCGTCCGGCGACTACGTCGTGCCCTGCGCCCCTGCTCCTCTTCCGGAGAGGCGGAGACCACGTCGTCGTCCCTTGGGTGCCGCCTCTGCGCCGCGCCGCCGAGGGCTTCTACGTCACCCCATGGGTGCCACCGCATTACGTCGTCCCTTGGGTGCCGCCGCGGCCGCGCTACGTCGTGCCGTGGGTGCCCCCGCGCCATGCCGCCGAGGACGTCGTCCGCGCCCGCGACGGCAACGCCCGTGTCCGCGTGCCGCCGCGCCACCACCGCCCCGGCGTGCCGCTGCGTCACCACTCACCACCGCGACGGCGACGACGAAGGCGACCGCGACGACCGTGTCCGCGTGCCGCCGCGCCACCGTGCCCGCTACGACCGTGACCGCGCGCCGCCGCGCCCGCGACGACGACCGTGCCCAGGAGGAGGTCTCTGCTGCGCGCGTGCCGCCGCGCGGCCACCGCTCCTCCGATGGCCGTGGAGATGGAGACCTCGAGCTCGACGCCTCTTTCGCCGACGAGAGGTGCCCTTCTCCGCCGTCATCTCCTCTCTTAACTTGTTGCAGTTCATTAATCATTACCGTCCTTCTCCTCCTTTGTATGATGCTCTTTGCCTGTGTTCATTGCCGCCCTTCTCCAGTTACTTTATCCTCCTGCTTCACGTTGCAGTCCTTCGTGCCTCAGAGCTACAGGGCTTTACCGAGTCACGTGCGCAACACTGGAGTTTGGATGGGCGTTCTCTTCACCTACGACCTCGTCTTCACCCTCGCCGTCACCTTACCTCTCAGTCAAAGTGTTCGGGTGGCCGCGCTCCAGAGTCGCCTTGGCCCTCCGTGCCCTGCTGCTCGTCCTCGCCCTAGCTGCTGAGGTGACTACAGGCTTCCTCCTTGCTGACCCCGGTACAGCCGCCTGCTTCCTTTCGTGGTTGCTCCTCGTCGGCGTCTGGTACACGCAGTGCCGCCGCAGTCGCCGTGGTTGATCACTTGTCTGGTCTGTGTTTGCAAGTTTGATACCGTGTGTTGGTGCTTGTTTGCTGCATACTAGTACTTGTTTTATGCTATGTCAGACGACTTAGACCTGTAGTTTGTCGCCGTGGTTGATCCGCTGCAGCCTGGTGTGTTATATAATTTGCCAGTATGATATTGTGTGTATTGGTGTTTGTTTGATGCATACTACTAGTACTTATGCTATGCTATGTTGGACATTGTGTTTGTCGCCTTGGTTGATCGCTTGCGTGCATTGGTATTTGTTTGATGGATATATGCTATGATTGTGTATCGGTGTTTGTTTGATGGATACCTAGTACTTATGCTATGATTGGCCTGGTGTTTATTTCATGGATACCTAGTCCTATGGTCCATACTCATGCAATATGCCTGATTTTTCATCCCTTTACAATGGTAGTGGATACATTCTCTGTTTGTCCAGAGCGAGGCCCACGAAGACCCAAGGCCCACATATACAGGTGTGAGATGTACATGTGGTAACTTCACTAATGTTGTTCCTTTGATTAGTCTTTGATTAACGCATGGAGCACTATATTTTGATCTCATGCCACCACGGGATTTCTTGGCCATCCCATGTGAACAACTTGCCCTTATCACTTTTCTGACTTGTCAATGATGGGGAGGAGAGTTTGTATAGAAAACTCTTTTGTGAAGAGTTTATCCTTGGGGGCATTTCTCTGAAATGGCCGTGAGAGGTCCGTGTCCATGGTTCCGAATATAGACAATGTTGTACTTCATGCCAAGCACAACTGACATGGTCTTCGCCACAACGTCGTTTGGCAACAAAATTTATTAGGAAACAAACCATGACAAAGTAGGTTTTGATACTTGCACAATCACATGACTATTCAAGAAATACACGGATGGACATACTAACCGAGATTACCAATACATGGTGACAAGATTAATGTGCACAGCGGGATAATGAGAACCTGAGATTTCCACTTAAACTGATATGGAGCTGTTTTAGAAGCTTTGCATGAATGCCAGTCTTCCAGATAATTGTCCCCTATGGAACTGGCTCTAGCGCTCATGTTTGCAACCAAGTCTCGGAGCGACCTCCAGCCTTCAGTAGTGGCCACATGTGCTGACCCAAAAAGGGTCAATTTAGCACCAGCATGCAGAATGTCCATACCACGACAACAGGAAACGGTAAAAAGAAGTGAACCAGTGAGTTTCACCTTGATCACTAGGATTGGGCTGACTGCATTCACCTAGCTTGCAGCATTGCAGAATATCCAAGAGCATTTCCTCCGACTGCTCTTGAACCAAATAATTTTCCTAGCCAGCATCATTGCTGACCACCAGACCAAAATGTGCACACATAGCTTGCCTTTTACTAGGAGCATGTAGCCATTCCTGTAGTTTCACCAGTGCAATGGTTAATCTTCAGAAGATGCAGTACAGTAGTATCGTACTTTTGATTTTGCTTAAATCTTTATCCTATTTCGGTCATTTTGTAGAAAAATCTAATTATACTAGCTAGGTCGGCAGGTCCATGACATATACATCTTCTCTTGTTTATTCGAATAAACAGCAGCTAGCTTTGAGATGACGTGCAAGAGGCAGTTCGATTTTTTCACAAGTAGCTATTTCGACCAGTGTCAACATCACCCGCAAGCTAGGTAGGGTCGTGAGAATCATGCATGTTTGACTGCATGCATGATTTGAGAATATGAGTTTATTTGGCTAGTTGCCCAATGCCCCAATCTGGTAAAGGAATAACGCCCCAATCTGGCAAAGGAATAATGCCCCATTTCAGTCTTTTAGAGCGAGACACAGCATATGCATGTAAAGATGGATCAGAATCTTATTTGGCTGGAATAACGCCCCAGTCTGGCAAAGGAATAATGCCACCATTTCAGTCTTTTAGAGCGAGACACAACATATGCATGTAAAGATGGATCAGAATCAGATGTCCGACTCCACCTGCCCGTGGCCATCTTGTACTCTGGGTATAGATATGCAGAAAGCCCGAGGCGTGGCAGCCCACTCGAAAGCATGAATTTTTAGCCTGGCCCATACCTGACCCAGCTCGGTCGACGGCTTGCCCAGGCCAGCCCAGCCCGCTAGGCATGCCATGACTTGGGACGCCACCCAGCACGCCGAGCAGCCCGGTACGCTGGTAACAGGGTAGCCGATGACCATTGGAGACCACTATGCCAGCCAGCCAACCCGATACCCTAGCTGGCCCAGAGTGTCCCAACACCCTAAATATCCAACAGATGCAACCTTCGACTCGGGGCTGCGGGCGGCAGCATAGGGGTGCGGGGAGCAACGACAGCGGCACAGGGATGCGGGGATGACAACAACGGTGTAGGGATGCGGGTTGTGGCAACAGTGTGGGGGTGCGGGGAGTGGCTGCGTGGGGATCGGAAGTGGGGAGCACCGTCACGGGCGGTGGCGGCATCAAGCTTTGACAAGCGCACGGGGCCCGACAGCCCGGCAACATACCGTGCCAACCAAGCTAGCTCGGACCGAAGTAGATCCATGGGCCCATTCCTGGGCTATCGACGCAGCATGGTGGCTAGCCCAGTCCGGCACATGCATGGTGGAGGCTAGGCCTGACCCAGCCCGAGCACAGCTGAGCCTGGTCCAAGGCCGGACCGAGCTGCCCGTTTGGACATTTTAACCCTGGGTGAGGTCGTTGGATCACGATCAACCATTTAAGTCTATCTATTTCTAAAAAAGACCCACATTGCAAGTATATTTATATTATAAGTGATTTTTCCAAAAATTTGTGTCCATTTTATTTGTTAAAATTTGAAATGTGAATACGAGGTTTTAATTCTAGGTCATTCAACTCTATACATGGGGCCCACATGCGAACCTTGGGACGTAAATCTGTATGAAGTAGACTATCATACTAAATCATTTCTATTATTTTTATTGGATTTTGTTAAAATTATATAATTTGAATGCAAGATTTTGTGGTAACTTCTCGTAGTGATAATCCACATCCTCGCCAAATTTCCATGGGATCAACATCTCTTCTGGTGAAACAGAAAGAAAACGAATAGACTTAGAAAATGGGAGCATCACAATAATTAATTGAATTTCATTCCTGTTCAGGAACTAATGAACTGATTGCAAGTATCACACAGAAGTGGCAAAGTGCCTCAAGAAAAAAAATGGGGAAAACATAGGACAACTAACCATACTAAATTTGTCACGAGGAAAATTCCTTGCTCTGAGAAGAGGACCTTGAAGGATACATGTAACATCCCTGATGTAAAAGTATTGAAAGTACCTTTAAAACAAGTACAAAGGGGGAACAATGGTGTTAGAATTCAAAAATTGACCAAAAATTCAAATTTAAATTCAAAAACGAAGGTCTTTTGACACCCAACTGAAATCTCAAGAATTTTTTACTAAACTTGAAAATCTCCAAAAATAAAAGTTATTTTTCATCACAAATAAGGCCTAGTCACTGTTTGAAACTTTTGAAAATTTTACAGTTTAGCCCCTCAAAAACTCGAAATACAGTTCTGAACACCTTTTTGAAATTGGGTTGTTTGAGCTTGAAAAATTTAAAATTTTAGGTTCACCCCAAAAAGGAAGTTGCGTCCCACATCTCAAACTCCAACTTTTATTTTTACACTTTTCAATGTTCAGTTCGAAGTTTTGGAGAAAATTTAAAAGGGGCAAAGGAGCTCCACGGGGCGCCTGACAGGCCCCTGGCGCGCTCTGCGCCTGGCCGGAGTCCGGCCGCCACGTGGCCGGCGTGCGGCGGAGGCCGCGCCGGGCCGGCCGAGCCGCGGCGGCAGGTGGCTCTTGTCCTCGCGCGTTTGTCCAAGCCTTCCGTACGGTCACGTCGCGCGCGACAGCGCCGCTCTGCCTCGCGCCGCGCAGACGCCATCATGGCGGGCGGAGCGCCGCCGTTGGCCGCGCGCGCGCGCGCGCCGTGTAGAGCCCTCCGCGGTGGATTCCTTCCCACTACGCGCCAAGGAGCTTTGTGGAGGATCCCCCAGCGATCACGCAACGATCTCCCTCACCCAATCGTGCCGCGCGCGCTGCCCGAGCTCGCACCGCACTCATGGCGGTCTGCTCGCGCCGAGCCGTGCGTGCGCACGCTCCCTAGGCAGTGCAGTGCCTCCCTAGCATGCCAAAGCACTCCACCGAGCCCCTCACACCCTCTCCTAGCTCGCGCACTTCACCATTTCCTCTCCCCGCGTTCGCTCCCATCGTCTTCAACCTCGGGACGCTTTGAGCAAAGCTCAAGCTTCCTCGCCGCGAACCCAAATCGACCGCGATTCCCTCCACGTTTTCCCAAACCCCCGCTCGTGAAGCTCGCTCACTCACCCAGCTAGCCGCTCGAGCACTCCCCAGCTCGAATCGAGCCGCACACGCCGGGAATCGAAGATTTTCCCCACCGCTCGGCCATTTTCACCGCGAACACCACCTCCACGTCGAGCTCCATACCCCGGCCATCCCCGTCTCAGTCGAGCCCCCCGACGAGCTCCACCATCGTCCGGTGAAGCTCACACGCCCCTCCGCGCATCGTCTCGACCACCACAGGCCGCTAGCAACGTCGCCGGAGCAAACCGCGCCGCCGCTCAACGTCGACGAGCCGCGCCGCTTCACCTCCGGCCACGAGACCTACCTCAACCGACTCGCGGTGAGATCCTCTCCATTTCCCCCAACTTTCCCCAAGCCAACTCGCCGTCGTTTCGCCGGCGTAGCAACGCCGACGAGCCGTGGACCTGTTCGCGTTCCCCTTTTTAGTTCTAGGGTCCTCTGCGCAAAAATCAGGGACTGGTTTGAAAGGGTTTAAAAGTTCTAGGGTCTCCAGCGTAAAAAGATTCTTAAACCTAGATCTATTTTGCTGAGATTTTGTAAAATCCACTAAAAATCGTACAAAAATCAGAAAAATGCACAAAAATACTCTCTGGACTCGTGAGATTGTAAACTCCAATCTCATGTTAGCATGTATTTACTTTGGGGACCTAAAAATATGGACTGTAGCTTTAGTTATGAATTAATTTGTGATTCCTGTCTTATTGCAGTCCTTAAATTATGAAAAATAATCTATACAGATAAAAATCACCATTTTTTCTCCAGAGGTCTAAGAACTTGTTAGCACATCTGCTAAAAATTCTAAACTTAATTTTTGCCCTTTTTAGACTAGCAAATAAATAGATGTGTGTTTTCGGATAGAAAATTTCTGAGCACTGTCCAATGGTTAATTTGAGCCACCACTTGGCCAGAGCCCTCCTCACACTCATGACTTGCTCTGGCAGGAAAATCACCTGATTTGGATGTAATTTCAATTTTATATGAATTTATCTTGTTTCTCCGCAGTTTATACTATTTTTAATAAATTCTGTGTAGCTCAGTTTTAGCTAAATTTTGGAGTGAGCCTAACTCTTATACTCCAATAGCTGTCATAAAGTTTGTAGATAAAAAGGATGAACAAAAACAGAGAAACAAAAATGAGAAGAAACTAGGGTAGAATGGAGTTATAAAAAGGAAATAGACCATTTTGATAATTAATTAAAATGAAAACATGGGAAGTCTAAAATTCCAGAACAGCACCCCAAACTTCAAAATAATAAATGGGAATTCTTTTATATATGTACACAATCACCGTCATAGATACGTAAAATTTTCCACACCCCTCCTCTAATTTTGTGAAGGAGAAAGTAGTACACTAGCATGTCAAGGTGAATATGGCCTTCAAGGCCTTGGTTTTAGACCACTTAAAACAGCCACTATAAAGTTATGCATCTCATGTAGAAGGCGCTCTTGCGGACGGCTTCTATCACCTCATTCCCGCCGACGAAGAAGGAATCCCGGAGAGCGGTGCCCACGAGGTATCAGTCGACCCGGAGCTAACATTCAGCTAGCGCAAGAAGGCAAGCCCCGGAGCATAACCTAACTTTTAAAGTTTATGCATCTATGAATTACCTATGCTTGTGCATTTACGTTTCAAGGAGTTGATTGAATACCTTAGTTGCATAATTCTAGTACCTATGACTTGTAACACTAGTATGAAAGGATCGATAAGGCATTGCTTTAGGTCCGTTACAAGTCGAGTGATTTCCTGTCACTCGCGAGACATAGGAGTTGCTTGCTTTTACTTATGTTGGAATCATAAGGATGGATGGGCGGGATGGTAGATGTAGATCTCCCGTCCGTGTACGATAATTGATTTAAGGTCGAAACGTGTGGTTCTGTGTGTCAAGTTTTTGAACGTACCACATGCATGCCGATATATGGGAATCGGTAAGCCCGGTACCAGATTGAAGCAGCTAGGGCCGATAGCCATCTCTCCTTGGAAACTTTTATTTCCCCTGCCGTACACTTGTGGATATATGCGTGATGCTGTGAGTGAAGCAGTAAACCTTTATCCTAAGGAAGTGGACCCGGTTCCGAATTGTGGATCGATGGGAAAGGTTGGGAAGTGCTTGTGCCTTTTATAGCAAGCATTATCCGTGTGTGTTGGGTTTCCCCTGGCCAGGTAGCAAAATTCGGTTCGAACTGTCCGCTTCTCGCGGTTAATGAGACTGCTTGACCGCTGTGCTGCATTGAGTAACAAGTGGAACTATGAGGATGATGAACTTGTTGTATGAATTAAGTTGTATTGCACCACTTGTATGCTTAGAGAGGATGCTAATCTAGAATGGTTAATACTACTAGAATATGATGCTAAAATCATGAAAGTAAGGATCCACTCTTAGTTGCTTTTTGGCAAACAAACCCACCAGCCAAAAGCCTCTCATGTCTAGACGTCGGTGATGTAGTTTTCACCCGACGGGTAAGCCTTGCTGAGTATTAGTATACTCAGCCTTGCTTGTGGCTATTATTTCAGGTACTGTGATGGATGTGGCAATCGATGCCATTACTTGGCCTACCCAGGTTCCCCCTAGATGGCACGTCGAGTGGGTTCCGTCCTCTGCCGAGGAATGTGAGGAGTAGCACCGTGGCAGGCTTCATCATGGTGTTACTACGCATCGTCGCTAGTTTACTTTTCCGCTGCAATGGACTTGATACTCTGATTTAAATTTCAAACTTGGTTTGTAATAACTTTATGATACTATTTATGTATGATGAATTTGTGGAATGTTGTAATCTCTGGAACTCACCTTCGTGTGGGCGCGCGTGTTGTTTCGATCGAGAGAGTACGTGGTTAAATCGGGTTTAATCCGACGGCGCTCCAGCTTATTCCGGATTAAGTGCCTGGCTGCTTGATTAGCGGTCCAAGGGTACTTAACTTGGAATAATTTCAGAGTGGTCCGCCACAATACACCATCGTGTTCACGCTACATGCTGCTGCTGTCAGCAGCCTCATACATCACCATCCCTGCAACCGCAAAAATAGAAACCATCACTGCCCAAATCGTCATCTTCAAGCAGGAATCGAGGTTGTGGCCACCCAAATCAAAGTCCTTCGATCAGCCGGAATCGATCGAGGTCGTGCCCACCCAAATCGAAATCAACAAGCATCGAGATTCCACACACCAAAATGCCAAGGAAGACACCAGTGCCACGCCCTACCATTAATCCCACTATTACAAAAAGAATTTTAGGGGACACTCCAAGATTTCGAAATAAATAAGAATTGAGATTCCACACGCTAAAATGCCAAGGAGACACCAATGCTGCACCCCTACCATTCATCTCACTACTAAAAAGGAATTTTAGGGAACACTCCAAAATACCCTCAGAGGCGGACACAAAATTCGTTTGCCTCCGGTAATCCTTGGCATTAGCGGATGTCAATAGTTTTTTATTTAAAGAGGCGTTTGCATGTGACCGTCTCCGAAAATCGATTTACGGAGGTGGACATTTTAAAACAACCACCTTGAAAAACATTTATTTTCTAAGGCGGGCGTCATAAGGTGTCCTCCTCTGTAAATTTATTTTTGGAGGCAGACACTTATAAAGCCCGCTTTTGAGAAAGGCCAAGGTCAGTAGGCCTAGCTCGGCCCTATTACCCTACTCTCATTCTCCCCATCTTCCTCTCCAGCCATCTCTCTCCTTTCCAGCCAAGGCGTGGCGGATCCGGCGGCACAACTCCTCTCCGGCGATATAGGTGGCCAAACGGGCTAGGCCCGCTGACCTGACACGGGCACGAGCCAAAAAGCATAGCACAACAGGTGGGCCATTGTGCTCGTGCTAGGCAAGTGTCGTGCCTAGACCGCCATTTCGGCCCGTAATGCCGACCCGGGCACGGCATTGCTATTGGGCCAACCCAATAATAGCCCATATCTATTAAACCACACAAACCCTAATAGCCAATCCATCATCAGATCTCCCCTGCCTCCTCCCAACCGAGACGCCGCCGCCCCCTCGTCCCTCTCCTGGTCTCCCCTGCTCTTCCCCAACTCCCACCAGCTGCTCCTGTCACCGGGCACCAGTTGCTCCTCTACTCTCCTCTGTGGCCCCCATCGGCCATTCCCCTGCTCTATCTTGCCGCTCGTAGCCGGGAGCTACGCCAGCCGCCTTCACGAGGGCTGCAATCATGGGAGCTGTGCCAGCCGTCGTCATGAGGGTTGCCGTCGCGAGGGTTGCCATTGCGGGGGCACCAATCGTGCCCTATCAAGTTATCGTGCCGGCACGGCACGCCGATGCCCTTCTAGGGTCATGCCTGGGGGCGCCGCCTCAGCACGGTGGCACTACCAGGCACGACACGGCTAACGATCGTGCCCTCGCTGTGTCATGCCATGTCTCATCATGCTCGTCCCCATGCCGTGTAGCATGTTTGGCCATCTATACTCGGCGCGGATGCGACAGTGCTGCTACTATGTTCGTGCTTGGCTATGGAGGAACAATGGAGGTGGAGGTGGAGGTGGTGGCAGATGTGCGGCGGAGGTGGATGTTGGAGGCGGCCACACGACAGCCGCTGGAGGCGAAGGTGGAGGAATGGAGGTGGTCTTCCACTAACCATACCTCATGCCTCCACACGTGCATGCAGGCCGTCCTCTTTGTCCTGCGGGCCATGGCAGGTGTACGTGGGGAGGTGTGGGCAGTGGTGGTGCGCGTGCGGGCGAAGGCGAGGTGCGAGATGGCGGTGGCAGGGCAGAAGTGGAGGCATACCCAGAGCTGCGCGCGTGGGTAGCGATGCGGATCTGGGGACGGCGCCCCTCAGTGGGTCTGTCTATGGTTTTGCTTTTAAAAAAATCTTTTGTCGAATAACGGAGGCGGACACATAACTGCCTCCATTAATCCTCGATTAACAGAAGCCCAATTCAAAGGCGGACAGGATATCTGCCTCTGAAGACCTAAAATACCCGCCTCTTAAAATCTTTCTTGTAGAAGTGTCCTTTCTTCCTTTCCATATGTTCAATGTCACGTAGGTGGAGGTGGTTATGGATTGATATCGAAATCCAAATAGAGATATCTAATTTAAAAAAAATCCAAAACCCAATCTAATCCTAATGCAACATATATACCTCATGTCCAATCCAATCCAACTAATTTGAAGTCCAAAATCCATCCAGGAGATCCAATAACAAAGTTTAAGATTGCTACTATATATAAGTCATAAGAGCTGGACCTTGAAACTAAAATCTCGTGTTCATATTATAAAATTTTGGTGAAGTCTAGTGAAATTTGTTGGAGATGATTTAGCTACTTGGAACAGATTTGCGTGTTAGGATTTGCACGTGGGCTCTAGATCAAGAGCTGTACCCCATAACTAAAACCTTTCACACTATAAATTTTTAGCAACATTGATTAAAATTTGTTGTATATGATTATATATGATAATAAGCTACTTCATGCAGGTTTGTGTACCAAGATTTGCACATGGGTCTCACATCACGAGCTGGACTCTAGAACTAAAACCTCATCTCCACACCATAATTTTTTATCAAAATTCATTGAAATTTGTTCAGCTAACCGCCTATGCATTCCAGTTGGTTCCATTCGTCATTTGTTGATACAGGAAGCGCATGGAGGAGGTTTAATGGGGCACTTTGGCGCTAAGAAGACGGAGGATGTTTCGGCCACACACTTCTTTGGCCAAAGACGAGGACCGACATTGAGCAGTTCGTTGCTCGCTGCATGACATGTCAAAAGGCTAAGTCTCGTTTGAATCACATGGTTTGTACATGCCTCTTCCTGTTTCTTCTATTCCTTGGGCAGATATTTCTATGGATTTTGTTTTGGGATTGCCTAGGACTAAGAGGGGGAGGGATAGCATTTTTGTTGTGGTGGATCGCTTTTCTAAGATGGCTCATTTTATGCCATATCATAAAAGTGATGATGATGTCCATATTGCTGACCTCTTTTTCAAATAAATTGTACGTTTACATGGTATATCTTCTACTATTGTTTACTTTGTGAAACAAGTTGGGTACGAAATTATTATTTTCTACCACTTGTCATCCGCAAACTGATGGACAAACAGAGGTGGTGAACCGTACTTTGGGCACCATGTTGAGGGCTGTTTTGAAGAAGAATTTGAAGATGTGAGAAGAATGTTTGCCTCATGTGGAGTTTGCATACAATCGAGCAACACATTCCACTACAAAGGTAAGTCCTTTTCAGGTAGTGTATGGTTTCAACCCCCGTGCTCCTATTAATATTCTACCTTTGCCTACTAGTGAGAGAATTCACAGTGAGTTTATATTGAAAATGCATAAAACTATTAAGCATAACATTGAAAAGACCACAAAAAAATATAGAGTTGCTGGTAATAAAGGTAAAAGAGAGTTAAAACTTGAACCAGGTGATTTAGTGTGGTTGCATTTGAGAAAAGAGCGTTTTCTAGAATTGAGGAAGTCAAAGTTGATGCCTCGAGCTGATGGTCCATTTAAAATAATTGAGAAGATTAATGATAATGCATAGAAACTTGAGTTGCCTCCCGAGTTCGGGGTTAGTCCTACTTTTAACATTGCAGATTTCAGACATTACTTGGGAGAAGAAGATGCGCTTGAGTCAAGGACGACTTCAGTTCAAGAGGGGGAGGATGATGAGGACATCACTCCTACGGATATACACGAGGTGAGGTTTCTTCGCTGGACATTCAAGGTCCAATCACAAGAGCTCGCGCGCGACAATTGAATCTAGAGGTGAGCTCGCTCCTAAGTGTTCCTATTAATATTTTGAGAATGGTTCGCTACCTATTGTTTATAATGTGATTAGAAACCAAGGAAAAGACCAAAATACACATGGAGAAAGGCTTAGAGGCGTGGAGGACCAGCAAGGGTCGGCCAAGCTTCGTGGAGGACCAATACAACTCAACTTCGAGTCCAACTCGGAGTCCAGGAGCTGCCTTTGGTAACATAGACACCCAGGGAACATACAAAGTCCGATTTCAACGATCCATGTATGGTTGGAAAGAAGATTTCATAGAGCTTCCAATGGCTCTGGTTTGAGGTCAAAATTCTTCCTGAGTCGTCGTGAATCGTCCTAACAATCTGGCGTCCAGAATCTGTTTCGGTGCTGCGTCACCGTCTTTTGGCCCTTGGGCCTTGTATCGTCATCGAGCCCATTAGGGGGTGTGTCCAGGGGTTGACCATGACCCTAGACTCTATTTACAGCCACCGCCGCCGTCATTTGGGTTTGGGTTTTGCTTTAGATCGATATGTGTTTGAACAGTCGCCGTTCTTCGGTTTGTGGAACCCCAACTTGTGTGCTTAATCATTCATCCGCAGATTGTCACCATTATTGAGAGCTGCATACTTTCAAGTTCTTGCTTGTGTTCTTCGTTCCGCTTGCAGGGATTAGCTTGGTTGGCAGGGTCAACCGGATTGTGACACGGTTGATAACCAGAGGAGTCGTGATGCTAAGATTACAGGGTTCGAGTTGCTGACTCCGCGCAAAATGAGAGTTATCTTTACCTGATGGAAGATCGGCCACCTAGGTCTCATCAGCGCAAGCAATCACTTGGACGGGGATGCTCATGGCGAGAGTCATTGCCGACAACCTTGCTGGTGGTGTTTCCTTCAAGCGGCATTCTCCCTGTTGATGGAATCATCTTGGAGCTCTACCTGCACTGCATGGAGTCCTTTGGGAGAAAGCCATGTCCAGCTCCTAGACGAGAGACGCAACTAGCGTTGTGGCCTCCTTGAAGGCTTCCTTCCTTGAGATCCAACCCGGCTTGAGGCATTACCAACAATTCTAATGGCCATGGGTGACTGCAGTTGATGATGGCTGCTTGGTGCAGGAAGTAGAGTTCGAAGGGGGTTACCATCCTCACGTGGTGACGTTCGTACTTGTGGTGCTGGGCTAGTCAAGGGGTTGATGCATGCTTGTCGTGTTGTCTGCATGCAGTGGGTACGTGCTTCAGTATTTGTTCCTTACTCCTTGGTTCACCTCTATATTTACAATCATGGCAACTATTCCCTTCATTTCAATTTATAAGTCGTTTGACTTTTTTCCCTCAAATTTGACCATTTATCCTATTCAAAATATTTGTGCAAACATAATCAAATTTATATTATTTTTTTAGAATATTCATTAATAAAGAAACTCGTAATAAAAAAATCTGATATTTTGCATAATTTTTTGAATAAGACCAATGGTCAAAGTTGGAGAAAAAAGTGAAACAACTTATAAATTGGAATGGAGGTAGTACAAGGAAACCAATCTAAATCTAACACTGTAACACCCAGATTTCCAAGAAATCCGAATGCTTCCATATGTGTGCCCAGGATGTCCACAGAACACATATAGATTACAAATATTGAATCACAGAGAACACAATGCTCGAATAAAATAGTTTATATCAGAGTTTAACACAAGACATAGTCTTAAACAAATAACACAGCGGAAGTCTTAATATTATTAAACGTCTTAACTAGGTAGAGCCTCAAGTCCACAGGGACACCGACTGGTTGAACACAGCTAGAAGTACGGCAGATCCTCCGGAAATTCAGCAAGCGACTGATCATTCACTGCTCCATCTGTTACCCATCCGGGATTTTGTTGAATAGTTGCAAGTGTAAGTAAACCATCTTACTTAACAAGTATAACACGGGTTATGCAAGAACAAAAGGTTGGACACGGTTGAACTGCAGTAGCACTTTTAGTTGTTTCATTTTAGTATCATCTATTTTACTACAAATGAGTAGAACCCAAGTATAAACCCATTAATAAGGTATAAGTGATTATAGAACAAACCAACATCAACCACTAATATCATCTTCTAATCAAAAAGGATCCAGGCCGCTCGTGTCCGTGAGCACGGCTATCATGATAGATCAACACTCTGCAGCGGTTTCGCCCTTTACCCGCCGGTCACATAAATCCAAAAGAACTTATGTTACGAGGACTTTCACAAAACACCCTAACAAGCACAGTAGCCGTTTTGGTTCAACATAGGCAGCATAACCCGAGGCATCGAGATTGACGTACGCTCAGGGCACAACGTGAGGGGGTCAATGGCATCCAGAGCGAGAGCGCATTCATCGCAACGTGTGAAGCTGCCGTACGTCGGGCGCTTACATCACGGGACTTTGCCTAACGGGGCATAGCCAACGGATAAAAACCGTCCTCGATGGATCAAACTATACTCTCACGAATGTTCCCCACATACGCCTTTCGGTAACCACTGGCGAGCTAGAGACGTACAAGCTAATCATCCAAGACCAGAGCCATTATAGTTCCAACGGCGGCGAACAGGTTCCTGGGTTGTCGCTTTAAGAACCGGACCTTATGGAGAGACATTAGAACAAAACACGAAGCACATGCTCTAATTCCCTAGATCAAACCTTATAGAGACACTAGAACAAAGCACACAGCACATGCTCTAGTTCCCCGAACCATGTTGCTAAAAAGCATCTTTTAACCATCATTGAAGTGAACCATTAATTCAATATTGGCATTAAAATAAATGTTGGTTGCAGCGCGTAGCATAGTCTAACCATAATGCATAAAACCCCGGGTAACAAGGAATAAGGTAAATACTAGGAACATCCTTAATGGTCAACAGTATTAGACACATGCATATGATTTATGTGATTAATCAGTGTATAGGTAACAAGGATGGTCCGTGTTATACTTGCCTTCCTCAGTGAATTGCTGCTGCACCTGCTCTTCAGGAACGGGATCGTCGGCGAACTCGAACGGCTCGGCAACTACTCACATCGATCACCACACAAGCATCCACACATACATGCAAACAAGATATTTAATTAGAACAATACACCAAACATAAACAAAAGATGAAAAGAAGGCTTTAGAGTTACTGTACGCTTCACTACGAACACGTGAGCGTGAAAATCACTCAAATCGGAGTTAAAACGGAGAAACTAGGCTTAAAACGGGCTCTAGGGGCTTGCTGGTAAAGGTTTTAGGCTTCCAGGGGTGTTTTTGAAAGAAACCAGGGACCTAAAATATAATTTTGTATAAAAACCCGAGGGCTAATGAGTAAAAACGACTTCTAGGACGGCGGGTACTATTTTTCAAAAGAGCAGGGGCTAAACCGAAAGAAAAAGGACTTGGTTGTAAATACTTTTGAACTGCGCTGGACCGCGGGTTGATTTCCAGAAAACAAAGGGGCTCTTTTGCAAAACGGGCACGGTGGCTGCTGGATGCTGACGTCGGCTGACGTCACCGTCTACTGTGCCGTGGACCGGTCGTAGACCGCGGTCCACGGGTCCACGGTGAACCGGACCAGGTTTAAAACGGGTTTAGATCTGGGCCGTCGGTTTTGAATCTAACGGCTCAGATTAGATCTAGCGCTCGGCTCGCCGGGAACGGCGGCTTGCGGCGGCGCGCGGCCGGAGTTTCGCCGGAATTGGCTCGGCTGGGGGCTAGGAAGCTCCTTTTCTCGCCGCGTTTGGTCCTAGAGGTAGAGGAGACGACGGGGAGTCGATTTTTGGGGTTCTACGCGAAGGTTGGGCAAAGGTGGAGGCTGGCGACGCGCGGCGGCGGGTTGAGAGCTCCGACGAGCTCACGCAATAGCTGGGGAGCGAGAGGGAGGGGGTTTAGGGCCTCGGCGTGTTGCTTACCTCGCGGCGAAGCTCCTGGTGCGGTTCTAGACGGCAATGGGGTGGCGAGGCGGCGGGTTAGCGACGACGGCTGAATCTCTAGGGCGGCGGCTAGGGTTTGGCGGCGTCGGGCACTGGTGGCGCAAAGGATAGGTTGCGGCGCTATTTATAGGGGCTAGGGGAACCTTGGCGTGCGCTCCAAGCAGCAGAGTCTGGGCGCGGCACGACGGCGCGGCGGACTTCGGCTCGGGGTCGGGCTTGACCCGAGCTCGGTCGGGCGCGGCGCAAGGTGGGAGACGACGCTGACGCGTGGGCCCGGGCGGTTAGTGACTCAGACGGAGGAGAAGTGCACCGACAGATGGGACCAGGCTGTCAGCCGCAGCGGGAGAGAGAGAGGGCGCGGAGCGGGCTGGCACGGTGATGGGCTGCTGCGATGGGCCGACGGCTTGCTGGGCCACGTATGGGAAAGGAAGAGAGAAGATGAGCCACGATAAAGAGGAAAAGAGCTGGGCTGCTGGGCTGAAAAGGAAGAAGTAAAAAGAGAGAAAAAGAAAAGGTTTTTCTTTTATTCAAACACTCATTTGAATTCAAATTCAAATTTGAATTCAACAATCAAAAATAAATGCACCAGCATGAATGCAACAATAAGGTTTCTATACCCTGTATTTGCTTTTAATTATTAAAAAAAATTTATTTTCCTACATTATTTATGAGCACTCAAATATAAAAACCAATTAATTACTAATTTTTAAATAGGGCATTTTTAGGGTGTTACAAACACAAATTCTGAAGTTCATGTTTTTACATTGATAGAAGAGGATGGTGTCCATGTTAAAGCATCACTTTTCCATTTACATATTTGTATCATGTTATAGTATATTCAAGTGAATATGCTTGCATCAGTAGGGATGGCAACGGGCACAATACTCACGGGTAGAGGGTTTTCGGACCGCACCCGCAAGTCAAACCCTAGACCCGTACCCGCTCCCGCAACCTGCAGCAGGCACAAAGTTGTGCCCGCGCCCGTCACCCGCGGGTAAAGTGTGCCCGTGGGTACACCTGCACCCACTAGTCAACAAGGAAAAGCAATATATAGATGAAAAAATAACCAACTCTTTAACATTTTAACAACATTACAAGCCAAATAAATTTGTTTCCACAAGCACAAATTTGGGTGGGGATGAAAAAAAGAGAGGGAAACCTAGAATCCCTATTGAATTGTATATATACTTGCATATAGGGTGCACATGTCAAAGATAATTTGCGGGTTTGCGGGTTTGCAGGCACAGGTTTTTTATGCCCACTATATTTTTACCCATGGGCACAATATCAAACCCGCGCATGTGCCCGTGGGCACAAAGAAAGACCCATACCCTCACCCTATCGGGTTTTTACCCGCGGGCACGCGGATAATTTGTGCACGTTGCCATCCCTATGCATTAGTCTAAGAGTCTAATAGAATATTCACTATAATATGCCTTAGGGGTTTATATGTACCAAGACTTGCCAATGGAGTGAAATGCAAATTCAATTTGGGCCAACATATGGTGGCGTTAGCGAGCATCTCCTTCCCCAAAGTGGCATCCAGGTCATCCTGAGCAGTGAGGTGGATCCCCCATCATCCAAACGGTCCACAAGGACTCTTGGCACACCATGAACGCTGCTCATGACAACCAACTACGCTGACTAGAGCATGATCGCGGAGGCCAAGTTGCAAGAACTGCAAATGTGGGACACAGTCAAGTATGATGACGTTGACTTCCATGAGGACTATCGTGCCGTCAAGGCGCTTCTCGTGGCCAGGCTGATGTGAACTCTCGATATTCCAAAAGATTCTGATACCTCTCGATTTGCTGAGTCCTGACACAGATTAATCCGACTTTTGAACGATGCATTCTGAATCCTACAATCATAGTACCATGTCTCCACACGTTATCGACCGACGATGCATGGTCGACCTTGCAATTTGCCAACAAAGCCAATCCTTGCTTATGCATCAAATAACACAATAAGGAATGCAATCAAATTATAAATGTGTGCATGATTAAACTCATGAAGTTGGGATCTCACAAAAATGGTGAATAACAAAATTCGACAAACCCTCGGCCTCTCCAGTCTAACACAGTGTTGATATTTCTTAACTCTTACACAATAATTTACAAGCGTACGGTGAGACCATTGTAGCATTTCACCAAAGTATTTCAGGGTATCATATTCCACATGGTACTAGTCTTCTCATTCATTCGTCCAAGGACAAACAAGAGTAATGTAAGGTAGGACAAAGAGGATTTCTATGGCTTTAGAGCTTCTACTAAAGATAAATTCTACATTTACTTGCTTACTTTAGGCAAACAAATAAACTTTGGTCATTAGCTTTATGATGTACTTATATAAGGGGTTCTCAAGTCCCGTAGTACATGACGACAGACACACATGATAGTCACCACCTGCCACCTACCCCTCTACTCTGTGAAGCACAAGGCAAACAAAGGTAGTCTAAAGCTTGGACATCACATATATGCTATCGACTACTTACCTTAGCATCGACGTGGGTTACCCATCTTTATCAGGGGCCCATCACTACATTAATCAGCTATAAGAATGGAAAATGCTCCCACAAACAAGTAAAGAGTAAAACATACTAAACAAAAAAAGACTGACCACCATAAGAATCACAAATACTTGAAAGAAGAAAGCATCTGTCGAGGTACAAGACCGAGGAAGAGTGTTGGCAGAACGACACCTCTCATAAAAAACCTCTCTCTCTCTACCCCCTATTTTCTAAGAACTACTAAGGTAGGGCTTTGCCTAAGGAGTGGACCTCTTATGTGCTCTTGTAGATGACTCCTAGGGGGGGTCTCCTTTGCTGTACAAAGGCGGTATATAAGTCGGTTCCATGGGTATTAAGTATGGAACTATCTCAAATTGTCATTAGACTATATGTAAGAACCTTCATATGGAAACTGAGCCTGAAAGGGGGTGGCACATGGCTTGTTGTCCCTATGGGCTGGCCAACCCATGGCTTGCCTAGTTATAGCCCATCTTTGGTCAGGGCATTCATTATGGACTTCTTGTATGCGTTTCGAGTGTGATGTGCCATGTTATATCGGTTTTTTCTCTATTTTATATGTCCATACTTACAATATTCTTTTCTTTGATTTGCCGGAGGGGGAATTTCTGGGTCTCTTGAACGTGTTTTCCCTCCATATCCAGTTGTAATCTCGTAAAATCAACACTTACCAAAACTCGTGGAAATAATTAGGCATAAACTCCTATCACTAAGTTTGATAGTTGTTTCATATAGGAGGTGACGGTTAAATATGGTGCTTATTATTATCATGCAACAATTGAAGTGGTTCGAGTGCAACAACATCAATGAGGAGAGAGGGGCCGCATCGTCCATGACTGTAGCGACCCTATCCGAAATTGGTTCCACTTGAGTATATCACGACCGCCATAGGTGCTAATATACTTAAATGTTACCAAGCTGGATATTGCCGTCGAGTCAATGCTCGATTAACTACACACTGAAGATCGTTTGTCCATACGCTCACCTGAAGATAAGGTTCCAAAGATTACAACATTCCACAATTTAAATTACAACAAGTCTTAATAGTCATTACAATCCATAAAGAAATAACATAAATAAGTTTATAATTCAACGCAGCGGAAATAAATGAACACTAGCGATGATCCATAGTGACGTCACGATGAAGTCAGCTGTGACGCTACTCCTCATGATCCTCAGAAGAGGTCGAAACCCACTCGATGCTGAAGCCAGGAGGGAGCTGACTAGACCAAGCTAGAGTGGCAACTACCTCCTGAGGGGACGGTCCTGAAAAATAAGCCACAAGTAAGGCTGAGTATACTAATACTCAGCAAGACTGACCCGCCGGGTGATAACTACATCACCAACTTCTAGACATGCAAGGCTCTTTGGCTAGGGGTTTGCTTTGCCAAAAGCATCTAAGAGTTGATCCTTATTTTCAAGGTTTTAGCATCAAGTTCTAGTCATATTTAATCAATCTAATTGAGCATCCTTCCTAGGCAAACAAGTGGAGCAATACAATTAATTTCATACATCAAGTTTATCATACTCTTCATTCCACTTATTACTCAATGCAGTACGTCGGTCAAGCAGTCTCATTATCCGCGAGAAGCGGACAGTTCGAACCAAATTTCATATCCTGGCCAGGGAAACCCACACGCACGGGATAGCCTGAAAAACGAACACAGACGTCCCAATCCGTTCTCGTCGATCCATAGACGGTTTCCAGATCCCACTGCCTTTGGGCAAAGGTTTACCGCATCACTCACAGCATCACACATATGCCCACATGTGCCCATGGGATAACGTATCCAAGAACAGCAGGCTAAAGGACCTATCCATATCAATCCGGTACTTGGACTTACCGGCCCCATGAAGCGTGCATGCATGTGGTACGTTCAAAAACTTGACACGAAATATCCACACGTTTCGACCTTAAGTCAATTCAGCAAACACAGACGGGATATCTACACATACCACCCCGTCCGTCAATCCTTATGATTCTGGCATAAATAAAGGCATGCATTTCCTATATCTCGCGAGTGTCAGGAAAACACTCGACTTGTACTGGTCCTAAAGCATAGCAACTATCGAACCTGTCATACTAGTATTCAACCAAAGGAATCTATGATCATGCAATTCTAGGGTTTTGTAACACCCAGATTTCTAAGAAATCCGAATGCTTCCATATGTGTGCCCAGGATGTCCACAGAACACATATAGATTACAAATATTGAATCACAGAGAACACAATGCTCGAATAAAGTAGTTTATATCAGAGTTTAACACAAGACATAGTCTTAAACAAATAACACAGCGGAAGTCTTAATATTATTAAACGCTTCATATCTAGTAGAGCCTCAATTCCACAGGGACACCGACTGGTTGAACACAGCTAGAAGTACGGCAGATCCTCCGGAAATTCAGCAAGCGACTGATCATTCACTGCTCCATCTGTTACCCATCCGGGATTTTGTTGAATAGTTGCAAGTGTAAGTAAACCATCTTACTTAACAAGTATAACACGGGTTATGCAAGAACAAAAGGCTTGACACGGTTATACTGCATTAGCACTTTTAGTTGTTTCATTTTATTATCATCTAATTTACTACAAATGAGTAGAACCCAAGTATAAACCCATTAATAAGGTATAAGTGATTATAGAACAAACCAACATCAACCACTAATATCATCTTCTAATCAAAAAGGATCCAGGCCGCTCGTGTCCGTGAGCACGGCTATCATGATAGATCAACACTCTGCAGAGGTTTCGCCCTTTACCCGCCGGTCACATAAATCCAAAAGAACTTATGTTACGAGGACTTTCACAAAACAACCTAACAAGCACAGTAGCCGTTTTGGTTCAACATAGGCAGCATAACCCGAGGCATCGAGATTGACGTACGCTCAGGGCGCAACGTGAGGGGGTCAATGGCGTCCAGAGCGAGAGCGCAATCATCGCAACGTGTGAAGCTGCCGTACATCGGGCGCTTACATCACGGGACTTTGCCTAACGGGGCATAGCCAACGGATGGAACCGTCCTCGATGGATCAAACTATACTCTCACGAATGTTCCCCACATACGCCTTTCGGTAACTACTGGCGAGCTAGAGACGTACAAGTTAATTATCCAAGGCCAGAGCCATTATAGTTCCAACGGCGACGAACAGGTTCCTGGGTTGTCGCTTTAAGAACCGGACCTTATGGAGAGACATTAGAACAAAGCACGAAGCACATGCTCTAATTCCCTAGATCAACCTTATAGAGACACTAGAACAAAGCACACAGCACATGCTCTAGTTCCCCGAACCGTGTTGCTAAAAAGCATCTTTTAATCATCATTGAAATGAACCATTAATTCAATATTGACACTAAAAATATATGTTGGTTGCAGCGCGTAGCATAGACTAACCATAATGCATAAAACCCCGGGTAAACAAGGAATAAGGTAAAGACTAGGAACATCCTTAGTGGTTAACAGTATTAGACACATGCATATGATTTATGTGATTAATCGGTGTATAGGTAACAAGAATGGTCTGTGTTATACTTGCCTTCCTCAGTGAACTGCTGCTGCAACTGCTCTTCGGGAATGGGATCGTCGGCGAACTCGAACGGCTCGGCAACTACTCACATCGATCACCACACAAGCATCCACACATACATGCAAACAAGGCACTTAATTAGAACAGTACACCAAGCATAAACAAAAGATGAAAAGAAGGTTTTAGAGTTACTCTACGCTTCACTACGAACACATGAGCGCGAAAATCACTCAAATCGGAGTTAAAACGGAGAAACTACGCTTAAAACGGGCTCTAGGGGCTTGCTGGTAAAGATTTTAGGCTTCCAGGGGTGTTTTTGAAAGAAACCAGGGACCTAAAACATAATTTTGTATAAAAACCTGAGGGCTAACGAGTAAAGACGACTTCTAGGACGGCGGGCGCTATTTTTCAAAAGAGCAGGGGCTAAACCGAAAGAAAAAGGACTTGGTTGTAAATACTTTTGAACTGCGCTGGACCGCGGGTTGATTTCCAGAAAACAGAGGGGCTCTTTTGCAAAACGGGCACGGCGGCTGCTGGATGCTGACGTCGGCTGACGTCACCGTGGACCAGACCATGGACCGGCCCTGAACCGCGGTTCACGGTGAACCGGCTCAGTTTAGATGGGTTTTCAGATCTGGCCGTCGGTTTCGAATCCTACGGCTGAGATTAGATCTAGCGCTCGGCTCGTCGGGAACGGCGGCTCGCAGCGGCGCGCGGCCGGGGACTCACCGGAATCGAGCGTTGCCGGCGCTGTGGAGCTCCAAAGCTCGCCGCGATGGGACCTAGAGGAAGAGGGGACGACGGCGAACTCGTTTTGGGGGTTCTACTCGAGGATTGGGCAAAGGTGGAGGCTGGCGACGAGCGGCGGCGGAGCGGATACTCCGGCGAGGTTATGCGCGCGCGAGAAGGCGATAGAGAGAGGGGTTTTGGGCTCGGCGAGTCCCTCACCTCGCGGCGGAACTCCAGAACAAGCTCGTGGCTGCAAAGCGGCGGCGAGGCGAGCTCGAGACGACGGCGGCGACTAGGGTTGCAGCGGCGGCGCTGCAAACTTAGAAGCGGCATCTAGGGTTGGGGATTCGAGGCAGAGGGTAGCGGCGGCTTATATAGGGGCGGTGGAGACCCCCTTGGCGTGCGCGCCAAGCCGCGCGGAGGCGTGCGCGAGGCGGAGTCGGCGGCGGCGCGGAGTCCCGCTCGGCTATGGCTGACGGGTGGGACCAGCGCGTCAGTGGCTGCGGCGGAGGAGGATGGCGCCGACAGGTGGGACCAGGCTGTCAGTCAGTGGAGTGAGGAGAGGGCGCGGGCTGCTAGCTGGGCTGGCGCTGGTGTGAGCTGCTGGGCCGTGGTTGCTGGGCCGCGCAGAGAGGTTGGCTGGGCTGCGGGAAGAAAAAGAAAGAGGAGGAATGGGCCGGCTGGGCTGAAAAGGAGAAGGAAAAAGAGAGAGAAAAGAAAAGGTTTTTCTTTTATTCAAACACTCACTTGAATTCAAATTCAAATTTGAATTCAACAATCAAAAATAAATGCACCAGCATGAATGCAACAATAATGTTTCTATACCCTATATTTGCTTTTAATTATTCAAAAATTTTATTTTCCTATATTATTTATGAGCACTTGAATATAAAAAGCCAATTAATTACTAAGTTTTAAATAGGGCCATTTTTAGGGTGTTACAGGTTTCATTCAACTCCTCGAAACTTAAATGCACAAACTTATAAGAATCATAAATTGCATAATTTAAAAAGTCAGGTTATGCTCTAGGGCTTGCCTTCCTACTCAAAGTTAGCCTTGGGCTCCAGGTCTGGCTTCATGTGCACCACGTTCATCTCGGGCTCTTTATTCATCTCCTGTGCAACGGCACCAACTCGTAGACTCCATCATCAAGGTTCGTGTCTACATGAAATGCAAAAGAGAAACAAATGTTTATTCATGATTTAATGGCTATGGTTAGGGTAAATCATAGGTGAGTTGAAATGAATGGAATACCATATATTTAAAGTGATTATTTACTATTTATCAAAGGTCATGATTCTGTTTTCTTTGATTTATTAGATTACTTTTTCCTTATTTGGATTTATTTCTTTTTCTTCTCTTTTCCTCCATTCTAGTCAATTCCCAATATTCAAAAGTCAAGTTAGGTTCATTATTTTTAGATGTGAGTTGTCCAGAGGCTACTCAGTACTTAATTGGATTTATTTCCCAAAATTTGACTTAAAAGGATTTACATATTATTTATTAGAAAAGATTTCACATTTTTAGCTAGAAACAAAGATAAATCCTACAAAAATATTTTAAGAGTTTCTGACCAAACCACTTGGCACAGGGACTAAGGTCACTTAAAGTAATCTTTCTGCCAAGGCTCAAGGTTATTTGATTTATGGTTATTTTTGTAGATTTCTCAACTTTAAAGCTACCAAAAATTATTTAACCATTTTTACCATGCCCAAAAATTGCCATGGTCATATTTCCTGGGTTCTTTGTATTCCTTAAACTTCTCTACTACAAGGGTTTTAGTTTTCACTGAGAAAAACTATTTTTCACTGAGAAAAACTATTTCCACGATTTAAATGGTAAAAAAGCAAGATTTTTACAAAATAATTAATATCTGGAAATATACAACATATTTTTGTACACCACTTGCGCATTGAGCTAGTGACATTCACAACAACAACATATCCCAAGCTCAGCTCAAGTGCAAGAATAGATTTTGAACTGTGATGAAATGTACTCAATTGAATTGAAATTATATTTCACAAACTAAAGCTCAACCATGGAAATTTTTAACTAGGAGAATGAACTTCACACTTGAAGGTTTCCAGAGAAATTTAGTGTGCATATTTCTGAATTGTATACAATTTTCTATGAATTTGTGAACATTTCAGCCGGTTTAAAACAAAGGTTAAACGCGTTTTGCAAAAAGGACCCTGGAAAACATCAGATCTACACAGCACCTACCTTCCCACTGCAGCGGTTGACGAGCCGGCGCCGACTTTGACTGGCGAATCCTCGACGGCGGCGGGGTTCCGGCGAGGGACGAGGGGTCGGTGAGCAAGAGGGGGTCACGGCGAAGCTATTCCTCACCAAGTACTGGTGAAAGGATGGCTGGGAGAGGGTCGACGGCGAGCGGCGGCGGCTCTGCTCACTCCGGTGAGCTACGGCGGTGGCCTGAGGTGGCGCTGGAGTCGGGAAAGTGGTTGGAGAGCATTGGCGGATGGAGGTGAAACCTATGGTGGTGGTGGTTGGGCCGGAGGAATCGCAGAGGAAACCGGCCACATGTGGCTTGGCCACGGCGGCGGAATGGCGAGCTCCGGCAAGGGCTTGCGGCGCGTGAGAGAGGGAATGACCTTGAGCTTTAACGGGGGAGGGAGAGGGAAGGCCAGGGCAGCTCGGGCAGCTGGATAAGGGCGCCGGGGCAGCTGGACGGGTGTGTGGCAGTCAGCGCCTGCCATGGGCGCATGGCGGCCTGCCACGGCATGGGCGCAGCTCGAGCTCGGAGCAGGTGGCCAGGGCATGGCTAAGCAGAGGTCGTGGAAGTCTGACGCTCGACTGTGAGCTCAGCCCACTCAGGGACCATTTGACCGAGCGAGGCAGCCGGTGGCCTGGCGGTCCGAGCGTGACAAGGCGTGGAGCGCGGCGTGACGCGATCGAGCAGCGAGGTTGCAGGGCGCGGCAGCGGCTCGGATTGGGTCAGGCGCATGCCTCACGACATGGGATGCGTCGTGAAGGGCAGGGTCGGTGCAGGAGAGGTCAGCAGATGGCAGGAGTGACGTCGGCGGCATGGGTGGGTTTGCGTGGGTGCGCGAGTGAGCTCCCAGAGCGCGCTCACGGGGTTTATACCCGCGTTGAAGAGCGAGTGCCAAAATCAAACTTTTTGAGCAAAAATTGCAAAATCTTGAACATGAAAGTTGTAGAAGGGGTTGTGGGACACATCTTTGATGTTGGAAGAAAGTTGAAATGGATGGTAGTTTGGGAGAAATCGAATGAGGACAAAAACTGCTTTTTGGAGGTTTTTGGAGCTTTTGAGGGACTAAATGGCGAAATTTGCCAAAGGTGCAAAAAGGAGAAAGTCCAGAAATGTGATGATGCGTAACTTTTACTTTTGGATATTTTGAGTTTTAGTTCAGAAATCTTGAGATTTGGTCGAGATTCTATTTCAGGCTTGAAATTGGAGTTTGAATTTAAAATCTCGAATATAGGGTTCGAGATTTGAAAGGCTTCCGAAGGTTATTAGGCATGGGTTTGAAAAGAAAAGGTTCTTGGTTTGGTCTCTCCTTCAAAGTTCGTATTGGCCAAAATTCAAGTTCTTATATAATGTTTGAAGTTTCTTTTTTTGCCTCTTTTTGGAGCGTTTTTAATTCCTTATTGGATTCTTTTAGCATTTTCTTGAATTCTTTATTCTAATTACGCTTTGATAGACTTAACTACTTGTTTGCAATTAATTAAACACCAGGGGTATTACAACGACAAGTACATTCAGATCGCACTGGCAGTGGAGACACTCTTTGATGGGAACCCGTTAGGGTTTGCGCCCGATCTTTCGATGAGGCGTGGGGACTACAGCCTTCCGGGGCTGCGCCTTAGCAACCGATACACCGCCTCCAATGGATGCCACGATCTTGTGGAGCACGTCACCCGGCCACTAGGGCACCGTTCCTGCAAGTAATCGAAGAACTAGCAAGAACAAGTACTATAAGTGCTGAATCACAAGATATAGATGAAGGTTTCAAACCCAATCTCAACAATGGTGGGGTTCCGATTACAACAAGACGGGCGGCTGGATCAGCACACGCGCTTGAAGGCAAGTAGCGAAGGCTAAACTTGATGTAAACAAAACCCAAACTGTTCTTGGCGGCAGCCAAGGGTATTAGTATGTGGGAGGGCGACCAGAGAGGTGCTGGGGTTGTCCTCCAACCCTAGGACGCGTTCGTAACGGATTCAACTGGATACACGGCCCATGGGTCAGAATAGCGGTGACGCAACACCTTGGGCTGAAAAGGACTCGATGGTATTTTGACGATTGCGGCTGACTCTGAACAGATATGCCCTTGAGGTTTGATCCGTTGGAAATTATATTAGATAAGCTTTCCATAAAGTACTTGAACGCCCAAAACGGAGTTCGTATGAAGTCGTAGAGGTCGTCACAGGTTGGTGCTGTCCTGTGGTCCGAATCCAGCACGTGCAATGCCTCTCTCCTTGTTGTCCACGCCATTATTCCTAAATACAACAAGAGTGCATGTGTCTCTATTGTCTAAACATGAATAGGAGATTAAGAATGAGCCTTTTACCTGAATGCCATCAAAAAAAGTTCTTCTTGACCCACATGCCAACAAAAAGTTTGAGCACACCTATATGCCATCGAGTTAAACTTTTTTGACCCACATGCCATTCCGTCCCCTTGTCGTCTCTTTTCTATCGTTAAAGGCTCCTGACAGGTGGGGCTGAGCACGAAAATGACCAACATGCCCTTGCTTGTTTTGTGAGTGATCAGAATAACATATAGAATAAAAAAATTGTAACCACAAATATATAGTCACAACATATATACATGGTCCAAAAAAATTAAGTGAAATGAGCTCATAATATCAAAAAAAAATAGACAACAGGCCACACTTTTGTCTGGTGGTTAATTATTTGTGATATGTTCAAAACTATGGTATGTTGTCTTTTTTTGCGTTGTGAGCTCATGTCACTTAATTTTTTTAGCATGTATATATATTGTGACTATATATATTGTGGTTACAATAATTTTTTTTATCTATATGTTGTTCCGATCACTCACAAAATAAGCAAGGGCATGTTGGTCATTTTCGTGGCCGGCCCCACCTGCCAGGAGCTTTTAACGGTGGAAAAGAGACGGCAAGGGGATGGAATGGCATGTGGGTCAAAAAAAAGTTTACTCGATGGCATACAGGTGTGCTCAAACTTTTTGATGACATGTGGGTCAAGACGAACTTTTTTGATGACATATAGGTAAAAGGCTCCTTAAGAATGAACTTACTTGAAGTTGAAGTTGACGAGCACGAGCACGAGTATTAGGACCAAGTGGCGTTGGCGGAGCTAGGGATGTATCGATGGTGTTGATGTCCTCATCACTGTTGGGCCTCTTTGAGCTAAAGCATGAAAAATACACTTGTAGAGATGATTCAACAAGCTTACAGAATGTCTTTCACATCTAAGTATTGGTGGAGAGTGATGTATGATGAACCCAAATGACTCAGCATCCGAAGCTTACACTTCTTCAAACCAAGACACTAAAACTCGAATCAAACTGAGCTTGGTAGACCACAATGGTAGGAGGGAACAAAAAAACACAGAAGGAAAAGGCTGGAAAAGCGCTCATCACAAGACAATGTTGGAATTTTGAACAACCTCCATGCAAGAAAATCAGAGGCAATAGAAAACACAGACGATGTTGCATGGGAGCCAAGGAACTTGCTCGTGCCATCCCAATCTCTAATGAACGAAACATGGCCGGAAACTCGGCCAGTTAATGGGGCCACATTGCCTCTGAACCCCGGCTATAGGATCGGCCGCATGAGCGGCTAAGATCGTGTGATCTTTGCTCATTTTGTAAAAAAGTTCTCTATTTACAATGAAATATGACCCACCGTCCTTCCCACCTCTCACACTAGATAATTTATAAACACATCCTCAAGTTTCATCAGAATCTAACCCGTCGTCTTTCCCCCTCTTAAGAAATCTTTTAAACTAGACCTTAGAGTTTGATAAAATTCAATCACCATCACATAGCCCCATTATTCTTTCCACCTACAATTTGAACATCAAAACACGTTCAAATAAATAAATATCCAACACAAAAATTCGTCAAAATATCAAGATCCACAATGTTTCTATAGAGAAAACTTTTAGATTCTAAACGCATTTATATAGACCATGGTTAAATATTTGGAAAAAAAATAGATTACCCTAAAAAACTAACAATTGCATCTTCTTTGTCAACTAAAGCAAGCAATCAATTAGTAAAATTTATTTGTATTATTTACTTATATAAGAATAATGATGCGTGTTTGTGAATTCTACAAATGGAATTTAGGTTATAAGAGTTGCCAATATCCAATTAATAAACTATTGTTTGTATATCTACTAGCAAACCTACAAAAAGATATTATTTTGGATAACTAATGTTATAGCCTAAATTTTATTTTCCAAATTCACAAACCTGCAAGATTAATGTAGAGAGTACAAAAGGTATTGCAGCCTTGATAAAACAATTTACTTTGACTCACAAAAGACGATATATAGCAAAGAGCAATGTCCATATGAACAACATAACGCTATATGAAAATATAGTGTCCGGATATATGCTCCGATCAATTTGACATCAAAGATTACTACTAACTATTTTCTATATGAATTGATCGGTCCACAAAATTTTACTAGCCCAAGTATAGACAATTTCTAATTCCTATAATTATATATGCTATGAAATTTTAAGTAATTTATAATTTTTTGTGTTGTTTCTACATTTGATCTATTATTACAAGTTGCACAAGAAGAGAACAGAGTATAAGAGCTCTTGAATTTAATGAAAACCAATATTTTCATCATATAAAGAATATATGCACATTGCCAACAAGTACAAGTTCTCCGGTGGCCAGCCCAACCTTGCGCAGCGCAGCAATGCTGTGCCCAACATTTCTAGTTATTTATTGAGCCATGGCCTAATTTCTGGATACATCATCGGTTTTGGGAAGAGGAAGGGGACTAGAGAGTGTAAGCGGCGCAGAAGTTTTTGCGTTTTCGTAGGATTTAGGAATAAAATGGATGGGATACAAATGTATATTTATTTTGCTAGATTCTGACTCAGGTACAGATAGGCTGTCGGAGCTGGTGTTAACAGTGTCACCTGACAGGTGGTTTGGTGTAAAGAACCGCCCAATTTATATTTGGTTTTTATGAAATCATCGATCAATCCCTTAAGATGAGAGCTAGCACGCGTATATCTCTTGACTTGCCACGTAGTAACCCACATCTAGAGGCTCATGATAAATGCAACATCACATAAAACAATGCAAATCTGGTAGTCCCGGTATGTGTTCCACAACATGCCCAAGATCAAGCATACACATACCGTTCATACAAATACACACATCACCAAATTAACCATAGAGAGTAATTTTAGTCATTACATGAGAGTTCAACATTGAAAATATTACAAGTCCAACATAGATATTCAAATTTAAACAAGAGCTCCAAATACAAGTCTTGAGCTCACAAAATAAAACATGAATATCATGAATTTAAGGTTCAAGTTTCCTATGACGATCTCACAACGATAAAAGATAAATCGCAGCGTACGACAAAAGCAAAGGTGCCTAGCACGAGCACACCAATGGCACAAACATCACATGCCCGCCTATTCCTCACCCGTATGAGGATCAACCGGGTAGAAAAGACCAAGCACGGCCTTCGGTTCGCCTGCAACTTGATGAAATATAACAACTTGAGTACAAAGGCTACTCGCAAGACTTACACAATTATTAATATAACCAAGGAGTATGCATATTTGGTTGTAGCAAGGAATGAGGCTTTAAGGTTAATTAAATTGCATAAACGCCTATCTCATCTTAACCTTAGCTTTTATATAACATGAGCAAATGATAATTATCCTATAGACCTAGTCAAATTTTATTTGTTTTGCCCATCCCACCTCAAATTTTAGTGAGCAATAACATGTGTAGGATAATTCTCTTCATGTCTCTTGAGTTGACGGGAAGCATAAGCCACAACTCGACCTTCTTGCATAAGAACACAACCAAGACCAATGCGAGAGGCATCACAATAAACATCAAAGGTCTTGTGAATATTGGGTTGAGCAAGAACGGGAGCGGTAGTGAGACGAGATTTCAAAGTTTGGAAAGCTTCGTCGCATCCTTTGGACCATACAAACTTGACTCCATTCTTGAGTAATTCGGTCATAGGTTTAGCAATCTTGGAAAAATTCTCAATGAACCGACGGTAATAACCCGCAAGTCCAAGAAAACTCCGGATATGTGTGACACTTTGAGGTTGCTTCCAATTAAGAACATCTTGCACTTTGCTTGGATCCACGGCCACACCATCCTTAGAGAGAACATGATCAAGAAAAGACACTTCCTCTAGCCAAAATTCACACTTGCTAAATTTGGCATAGAGGCGATGCTCTCTAAGTTTTTGTAGACCAACATGAAGGTGACGAGCATGATCTTCCTTTGTCTTGGAGAAGATAAGAATGTCATCAATGAAGATTACCACAAAGACATCAAGCTCTTCCATGAAGATACTATTCATCAAGTACATGAAATAGGCCGGTGCATTAGTGAGACCAAAGGACATGACGGTGTACTCATAGAGCCCATATCTAGTAGAGAAGGTCGTTTTAGAAATATCTTCCTTGCGGATTTTAATTTGATGATATCCCAACCTTAGATCAATCTTGGAGAAGTAGCAAGTACCACATAATTGATCAAACAGGATATCAACACGAGGAGGGGATATTTAGGGATAAGGATTTGGCACATGAATGACGGAATTAAGATTAAACCAAGAAGGACACATGCACATAGGCACATGAGATGATAGTGATGATATAGAAGAATTTTGGACAGCAACATGTCATGATATTTTAGACCAAGATAGGATAGCAAAACAACAAGAATAGAGTGTGATTTTTTGATCCAACATGTAACCAAAATATGTATGAATATGAATGCCAACAATGGATGCAAAATGACGTCTCCTCACAACGTTACAAGCAACAAAATGAGTGCAACAATAAATTTAGCAAAAATGCACTTAAGTTAAACAAGCATAACGGGTATGTGATGAGCATGAACAACATAAAGGCATGCATAGCTATGGTCTCAACGTCACGCTACAACTCCCTTACGACCCTTATGCAAAAACGCTCCAAAATCCATCCTAAGAGCACTAGGGCAGACATCTATATCTAACAAAATAGAACATAGCAAGTTAATATTTGCATTAGTAAATAGGTGAAGGAAGAGGGAGAACAAGCTCTAAGATAATAAGGAAGAGTAAGGATAAACAAAAACCTTATATGCACAAATTTTAGTGACAAGTGTATATAAAAGATTAAATGCAAGTGGTCACATTTTAATTCTTTTTAACCCCACTAAGCAAATTTTAGGTTCACTTTATGGTAAACCCGGCTCTGATACCACAACTGTAACATCCCGCCACTCCGGGTCGGGCCCGTCTACCCTGGCAGCTCTCTAAGATCCCAAGAATGCCCTCATAGACCAACACATGTCTTTTCTGCGCACTTTGTCCTCACTCATGCGCACTCGGGAAGGACTTCCCGGTCGGTCACCCATCCTGAGATTGCTCCGGGCCAAGCACGCTTAACCTCAGAGTTCTTTCGGGATGAGCTTCCGGAAAAGAAGTTGTAACTTGTTGGTATAAGTATCCTTATCAATCCTATTAAGCCCTGGGCCGGGGTGTTACACTCACCCCCCTTAGGAGACCGACGTCCTCGTCGGTCAACCCCAAGCCAGGAACGTCCCCTCCAGCCATGTCCGTGCGTCCAATGCCGGCTCATGTGCCATACCGTGTCCACACAGGACCCACGCGTCATGCGTACCATGCCCGTACAACTGACCCGCACGCCCCCGTGAAACCGCGAGGGTCGGCTCTGATACCACTTGTAAAGAACAGCCCAATTTACATTTGGTTTATATGAAATCATCGATCAATCCCTTAAGATGAGAGCTAGCACGCGTCTGTCTCTTGACTTGCCACGTGGTAACCCACATCTAGAGGCTCATGATAAATGCAACATCACATAAAACAATGCAAATCCGTTAGTCCCGGTATGTGTTCCACAACATGCCCAAGATCAAGCATACACATACCGTTCATACAAATACACACATCACCAAATTAACCATAGAGAGTAATTTTAGTCATTACATGAGAGTTCAACATTGAAAATATTACAATTCCAACATAGAGATTCAAATTTAAACAAGAGCTCCAAATACAAGTCTTGAGCTCACAAAATAAAACATGAGTATCATGAATTTAAGGTTCAAGTTTCCTATGACGATCTCACAACGATAAAAGATAAATCGCAGCGTACGACAAAAGCAAAGGTGCCTAGCACGAGCACACCAATGGCACAAACATCACATGCCCGCCTATTCCTCACCCGTATGAGGATCAACCGGGTAGAAAAGACCAAGCACGGCCTTCGGTTCGCCTGCAACTTGATGAAATATAACAACTTGAGTACAAAGGGTACTCGCAAGACTTGCACAATTATTAATATAACCAAGGAGTATGCATATTTGGTTGTAGCAAGGAATGAGGCTTTAAGGTTAATTAAATTGCATAAACGCCTATCTCATCTTAACCTTAGCTTTTATATAACATGAGCAAATGATAATTATCCTATAAACCTAGTGAAATTTTATTTGTTTTTTGCCCATCCCACCTCAAATTTTAGTGAATAATAACATAACATAATCATGTGAACAAAGAGTATAACCATGTGATCATCATTCTCATCCAAGTGGTAACTCTACGATGAATTCATAGGACTTTGAGCGGGTGCCATAACCAAGAGCGTGGCAATTCGAATTGATTTTAAACCTTGCAAGGGCGTACATGTTTACCCACACGACTCGAGGACCTTGCGGCTCATACACTTGGCCAAAAGTGCATAAGGGGGTACGCATGTCAACCTTTCCCGAAAAGCCTTGGACGTCCAGAAGTTGACGCCTAGGTTATGCGGAGGGTTGCCTAGGCCCACTATGAACACTCTAGGGCCCTCACCATATACACATATCTAGGACCGTGCCCAGATGACCAATTCAATTTCGGTAATTAGCTTATCCTCCCATTCATGATATGTGGTAGTACGGAAGAATGCTCAAGCCTAGGTCAACAACTGACGGTCCTTAATCAACTCAAGCGGATCTATGCCCGAGACTCCATTCTCAAGGCCCTACACCATATCCGCTCAAGTCTCGAAATTCAATTCCGTCAACAAGTTCCATTAACCATTTTTAACCAAGGACCATAATGTAACACCCCTGGTGTTTAAAGCGTATAAGTAAGAGTGATTAAACAAACTAAGGAACTATAAACCCTGAAACTAAATCACTAGTAGGAATGAGAATTATACATGAGGATTGTTAAGTTTGTACTCGTGCTTTGGTTCTTGAAATTTGAACCCAACAAAAACTTTTCTAGTACAAATCTAAACATCTTCTCTTACAAGTTGCACGACAAAACTCTAAATACATACTCTCGAGACGACGCATAAAAATTTCCTAAAAAGAAATCAGGATTGAACGGCAAATTAAGTAATGCTTCTATGCCCCTAAAGGTCTTAAAGGACTAATGGCTCATGTGAAGTCAACACATGAAATAATTCCAACTAACGATATTAATGACCTTCAGAAGGCGAGGTTCTAATTTAAAAATTTTAAATAAGAGTTGTGCACATCACAAACGTCTGATCAATATGAAAAGGTTGGGAAAGTATGTTCTAATTATAAAACCAAACCACTTTCTCAAATGAAAGTTGTGTATCTAAAAATGTCATTTGCAACCTTGGTGAGTTATGTATAACTCAGATGCTTAATCTACCAAACATAGGAAATCAAGTTTGAAAGACCAACTTAAACATGGGATGAAAAACACACGGTCACACACCCTTTTAAAGGAGCTCACCTTGGGCTATAAATAGAATAATATTTAGAGTGCTCCTGATGTTCTTTAGTAAAATAATTGTTAATGATTTAATGTTAGGGTTAAACACTTGGACTAATAAAGCTTGTAGATCTAATCATGGCCTACATGTGGCAATCTTGAGGTTTTAATAATAAAATGAGATTTTGTTCACAATATGAGCTTTCATAAAATACAAAGGATGTAAATTAATTAATATTTAATATATGTCAAGTTGTTAACGACATAATTAAAAGTTGAGCATATAAAATAAATAAGCTTTTAACCTCCATGTATGTGTCCATGTTTTAACTTTAAGTTAAAATAAGATTTTTACTTTCAAAATAAAAGGAGGAAGGACTTTAAATTGAAAACTCTCTTTGAGCAGTATACCTCTGATGTTTAGTGACACTATTGAAGGGTCTAAGAAAGGAGGGAGAGGTTAAATAAAATAATTAATAAAAAGGAAGATAAGGCAAAACAATGGGGTTAGAATTCAGAAATTGACCAAAAATTCAGACTGAAATTCAAAAACAAAGGTCTGGTGACACCCAACAGAAATCTCAAGATTTTGGTACAGAACTTAAAAATCTCCGACAATAAGAGTTGCTGTCATCACAGATACAGCCCTTCATAACAAATCTCGCCACGGCGTTCGTTCCGCTTGATGACCCTCGAACCAGTATGTCCGTCACGATCGAGCCTAGCCAGTATGTCCGTGACGATCGAGCCTAGCCAGTATTGTCCGTGACGATCGAGCCTAGCCAGTATTGTCCGTGACGATCGAGCCTAGCTAGTAGTTTCAGTCACGAATCGAGGCCGCACGATAGGACCCTCGAGGCCCCGCAGTCCGTCACGATTCGAGGCCGCACGATAGGACCCTCGAGGCCCCGCAGTACGTCACGATTCGAGGCCGCACGTTAGCACGCTCGAGGCTCCGCAGCCAAGCTCGAGGGGGCACTTACCCTCGAGCGACGTTCCGTCACGCTCGAGGCTCCGCAACCAAGCTCGAGGGGGCACTTACCCTCGAGCGACGTTCCGTCACGCTCAAGGCTTCGTAGCCAAGCTCGAGGGGGCACTCACCCTCGAGCGGCGTTTCCGACCGTTCGAGGCTCGGCAAGCTCGAGCTTGCGGTTCAAGCTCGAAGCGCCGTAGCGCCTGGTCGAAGTGCCCGGTCCAAGCTCGGAAGTTGTGTCCCACACCTCAAACTCCAACTTTTAATTTTACACGTTTCAAAGTTCAGTTCGAATTTTTGGAGAAAGTTCAAAAAGGGGCAAAGGAGCTCCACGGGGCTGCCAGCTCGCCCCTGGCGCGCTCTGCTCCGGCCGGAGTCCAGCCGCCACGTGGCCGGCGTGTGGCGGAGACCGCGTCGGGTCGGCCGAGCCGTGGCGGCAGCTAGCTTTTGTCCTCACGCGTTTGTCCAAGCCTTCCGTACCGTCACGTCGCGGGCGACGGCGCACTGCTGCCTCGCGCCGCGGAGCGCCATCATGACGAGCTCGCTTGGCACTGGTCGCAGCCGCGCAGCGCCGCCCCGCAGTCGCGATGCTCGCTCGCTACACGCCAAGGAGCACTGTGGAGGATCCCCAGCGATCACGCCACAATCTCCCTCGCCCAATCGTGTCGCGCGCGCTCTGTTCGAGCTCGGCGCGCATCAATGGCGCGTCACGTCGACCTTCTCTCCTCACGCGCGCTCCCGAGGCAACTCATTGCTCTTTTGCGTGCCCAATCACTCCACCAAGCACTCACACCCCTCCTCTCACTCGCTCACTTCACCATTTCCACTTCCCCGCGCTCGCTCGGTCTTCTTTTTCCTCGCGCCGCGCGAACCGAGCCGAGCTTCTCCGAGAAATTCGCCTTCCACACTCCACCATTCCCGAATTCGTCCCGCACGAAGCTAGCCCTCTACTCCAGCTCCATTTCCCCCCACTTTCCCCAAGCTATTGTCCCTTCTCCGGCGAGAATTTGAGATTTCCCCCAAATCGCGAATTCCGGCCACCGGAGCACCCGCACGTCGAGCCCCTACTCCGAGCCGTCCCCGAGGTCAACCGAGCACGCCATTGGCTTCCTCGAGCTCCACTGGTGCTCTAGGACCCCTCGAACCTCGGCGAACGACCCCGAGCTCACCGGCGTAGAAGCCGCGGCGGCCGCGCCGCCACCACCTCGTCGCCGACGCAACTCCGACCACCCCCGGCCTCCAAACCGTCCCCAAACGACTCGTGGTGAGCCCAGGAAGCTTTTCCCCCACTTCCCCGAGCCTAGTTCGCCGCCGTTTGGCCGGCGCAACTCCGGCGAGGTCCTAGGGGCCGAACTTCATCTTCTTCGTTTGTCTAGGGGCCTCTGTGCAAAAGTTCAGGGACTCGTTCGCGAAGTTTTGAAAGTTCTAGGGTTCCCTGCGAAAATAGATTCTTAAAACTAGATTTGTTTTTTCCCGAATCTTGTAAAATCCATTAAAAATCGTACAAAAATCAGAAAAATGCACAAAAATACTCTCTGGATTCGTGAGAGTCTAAGCTACAATCCCTATTAGACATGTTTATACTTTTGATGAACTGTTTTTGAGCTAAAATTCAAACTATGAAAATGGAAAGTAGTGCACCATTTCAAATCCAGAGCTCTGCTAGGGTTGAGCTTTGGATATGTTGTGTGTAGTGACTTTGGACAGCTTTTTTCCAAAGGGGACCTAAAAAATATGAACTGTAGCTCCAGTTATAAATTAAAATGTGCTTTCTGTCTTTTTGCAGTGCAGAAGTCTTTAAAAATAATCTGTGCAGTGAAAAATCACCATTTTGCTCCAGAGGACTAAAAACTTGTTAGCACACCTGTGAAAAATGAAAAACTTAATTTTTGCTCTGTTTAGGCTAGCAAATAAATAAATATGTGTTTTTGGTTAGGAATTTATTGAGGACTACCCAAGGCTTATTTTGAGCCACCACTTGGCCAGAGCCCTCCTCATGCCTATGCTTAGCTTTGGTAGGAAAATCTCCTGAAATGGATAAATTTTTAATTTTATATGAATTTATTTCACTTCTGCAGTTAGCTGTTTGTTATATTTTTAATAAATTGTGTGTAGCTCAAAATTAGCTAAATTTTGGAGTGAGCTTAGCTCTTATACTCCAGTAGCTGCCATAAAGTTTATAGATAAAAAGGATGAACAGAAATGGAAAAAACAAAAATGAGAAGGAATCCAGGTGGAAATTGATTTATATAAAAGAATAACCTTTTTGGTTAACTAGTTAGAGTAAAATAAAGAAATTCTCAAAAGTCAGAACAGCACCCTAAACTTGAGAAGAAATAAATAGAATTCTTTTATATATGTACACAATCGCCATCGAAATCAAATAAAACTTTTCCACACCTACACCTTGTTTTTGTGAAGAAAATAGTAATGCTTAAGCATGTCTAGGTGAATATGGCCTTCAAGGCCTTAATTTTAGAATCAATAGGCAGCCACCTTAAACTATGCATCTCATGTAGAAGGCGCCATCCCGGACGGCAACTACCACCTCATCCCCGCAGACGAGGAAGAAGTCCCGGAGGAAGGTGCCGGTGCAGGAGTGACCAACCCCGAGGCTAACCCCTAGTTTGAGCAAGAAGGCAAGCCCCGGAGCATAACCTAACCTTTACCAATTATGCATTATGACTTCTCTATGCTTGTGCATTTACGTTCAAGGAGTTGATTGAATACCTTAGCTGCACATTTCCTAGTACCTATGAATTGCAACACTAGTAGGAAAGGATCGATAGGGCATTGCTTAGGTCCGTTACAAGTCGAGTGATTTCCTGTCACTCGCGAGACATAGGAGTTGCTTGTCTTTTCTTATGTTGGAATCATAAGGATTGACGGGCGGGATGATAGATGTAGATCTCCCGTCCGTGTATGATAATTGATTTAAGGACGAAATGTGTGGTTGAGTGTGTCAAGTTTTTGAACGTACCACATGCATGCCGGTATATGGGAGCCGGTAAGCCCGGTACCAGATTGAAGCAGCTAGGGCCGATAGCCATCTCTCCTTGGAAACTTTGTTTTCCCCTGCCGTACACTTGTGGATATATGCGTGAGACTGTGAGTGAAGCAGTAAACCTTTATCCTAAGGAAATGGACCCGGTTCCGAATTGTGGATCGATGGGAAAGGTTGGGAAATGCTTGTACCTTTTATAGCAAGCAGAGTATCCGTGTGTGTTGGGTTTCCCCTGGCCAGGTAGCAAAATTCGGTTCGAACTGTCCGCTTCTCGCGGTTAATGAGACTGCTTGACCGCCTTGCTACATCGAGTAACAAGTGGAACTTTGAGATTGATAAGCTTGTTGTATGAATTAAATTGTATTGCACCACTTGTATGCTTAGGTAGGATGCTAATCTAGAATGGTTAAATTTACTAGAATATGATGCTAAAACTTGAAAGCAAGGACCTATTTTAGTTGCTTTTTGGCAAACAAACCCACCAGCCAAAAGCCTCTCATGTCTAGATGTCGGTGATGTAGTTTTCACCCGACGGGTAAGCCTTGCTGAGTATTAGTATACTCAGCCTTGCTTGTGGCATTAATTTACAGGTACACCGTTGGATGTCGATGCTTTGTCTTGGCCTGCCCAGGTTCCACCTGGCTGGCACATCGAATGGGTTCCGTCCTCTGCCGAGGATCGGGAGGAGTAGCATCGTGGCAGGCTTCAGCACGGTGTTATTGTATCGTCGTTAGATTATCTTCCGCTGCAATGAAACTTTTATTTCCGCTGCAAGACTTTGTACTCTGATTTAAATTTGAACTTGGTTGTAATAACTTGTGATACCTATTTGTGTAAGTTAATTTGTGGAATGTTGTAATCTCTGGAACTCACCTTCGTGTGGGCGTGCTGTTGTTTCGATCGAGAAAAGAACATGGTTAATCGGGTTTAATCCGACGGCGCTCCAGCTTATTCCGGATTAAGTGCCTGACTACTCGGTTAGTGGTCCCGGGGTACTTAACTTGGAATAATTTCGGAGTGGTCTGCCACACATAACACCACTGTTGTCGATTAACCTATCCATCCCATTCCCAAAAAGCCTACCACTCTACTACTAAGCATGGCTAAGCATTAAGCAAATTAAATCAAGTTAACCCATACTATTCGAGTGACAAGGCATATGGTAAAAGATCAAGGAATGGTAAATACAACAATTAGGATCTACAAGATAACCATAAAATACAACCCAATGCAACCCATAGCATATATCGATATATATAAGTATTTGCAAAAAAAAAGGAATTCCAACATGCATAGCTGCTTGCCTTGGTTCTCCTCGGTGTCAAGTACATTCTCCTCCGGTTCTCCTTCGGCCTCGGGCTCAACGGTCTCGCACTCCGGCGTCTCGCTCCCTAAAAGAGTGAATGCATGCATGCATTAGAGATGATGACATGATGTGAATGAACATGAAATGCATGAGCATGATTGCTAATAAAAAGCACCTCAACAAACTATCTAAAACACCCACAAAACTAGGAGGCGGATAAAAGTTTACCGAAAAGATAGAACTACTAGTAAGCAAAGGAATAACACATATAAATTCTAAATCATGGAATTAAGGACTAGATAAAACATATAACATGCTCACTGTTATTACAAGATTAATCAAGTTGGTTATGCATTAAAATTACTTCTGCATATTTAATTATAAATTAATCAAGTTACACCTAAGGAAACAAATTAAATCCTAAAAGCCATGTTTAGCAACAGAACAAATATGAAAGGCATTTTTCCCAGATTCTATACAGTTAAAAAAGATTAACAAAATTGGTTTTACCATTTTATCATTTTTGAGCTATTTATTATGCCATTATTCATTTTCAGCCAGCTAGCATACATTTTAATAAAAACAGTGGTAAAACACATATAAACATGGGTGACAAGTTATAGATCTAGCATTCATATGATACAAGACTTCTAAAAAACTAGATTTGACATTTTTAGAGCAGTATAACTTTTAATATGAATTAATCAAGTTTTGAGCAATATAAACTCTAAATAAATATACACAGCAGTACAACATACAAACATAGGTGTTTATGAAGCTTCATCCTTCTAGGAATCCATCAAAACAAGTTTCACCATTTTTGGAGCAGTATACAATTTTCTACGCATTTTACAAGTTTGCAGCCAAATGAAGCAATGGTTAAAAACTCTTTTGCGCAAAACACCCTCTGAAACACCAGATCTACACGCGCAACCACCCCACACGGCAGCAGCTGATACGCAGGGCTCGTAGGACAGTGACCTGGCCGGAGCTAGCCATGGCTGGCGGCCAAAATCCGGCGAAATCCATCGCCTCCGGCGAGATTCGAGGGGAAGGGCATGGAGAGCAAGAGGGCGACAAGAGCAATCCATTCCCCACCTTGGATTGAAGGATTGGTGGTCGGAATGGGGTCGACGGCGAGCTGCAGCGGGCGGCGGCAATGGACGATGGTGGTGGCGGCTCTGCAGGTGATGGTGGCGGTGATTGGGTGACTGGGAAGCTCGGGCGAGGTGAGGGGAAGGTGTTTGTGAAGTTCAATCGAGCCAAGGCTACCTACAGCGGCAGAATGGCGGCAATGGCGAGCTCTGTATCCCAACAATGGTGGCTGCTGCAATGGGAAAAAGGCTAGGGTTTGGAGGCCGGTTGCTCGGGGTTTAAGTAGAGGGGGAAGAGCGGGGGCAAGTGAGGCATTTCGCGTGGTCGGGGAGGCCAAGAACCGGTGGTCGACGGCAACGTGGCAGCGCCGCCCTCGCTGCCCAACCAGCGAGCAGGGAGGTAACGGGAGGAAGAAGAAGCCGCTGACAGGTGGGACCCACGCGTAATAGAGACAATTTTTAAAAATGAGTTCAAACATTTTTGCTTTAAATGAAATAGTTTCCGAAGTCCAAAAATCACAAATAAATACATTTTGGAAATATTAGAACACAAGGAAGGTTCTGCAAGTTGAAAAAGTTGAAAACTATGTTTGGTTTGGTTGCAGTTTTGAACTCAAAAGATACGAATTTGGATTTTCCACTAATATTTTACCCCTGCAAATGAACTCCAAAAATATTGCAAAAATACTCTAAATTCCAAATTTCAAATCTAGTGTTTTATAAAATTTTAAACCTGCACAGTTGCAGAACGAAATTTGGACTTCCTTAACAAAGTAATATTTAAATTAATTCAAACAATTCAATAATGCACGCAATGCTTATGTCGTGATGCTAGTTTTGTGCACTAATGATGCTCATGATGCTAGTAATTACATGTTGATCACGGGGTTAAGATTTTTGGGTCGTTACATTTGGTTCGACCTCTGTGGTCGGAGAACGGGCATGATATGTAGAAAGTCTGCAAGCGTGGATGAATTTGGAAGTCTATATCTGTGGTATTGCAAGCACTTGCATATCTTAATATGTTATTAATTGGAGATGTGCTCTAGGTTTCATAGCACTTGCAACTGAATCGTTCCGCCGGTTGTACACCAGAACATACAATTGGTACCGCGTGGGTGTCAAGCAGCAGCCTTGCTGCCCCTGTATCTCCCGGAGCAGTGCACAAAGTGCAGCAGGTTCACCACGCTCAGGCCCGCCATCAACCAGAAGAAATAGTCCAGATGCCCCTCGTTAAGGTCGTCGGGGATCCACCCGGGCGCCCCGCCGCGCGCCGTGGCCCACGCGACGACGCCCAGCAATGCCGAGCTCAGGTAGCTCCCGGCCGCGATCGCCAGGTGCGCCAGGGAGGTGCCCATGCTCTTCATCCCGCCGGGCGACTGGTCGTAGAAGAACTCGAGCACGCCGCTGGTGGTGAACACCTCCGCGGCGCCCAGCACCGCGAAGGAGGGCGCCTGCCACACGATGCTCGTCGCCGCGGCGCCGCTCGTGCTCGTGGCCGCCAGCCGACTCGCCTCCACCAGAGCCGCGATCGCCATGGCGGCCACGGACAGCGCGAGGCCGACGCCGATGCGTCGCATCTGGGACAGGCCACGGACGTCGCCGGTGAAGCGCCGGGCCAGCGGCACCAGCACGGCGTCGTATACGGGGATGCCTATGGTGATGCTGATGGTGTGGAAGATCGACAGGGAGGCTGGAGGCACCGTGAACGGTCCGACACGGTTGTCCATGGCCATGCCCTGCTCGATGAACGTCGACGACGCCTGCGAGGTGACCGCGAAGAAGAGCACCATAGATGCCCACACGGGGAACATCCGGAGCAGCATCTTCAGCTCCTCCACCTGGGACACCGTGCACAGCCTCCACGGGCTCATCGTCGACGCCGAGCCTTTCTCGCCGGACGACGGCGGCGCTACAATGGCAGCCTTGTCGAAGAACCTGAATTGGCAGGTATGGGCAGTCTGGCGATTTGCCTCAGTTGGTGAAGGCACCTCATCATGCAACGCTGAGCTATCTTCAGGCAACGTCAAATTGTGATTCCTCACCGCTGCCACGACCACCTGGGAGAGTCTTGTGAGTGGACTCCCTTCCAGCTTCTTGTACCTGTACACCTTCCTGCCGGCAACGAACACGGCGAGGCCGAACACCGTGAGCACCATGGGGATCGCGAACCCGACCCCCCACCCGACGTTGTCCTGGACCCAGACAAGCACCGTCGACGACAGCAGGGAGCCCAGGTTGATTGAGAAGAAGAACCAGTTGAAGAACGAGCCCTTGTTCACCCGTTCCACCGGGTCGGCGCCGTCGAACTGGTCTGCGCCAAGGGCCGAGGTGCAGGGCTTGATACCACCGGATCCGATGGTGATGAGATAGAGCCCCACGTACACGGCGGGACGATGGATGCCACTGCTGTTGAAGGACGAATCCATTAGCAGTGGAAGCCATGCTGACAGAGTGAGGGCGATCATCCCCTGAAAGAAAACGAATTTGCTCAGAGTTGCAGATAGAGCATGCTCGCATGATGGATCTTCAAGTTACTAATTGCAACTTACAAGGGCCTGGATCGAGATGAAAATCACCACTGTCCAGTATCTTCCCCAGTATGTGTCAGCCAAGAAAGCTCCAAGGAGCGGCGTGAAGAAGCAGCTGCCGAGCCAAGTAGACACATTCTTGGCAGCGTCGACGTTGCTTTCGTGGAGCACGCTCGTGAGATAGGTGACCAAGTTCTTCTGTATCCCAGAGAAGGCCAGGCTTTCGCCTATTTCAGTACCTGATGCAGGCTCGGGATTCAATAGCTAGGCTAAATTTGTGTTAAAAGAGAAAAATGAGGTCTATAATGAGATCTTTTAATTTTAATTTGGGAGTACCTAAAATAAAATAGCATGCTCTCCAATTCCCTGTGCTCCGCTTCAGAGCTGGCTTTCGGTTATCAACCGTTCCGTCGCTAGTATATTGTGAACCTTCATCCTGAACGATAATATATACCATGAGTACGCTAAAGCTGATGATTACGCTAATTTAATTGTGTATATTCTTGCTGAAAGAATCAATGCTATGTGTTTCCAATAAAAGAGGGAGGTTCTTTATCTTTCTGATAGACCAAAGTTGAACTATAATTGAGTCTTATGAAGAAGCAAATGTTAGCCAAGTATATATAGGCAACTAGTATCTGACAAGATTTACATGGAACCATATGGTAGGGTAAGAGAATTAACCTGTGGAGGCAGGTACTGAATCAATGGCGTCTCCTCATCAGGTACTTCCATGGTAGGCGCCGATGGGCTTTGGGAAATTTGGATGAGAGAATCTGGAGGACCCCAACAATGGTCACTCAGCTGCCGGCCTGACGATGACGCGAGAACAGTACAAGAAGATGAGTACATATTTATTCCAAATAAATTTCCCATTATAATAATCATCTCTCTCTGTGTGACTGTCAAAGTGTCAATTGAGTACCACTTTTTCAAACAAAAAACGGAATGGAATGATTTCTCTGTAGATTAATCATATGAATGTCAGAATATAACGAGAAAAAAAACATGACCATTCCTGCTTTCATTTTCTTGCAGGTAAGACTGTGCAAATTATTCTACCTGTCTGGTAACAAACGCTCCTCGTTATGCAAATGCTTTATCTTGCTTCCACATTACCCTTTGCAGCTGAGGGTATATTGGAATGAACCAAAGATTCCAAAACCGAATTTGACCAGTAACACAGCCCATGCGGAGGACACGCGCGGCGACCTTGCTATTCTCATGAACACCTACACCTATTGAGCTTAGTCTAGTTCCGTTGGGCTCTTGTGCTGGGTAGAAGAGCAATTGAGCAAGGATGATATATGTATTTCCAAATTTTCCAAATATTAATTGGGTAACAACATCAGAACACTGCTGCTACCATAATACGAGAGAGAGAGAGAGAGAGAGGCTGGTGATGGTACCTTGAGTGAGCTAGCTTTCGAGGAGCATGGTGGGGGAGCGGAGGGCAAGGATCTCCACAGCAGCCCAAGTTAAGACGAAGGAAATAAAGTGGCTGGAGGTACCGAGGGAGTTAAAGCTTAATACTAGTATATAATGCTCTCTTGGGGACTGGAGTTGGAGGAATCAAGTATGCAAAACGCAGCTGCGATCTGTCCTCCGCGGCTCCGCCCCATGCCAGCCCGAACCCAACGACGACACCGGCCAGCGAGCTAGCCTTTCTTATGCCTAAGTGCCTAGTGCTTGGGCGGCAGGCATTTGACATTTTAATTTAACTCGTTTCCTGGAGTCACAAGGAGATCTTTTTCTTTGAAATTAATCCCACTAGCGAAGTGGTTGAACCAACGAACCTGATGGGTATAAAAAAAGAACGAACCTGATGCCGCGGTGTCAAGTCAATAACTATGGAAAAGACCTAGCTATGCGATCATGTGAGCTATTGATGTGCTTTAAGTTACCCTTTAAAAATTACAAATATATAACATGAATTTGGTACATATTGTATTAAAACTGATGTACTACATAGATACTAAAAGTTGGTACCTCCTACCTATAAATGTTATCTTTTCAAGGACCCCATAAAACATAAAAGGCATATTTGTGTAATAAATTGATACACGCTGCATTTTTCATCTATAAGTTTTTTTATGCTAGGTTAAGAACCTGATCGATGATTACTCTATCGCTAATATACTCATTTTAAAATTATACTCAAACTTTGTAAATATATGATCAACAATTAATATGATAATATGAAACATTTGTGGTAGAAATTTGTTGCATTGGATTTGTTAGAAATATTTTCAAATGATCAACTTTGTCATCATGACAATGAGAGTGTAATTTTGATTACCACGCCATCGAATCCGTGCATTATTTTGTGGTGGATGTATTATTTTTGGATTACAAGCTTGGTGTCAATAGAATCAGACCAAAATACTTTATGACTATAGTTTTGTATCAAAATATAAAATTAATGGAATAATTGTTGTTAAAATATTATCCTAACAAAATGATCCCTTGCATGGTAGTGGTTCCACATGGAAATAAAAACATTAACAACAGACAAATCATCTTTATGTCCTTTGTTGTGATTGCCACCCTTTACCTAACCGTGCATTCCCTAGTCACCACAATGGCCTAAATTATAATCATTGTGCTCCCTTCTGCTCTGCTGTTGTTTATCTAGCCTCGGAACACAAACTTGAGCTACTGGCGGTAGGTTGTTACTTGTTAGATTGAAGAGCAATTTAGATTTGATATTTGGATTTATGGTTTATGCAAAAAATATCAGATAGGGCAAACAACTTAGAAGCAGCCTTATATTCCCTTCCAGCAAGTAACCAAATGGAATAGCTGGACGAATAATATACACCCTGCTCGGCTGTTTCATGTTTATTCACACGCCGGGGGGAGGGAGGCAATGGCCACAACCGGGAGGACCCGGATGTAGATTGGAATTTTTTTAATTGCAAGACTCAAGATAGCTTTGATGTCAATGGGTGCTTATTTCGGTGTTGAAATATTTGCTTGGAAGCTCGACATAAGTGTTACACACCTTAGTACGTTGTCACAGCTTTGCCATATGTGCATGTGGTGGTCAATATTTGATATATCCAGATAAGCAATGGTACAGAAGATTCATCGTAAGAGCATCTCAAACAGTGTCCAAGAACAATAGTTCCAAAACATTAGTTTTACAAACTTGCTAAAAATTATTGAGAGTGAAAACAACCTCTTTCTCTAACGGTAGTTAAATTTCTAGGATTGGGAGTACAAGTCAAGAAGGCAAAAATGACTCTAGAGTCCACTATTTTGGGGAGTTTGGAAAAAAAAATAGCCACCAGTTTAGGTCACTGTTGGAGCAAGATTTTTTTCCATTGATTCTCAAAACAAGAGTTTAGCAATCTATTTTGGGCACTGTTGGAGATGCTCTAAGAAGATTGCTAGAGTTGCCCTAGATTCTAAGAAACCAAATAAGAAACTTAATTTGGCGTGACACTGAATGGACTGCATTTGTTGAAGAGTGAAAGGATCAAGATGCCTAAGAGGGGGGTGAATTAGGCTTCTACAAAATTTTAATCAATAAAACAATCATATGCAATAAGCCAATTCACGCCATATGCCTACAAGTGTGGTTTGTGCCTAACTAGTGTTGAAAAGAGTTTTGCAACCTAGATCCAATCCTACTCTAGCATGGCAAGTTTAGGAATTGAAATCTGGAAAGTATTCTTGCTCAAAGTAAAGAGAAGAGTAGGAAGCCAATTTTTCCCGAGGTATCGAGGAGTCGGCAACTCCCCCTAGTCCTCGTTGGAGCACTCGCGCAAGGGTATAGCTCCCCCTTGATTCGTGCAAGGATCAAGTGCTCTCGTAGGGGATATCCATTTCCCACTCTGGGAAGACGGATTCTCAAACCGTGTAAACCTTCTTGGGGCTTCACACAATCTCCACGTGAGCTCCCAAGATCAACGCCACCAAGCCTTCTAGAAGATGCCGAATCACCAAGAGTAACAAGCTTCAAATCTTCACTTGACCTACACTAGACCAAGAGCTAGATGGATACACACTTGCTACTCTCGAGCACTAAAGAGAGTCCTTAATCTTCACAAGACCAAGAACACCAATCAAACCAAGTGTCTCTCTTGCCCTCAAACACTCTCCAAACTCAGCTGGATGAACAGTGAAACTCGTGTGACAAGAGAGTCTCCAAGGGGTGAGTGAAGGGGTATAAATAGCCCTCACTCAAAATCCAACCGTTATGCCAATCGTAGAGCCGTCGATTAATTCCGTGGACACACCGTCGAATCAGTCGACGCCCACTTTCCATTCAAAATTTGAACAGTACAACGGCTAGTTCCCCCGTCGACTATTTCGACGCTTACCTCATCGAAACAGTCGACGCTACCCAGAGGCATGCGCCACAAAATCTTGACAAAGATTGGAGACCATCGACTAATTTTGACGTAGTTGTCGTCAAATCAGTCAACGCGACTCAGAGCCATGCACACTGGGGTCTTCTCATCTTCAAGCACCATCGACTAATTCGATGGACACTCCATCGAATCAGTCGATGCTGCACAGAACACTGCACCAGCTATTGGGTGAAAACCAGGGACCATCGACTAATTCGACAGTCTCACCGTCGAATCAGTCGATGCTACCCAGAGCGCTGCGCCAGCTTCTGAGAGAAAACTAGGGGCTGTCGATTAATTCGACGGGGCCTCAGCAGCCCATCGAAATAGTCGATGCCTCTGAGTTTTGTGCAGTCTTCTTCTCTTTCAAAGTTGAAACTCGTCCAATTCAATCTCTTTGAGTTTCCTAACTTCTCCAGGGCTTCAGCATAGCTACCTAGCACTAGATTTCACAAGTGTGCACCACACCTAACGTCTAGTCTTGCCTAGGTCAAGCTACCAATCCTCAACCCCCCTTTATAGTACGGCCAAAGGAAAACAAAGACCTAAACTACTCGAAGTGCCTCTCATCATCCAATCGGAACTTAGAACTAGCTTATCATTAATCTTTGAGCATATCCTTTGCACCAATACATCCATTCGCAAATGATGAGGGCCAAGAATACCATGAAAGCCTATCATTGCACTAACTTAAGAATTGCCGCTGCAACACACACGCTAGTCGCAATGATCATGTTGTCATTAATCGCCAAAACCAAATTAGGGGCCTAGATGCTCTTTCAAAGAGCCATACTAGAAACCCAACACTCAAACTTGTAGTGATGCACTCCATGTTTTTAGTAATGAAACCCTGACTGATCTTAAATACTAAATAGATAAAAGTACAACAAAAGGAAATGCAAAGCCACCGTGTTTTCACAATAAATAAGAATTGTCCCTTCAAGCACGATAACTTAATACATTATGTAAACCAAGACTATTATTGGGAACTTTCAGGCTTAGAAGCATCAGAAATGGATCTATATCAATCAGAATAACTTAATCATTATGTAATTTTACCTTGTTAGTCATACAAAATGTATAAATTTTGGATTACTTTTTTTCCAAATCAAGATATTAATAACTTAAGAGTTAACATTCGTAGCAGGCATGATAAAAGTTTGGGTAACTAGCCAGATCAATAAATTAGCACATGTATGTGTTTCTAACACATGGTATTGCATTAGGTCTTTTGTAGTACTCTATAATAGGATATATTGGTATTTGAAAATGGAAAGTATGAAAATATCTAATAGTTCTGATTATATGTAACCTAACTATGACTTCACTGGCTTGTAACATGGATAGTGCATGGTAGTGATACATATAGTATAGGGGTATTATTAGTGATCCATATGTGGTGTTAAGCGAAAGCATCTAGGCCTTGCTAAGTAATGAAACGTTTCTGGATTAACAATTTCAATTGAGAAATGTGAAATAGGTTAGTATTGGAGTTAAAATGGGTGGATTGAGTTCCAATAGAAGCTATGGAGATGGCTTAGATGAAATAACATTGGAAAACTCAAGGCAAAGTTATATGATAGGCTTTTGCTATTTGCCGGTCAGAGGAGATTGGTGGATGATAATTTATTGGATTAAAGTGTGGCAAAGACATCAAATTAAACCATTAAGTGTGGGACCCGATGAGTTCAAATGACGGTCATTACACTTAATTTGATAGTTCTACCACAAATAGCTAGATAGTCATACTATTAAGAGGAGGCCAATTTCATTTCATGGATGGTTCTATGATGCCACTTTGCTTAAACATTTGCATTGCGTGCATATAGGATGATCATGTTTGAAGAAGTGGAAAAGGTTGATTTCAAAATCAATCCTAAAAATGATATTTGCATGTGAATGGTGTATTGTCTGGCCTTGATGAGAGGAGTAGTTATGTCTTAATCAAATTTTAGAGTCGGTATGATGAGATGAAGTCGAGAATGGCAAACAATCCAGTCTTTGGGGGCAGACTTCGCCGACTAATGTTTTTTCAGACATAACCTCTACAAACTCGGTGTGGTGCATGAAAATCCACAGTGGACATTCTACGCATGTTAGGCGGACAATCCGCCTACTAACCGTGAAGTTCGGAAAGAATATGGGTGGTTCTGTGTTCATTGTCACAAATGCACATTGGATAGTATTGTCCTATTGGGCAGACACAATACATCTATTACGTCTATTTTTTAGGCAGAACCTTGGTGGTTCTGTCTATGGATGAGACAACACACGGCGGACCTTCCGACCATGCTTGGTGGATAGTCCACCTATCACTTTGAAATTTTGGACACAAACTATGGGCACGTTTGGTTCTACGCCAATGCTAGCCCTGCCAAAATTGGCACGCCCACGTGACCTTGGCTAGTATTTGGTTCGGTGCCTAATGTTGGCGAGCCAACTTGCCTACGCCCACGTAGTGGCTTTCGGAGTTCATTTTGACACCTGCGCATGGGCAAGATACACATACAGGCGGCAGATTTGGTCGCCAAAATTTTGGCGTGCCCGTAATTGACTGGGTAATCCTGGGAAAAATCTAAATGTGCCCTATGTCTTTCTGTGTTGGCATCATCACTTTTTACGGGGGACTATCCTTCCTTGGTGGTAGACTGTCTGCCACTTACTTTGAAGAGTTGGACAAGTGTAGGCAAAACATGACATGCAGACTGTCTGGATCTAATGAACATACTATCTGTCTCTCTAATTTGAATTTGAACTTCTCCTCGACCATTATGAGTCGATCAATGAGTGAACGACGGACTATCCGAGCCCATAGGGGTGGACTGTTCGCCAACCTTGAAATGATCATTCTAACATGCTATGATATGACACATAACCGTTGTTATGGTACAACAGATTGTTCGTGCCACAAAGGCGGGTTGTCTGTCAATGCTCTATTTTTGCAAAATGTGAAATCAATGGCTAGATTTTTGTGATGGCTCTATATATACACCATGTCCCTCCCTGAAGTAAACATTCTCATCTTCTATTGCAACTTGGATAGATCTTAGCTCATTCAACTCCTCCACTCGTGTTGGACATAATTCACAAGTAGGAATACTTGATTTCTCAAGGTCCTTGAGTCTACTCTGTAAAGCAGGACAAGTGTCACAAGTAGAGAGCAACACATCAGTGGTCCTCAAATCATTCAAAGCAATTCTAGCATCATATATTCACTTTGTAAAGAGGGACACGACTTGCCCGCACCAAGAAAAACATCCCTAGATTTAAGCTAATCTAAAACTACTTTGTCAAGATCAAATTCCTCAACCAGCAAAGCATGCTTATATTTCAAAGAAACTAGATCATTCATGCCTGACATACATTCTTTACATTCATCAACATCCTCGATAATTTTTTTGAAGTTAGCTTATGAATTTCTTTTCTAGTATATTCCACATCAAGCTTAAATTGATTGTGTCTAACTTTAGCATCCTTAAGCAACTCGTCGTGGTAATCAAGCAAGGCATTCAAATGATCAATTTCACGCAAGAGATTGTCGAAAGTTCTAACCTTAGACTCTTCCTCAAAGTTGTTGTTGTCGTTCTTCACACTCTTCATGCTCTTGGACCCGCTAAAGCCAAAGGTGTCCTGGTCGGCGACATAGTAGAGGCCGGTGACATTCTCGTGGCCCTACATCTTGTGGTCCTTGTACTCGACCTCCTCCTCGCTTGAGCTTGACTCGGTGTAGTCATCCAAAGAGTAAGAAGCGGAGGTGTCGCCTTCACTCGAGGCAGCCATGAATTTGAGCCATTGAAGAAAGTGGAGCAGACAAAGATAGCTATGATGTCGCCATAATTGATCACAAAACTGGCAAAGGAATTTTGTGATCCAAACCAGCTCTGATAGCAATTGTGGGACTCAAATGGCGACCATATGGGGGATGTGAATGGGAGCTCGCTAAAAATTATTTTGATGAAGAACTCGGCATATGTCCCGGATTCGACCCATGATCCTTTCTTCTAACATACCATGGCCACGTAGCAAGAACAAGGTAACAATCCTAGGAATCACATTAGGAAGTAAGCGGAAGAAAGTGCGAACCAACCTCACACAACCACTGACAATTTCGACGCCTACCAAAGGTGTACTCCCTCCGTCCCTTATTAAGTGTCGTTTTGGGTGTTCGTGCCACAAGTTTGACTAGATTTGTAGCAAATACGTGCAACATTTAAATCTCCAAATAAATTTTATAAAAAACTAGATTCAAATATCTATCAAATGATATTTAACTTGTACCATAAACTTGAATATATTTGTGTACATAATTGATCAAAGTTGTTTCCCGGGAAGTGAAAAAGACAGTTATTTAGGGACGGAGGGAGTACCACTGAAACAATCAATGCAGCCAGTTTATTGAAATCGCAAGCAACACAAAGCACCACTCCTCATTCGTTGCAATGTACGTTAATGTAGGTACACATTCATAAAGAAAAGGGAAAAAAGTGAAAAGAGAAAAAAATGGAAAAATAAAAAAGGAAGGAAAGAAATTTGAGAAAATAAAAAAAGTGAAAAAGGAAAAAAAAACTCACCTGGGTTGAAAAATTTCTTCCGCAGTATAAGTAGTAGTATATGCTGGATGCCATAGCTTTTTTATTTAAGCATCCTTATCTGCAGCATGCATGTAAAACATGCTCTTACAGGAAAGAGAAAATTGGAGCATCACTTTTCATGCCAATATGGGTGCTCTTAGGGCATTTAGACAATAGATCCGAGTCATAAGCACATAAAGGATAAGAACTTCTCCCCTTCTTTATTGACAACAATTTTCTTTGAAGGTTCTAATACACATGAAGATCAATTTTTTAGTATCATATTGTGTTTCCTAGTGATTTTTTAAGGCAGATACAAATATAGAGCCTAACTAAAAAAGATAAATGTAAATATAGGAATATGTTCCGTTAACCCCCTGTCTTACAGACTAGATCAGTTTTAATTCCTATTCAATTCATTCTAATCAGTAAAACACTACAGAAAAAATCACGGTGTTAACTGACCTGGTTTTGTGAGTTATGCACAAAAAAAAGTTGTCAGCTCAAAAAGGTATAGATAGAGAGATAAAAAAAAATGGAATCCCGTCTTTGCGGTCGGGCAAGTTGAACTTGGGCCCGGCCCATCTTTGCCCATTTCACTCTTTGTCGGCCTTCTCGCACGATCCAGCCAAATCAACATGAGTTCCTCAAAAAAAAAAAAAAGCCAGATCAACATGTCGACCTGACTAGCTGACCCACGCCGTATCCCCATTCCCACCGGCCACCGGGCTTCGCCGCCGCAGCCCTCAGCCGCCATGTGGAGGGGCGGCGCCACCGCCGCCTCCGCTGCGAGGGCACTCCGCTCGCGCCTTTACCCCGACCCCATCCACCACCCGGCCACATCGCTCGCTCCTATCGCCTCGGCGCGTGCCTCCTCCTCCGCTCCCTCCGTTGCCTCAGCGAACAACGTCGTTGAAGCAGCGGCGGCGGCGTCGGCTGCTGTATCCGTTTCGCAGCAGGCCGGATCCGTCTCCGACGCGCTGCGGCACTACGGGAGGTGCTACTGGGAGCTCTCCAAAGCCCGCCTCAGGTACTCGATTTGTTCCCCTCCTCGCCATGATCTGCTGTAACGTTTCTTCGGATAACATCCAAAGTAAATTAAAACGACGCGCCTTAATTTATGCAAATTGAGTTGCCACTAGCCATAGCGCTTTCTTAAATGGGTTCTGTAATGTTGTATAACACAATCCTACAACTTCCATTTCTTGAGGAGACCTTGCCGATTGCCCTATGCAACTGTAGAAGATTAACAAGTTTGGCAATGAGATTTTTGTTCCTGTTTCCTTGTGAGCATCACCTCTGTGCTTCAAATTGAATCGTAAGGGTATATGCTTTATTACTTGTGTTGGATTCTAAGAAAAAGTAGAACTTCGAATCTATGCACGTTTTCGAATAAACGTTGATCTTTTGCACAGTTTGGGTTACCATAACTGAGCAGAAACTTTGATCTGAATTCATTTGTATGCTAAGTAAAATCCATACAATCAGTTTTACATGAACTGTCTCAGTGAGAATTTGACTGTGGATGATTCTGGGTGTGTAAGCTTTTACCATCATGATGCCTTTTCCACAAACATACCATCCATAATATATTCTAAGTATGCTAGGAAATTTGGAGAAAAAGGCACTTCTTACTTTTGTGGTGGACATTCCTTTCATGTTAAATTTGTCACGTGCATGCATGCTAGTGTACTTTCTGCCTATTAGTGTGCATGATGCACTATTAACATCTGCCATGTTCGATTCCAAAAATAAAAGAGAGAGTTCTTTCTCTGGCCACCACATCCTTATAACATTAGACTACTCCTTTCTGTTTAGAGTGTATAATCTGGATTGAGACAGTTGTTCAAGTGCAACCAGTACACACTTGCTGTTGTTTTAAACCAGCTGCTCAGCACATGAAACCAGAATAATATCCTAGTTATCAGCAATAAAGGTCCCTAAAGATAGAAACAGCTATTGTAAAAACACCCTGTTAACTTAGCAAAAAAGTGACACTTTTACTGATATTTGTACAACAACTGGATTCCATTTTACTATTTCAGATATTTCTTAGACGGGCAGGCAAGATGTTTGATTCCCCAAGAGATATTTATGGATAACCAGGAATTATTTGCTCCGCGATTCTTCTTGTTTATACATCACATATATGGTGTGTGCCCCGCTGCAAATAGAAACAGCTATTCTAAAAAAGCCCTGTTAACTTTAGCAATGGTACCAGACTAACATTCTTACAATGGTGCAAAAGCTGAATGTCATTTTACTAATTGAGATATCTGGTAGACAGGCAGGCAAGATGTTTGTGATTCCCTAGGGAAAAAATGTTTTTTTTTGTGTAACCAATTAATAGTTCCTTTACCATTCTTGTTCCACATGGTGAGCTTCTCTGTTTTGTCTATATATCACATATGTGGTGTAGATCCTCTTTTGCTTAGTCAATATGAACTCGTATGGCCATAATATAATCCATTGCACTGAATTTGGTAACCTCATCTGGTTCTGGCCATTTGCTCTACATTTCATTCGCTTAGTGAATGTCACCTTTCTTGTTTGAATATATAAGTTGGATTGACACTATAAATCAAAACTCAATCAAAACATTATTGTGATAGTCTATGTTTTTCCAGAGCTTGCATAACTAGCCTTGTCTTGCTAAAAAAGTGGTGGTTCATTTCATCCTTGGAACCTTGAGAATTTGCCATTCCATCCAGTACCACACGTTACTGACATATAGGTCCTTGAGTCATTGTCAGGAAGACAATGGGATTTTCAATTCTAACATGTTATTAACTGGGTATCAAAATTTGCAGTTTACCACCTTTTAGTTCATGCAAGAATTCTTGGTTCAAAATACCAGTGAATAGTGCATCGGTATTTAGCAGTTTGGTACCTCACCTATAATAGGTTCAGACATTCTCGTGATTCCGAGTTTAATTTATCTGTTCATTTTGTGACCACTCGTAGCTGATGACTGAACTAGGAATTTCTCGTTTCCTTGCATTTCTTTGTCTAACAATCCGTCTGATGTTTTTATTGTATTTAGTGCGCTTGTTGTGGCAACTTCGGGGGCTGGCTATGTGCTTGGTAGTGGCAACATCGTGGACATGGCCGGACTTTGTTGCACTTGTGCTGGTACAATGATGGTCGCAGCATCTGCAAACACCCTCAACCAGGTACGCTTGTCTAACTGTTTGGCATGGTAAATCAATATTCACTGTGTAATTGTATTAACATGCATTCAAATCTTTGTTTCTTCATGTTTCATGATCATGACGAATTAGTAGTTTTCTTAATGTATCTTCGTTTCCACACATTTACACCATATCTGGATTTGGATCTGCATGGATAGCCCTGCTTAATATGGTTATTAGAGTCCGGAGACTGTAAACTTGCTGCAGTTACTTTAACTGATCCAGCACAACTTAGCATTCTCTTCTCTCTGATCGTTTTACACATTCAGGTATTCGAAATAAAAAATGATTCCAAAATGAAAAGGACAATGCGGCGGCCCCTGCCATCAGGTCGCATTAGTCCTGCACATGCTGCCGTGTGGGCTGCGAGTGTTGGAGCTGCAGGAACAGCTTTGTTGGCCTGGAAGGTTCTTACTTTCCCTTTGCTTGTTTACATGAATATTGCATATATACCTTTTTCTGAAATTGCTCAGGTGCAGTAGCTGTCAGAAAGTTGTCACTGGAACTAAACATGCAAAATTTGACAAGGTTTGTGCAGGCTAATGGCTTGGCAGCTGGGCTGGCAGCATCTAATCTTGTTCTCTATGCATTTGTATATACTCCATTGAAGCAAATACACCCTGTTAATACATGGGTTGGAGCAGTTGTTGGTGCCATTCCGCCACTTCTGGGGTATGTAACTTATATAATCATAATTTGCTAGTATTCTTATGTGCAGTTTTAAGTAGTTTTTTATATTAATACCTCTGAATATGTTTTTGTGCATGAAAGGGTATGCATAGTTCACAGTAATTGCCTAATTGGTAGAGGAAAAGCACTCTAAATAGCAATCAAATTTTGAACTTGAAACCAACTTGTAACTGGCTGAAATACAACCCATACACACAAGAGTTTCTCTGGGGGTGCTTGGAGCCTTGGATTATGGATGTGGCTACACAGGGTAGTTGGGTATAGTGAAAGTAAGAGTTTCATTTGATACGCTCTCTTAAGAATCAATTTGTCTCTTGTTAGGTAAGCTGCATATCATGACTGCATTAAGTTTGATACTTAGAATATCTTGGCTCTTGAAGTATATGTACAAACGGCATCCCTGATCACTCTTTGCATCAATCCGTGATCAATTCCAGTGATCCACATCAATTCCAGTGATCCACAGTTCCCTGCACTCTTCAAGTATCATTTAAAACGTTTGTGGAAAACTTGAAGTGTGTGCAACATTGCTCAATTCTTTCTGAAGAGTATTTCTGTTGTTATATATTGTTGTGCTCTTATTGTTGAATATGTCGCTAGAGATACCACATCTTTTTCAAGATGCTATCATTTATTATGTCTATTTCTTTACAGGTGGGCAGCAGCTTCAACTGAGTTGTCACTAAATGCTATGATTCTCCCTGCTGCATTGTACTATTGGCAAATACCCCATTTTATGGCGCTTGCATACTTATGTCGCGATGATTACCTTGCTGGAGGGTAATTCACTTGTCTTAGTTTGTTCTAGCTGATTTACTGTAAAGATGCTCTTGTTTAGATAAAAACTCTGGTCATGATTTGTTCTGTGTGTTTGATGCAGGTATCGAATGTTTTCTTTTGCCGATCCTACTGGTAAAAGAACTGCGTGGGTATCACTCAGAAATTGTCTGTACATGCTGCCTTTGGGGTTATTTGCATACAACTGTGAGTAGTAATCATATTGATTTTATAGTGTCAGTTTCAAATTGGGATCTTATATTGAATTAACACATGCAGGGGGCCTCACGTCTCAGTGGTTTGGTCTTGAAGCATCACTACTAACGATGGGCCTTACCATTGGGGCTCTATCATTTATGCTGGAACCAAGCCCGAAAACTGCAAGGAGAATGTTCTATGGAAGCCTGTTGTATCTCCCTGCCTTCATGGCTGGACTCCTATTACATCGGCAGCCTAATGAACAAAAGGTGCAGAACATGGCTGAGAAAAGCGAGCTTGATGGAGTTCTTTATGAGGCTGACCTGCAGGATGAGGAAAGAGCTAGACAGAAACGTGAAGACAAGAAGCCTCCTCGTGTGCAATCACGCCCTCCAGTTGCCTATGCTTCTGTAGCTCCTTTCCCTTTCTTACCAGTACCCATATACGAGTCATGAAAACTTCCTACGGTTCTTCCTGGAGCAGCGGAGCTGTGGGACCAATGTGTTCATGCGTTTTTTGTTCCATACATGAATTTTCTGACGCCAAGGGAGTCCTTGGTCTATCACTTCTTGATTGTAAAATAATTTTTTTCATGTTGCGGTCTGTTTGCAGCTCATCTGCACGTAAAAAATTGCTCGCCCCTCTTCGATATGCCTTGTGCAAGTGTAACGCGGTTACGCTGATGTTAAATGTGTTTCCCCTTCAAATTGGGTTAACATTAATAATGCGTATTGAAGTTTCATGCAAAATGGTGGTGGCCTACATGTTGAACTCCTATTGTTTGGGTTGAACAGTTAGATTTTTTAAAAAAAATCTGAACGGTTAGAAATTTGACAACGATGATATTCCTCGTCTTATTTTAGAAAGGAGAAATGTACACGGGTCCCAAACGTTTTCTTATTTTCATCTAAGTATATATACTATCAGAATGAAGATTTGAGTAATTGAGTCTTGAATCTTTTCATATGGTTCAAAGTGGGAATCTGACTTGACAACCATAAAATTTTAATTTAATACACAATCTTACCTTGAGAGTTAATTTAATATATTCACTAAACGTCGTCTTGAATTTATGTATCTATGTGAAACCAAGAAACATTTTACATTCGTATGACACCAAACTATCTTGGCATGGTCCACATATCTTCAGTCGTCCAATGCTTTCACATCGCACTACTATCTGAACTCATAATAAAAAAAAGTATCATACATAGTAGTTGGAATTTTATACAATGAGTAGGACAGACCTGGCCTGAAAATTAATGGAATGCTGTGAAAGGTTTTAGGTTGAGGTGGGTAGGGTTTCCAAACGATGAAAAAAGTAGCAACGCAACCATAGTTTATTTTATAATATATTATTTTCCCTGTTGCTAGAATGTATTTGTGATGCTTAAAATTGTACGGAGTAACAGAGTACATGCTAAGTCTCTAGAATTTCATGATGAACTTAGAAGAGGGTGTCCAGGATTCGAAAGCTTCGACCTTGTTGTCATAACATGATTGGCTTCAGAAGGTCCATAACGTTGTAGCGGTTGTGCACGATAAATAAGATAGTGATCTAGTACATCATTGTGGCACTAAATACGAATAAAGAGACTATAGTTGATGGACGGTATCAACCAAACCACGTATGACGCGACAAAAAAAAGAAATTAAAGTGATTGGCACTAGACGAAATATCATACAAAAGCGTCGGTGGAGACAAATATAGGCCAATGTGAGATGTCGTATATCAAAACAAGAAATTAAGTAACAAATGACTCCTAAAATTTGTGGGTGAAAATTAAAATGGTCTGCAAAAGACAAAAATATCGTACAACAGTATCGGTGAAGACAAAGGGGTCATATGGCAAAAAAGGACTTTTAAGATTTGTGGGTTGATACCTGTATTAAGTAATTTCTCTTTAGAAAAAGCAATTGCCCACTAAAATTTGCATCCTCCAAGATTAGAACACTGCTATCAGCATCAAAAGCCCATAATGCAATTACCCACTACTTTTACTCCCACATGCGTGATACATCTACTTGTTGAGTAATAAAAACGATAAATAACTGACGAAAATGAGAGGAATTAAATGACAGCGTCCCTTCTCCCCTGACCAACACGCGCTTCGCGTTTGCACTTGCACCAATTGGTCCCTCAAAACGGTTACCCCTTGGAATTCTATTAAAAATTAAAACGGCCCCCAAATCAAACCCCGAAAAAACCCTCAAAAACCAATTGGCAATTGTTCCCCTCCGGCGCCCACTCAACCGCCAATCATGGGATCGCTGCGGGGTGCGGCGGCGCCGCGCGCCGGCGACCTCGTGACAACGCAGGTCAGCCTGGGCGGCTTCGACGCCACCGTCAAGACGCGGGGCCTCGCCGACTTCCTCGAGTCCGAGGTGGGCCAGGTCTGGCGCTGCCGCGTCAAGACCTCTTGGACCCCGCCGGACGCCTACCCCGATTTCCTCCTCCCCGCCGTCGCTCCCGCCGCCGGCGCCGCCGGGCAGACGCCGCAGTACGATCGCGTCCCCCCGCACGCCTTCGTCCACTTCGCGCGCCCGGAGGCCGCGCGCCGGGCCGCCGACGCCGCGGGCCGGTCCGAGCTCATCCTCTCCGGGAAGCCACTCCGGGCCGCCTCCGCCCCGGATAGCTCCCTCCGGGCCTCCCGCCGCTGCAGCGTCAAGCCATTCCGCTTCACCGACTCGCGGCTCGAGATTGGGGATCTCCCGGCCCCCGACGCGTTCGTCGCCGCATGGCGCGGCCCGGACGCCGGGCTCGAGTTCGCAGTCGACCCCTTCGATGGCACCTGCCGCTTCGTATTCACCCGCGACACCGCCTTCGCGTACCAGGAGTACCGCCAGGCCGCCGTCGTCATGCGCTGCGACGTCAAGCTCGAGTTCCCCGTCCGCGACGTCGCAGAGGTCAGGACGTTCCAGCTCGGCAGCGCGCTGCTCCTCCGGCTGTCCTCCGCGCCCCTCGTCTACTACCGCACGGCGGATGATGACATCCACGAGTCCGTGCCGTTCGACCTTCTGGACGATGACGACCCGTGGATACGGACCACCGACATCACCCCCAGCGGCGCAATTGGGCGGTGCGGCATGTACAGGGTCACATTCCCAAGGCGGTTCTGGCCAAAGATGGAGCGCGCGCTGGCCTACATGAGAGAGAGGAGGGTAGAGATCGTGGAGTGTGGTGGCGGATGGGGGTCAAGGCGGGGGCTCACAGTGCGTGATGAACCTGAGTTTGGGGAGCGAATGCAGGATCTATTCTTCTGCGTGCAGCACGCCGAGGGCCTAAAGTTTCCGGTGCTGTTCCTTGTGAATGCGCTGGTGCACAAGGGAGTGATAAATCAACACCAGCTCACACCCGAGTTCTTTGGTTTGCTCCAGAGAAGGGAGGATGAGGTGAACTTGGCTGCATTGAGGGAATTTTGGGGGGACAAATTTCCAGTGTTTGATGCATGTCGGAGGCTGAAGAATCTGCAGGATAGGGTTGCCAGGAACCCCAAACTTCTTCGCCACAAGATTGGGGATGAAAACTCAGAGGTGAGGAGGCTGGTGATCACACCCACCAGGGCTTATTGTTTGCCACCAGAACTGGAACGCACTAACCGTGTTATCCGGCATTATCGAGAAGTTGCTGACAGGTTCTTGAGGGTAACTTTTATGGACGAGGGAATGCAGCAACTGAACAGTAATGTGCTGAACTTCTCTGCAGCGCAAATTGTCAAGGATTTGATGTCAAATGCATTCCAGCTCCAGCATAAAACAACAGTGTACAAGCGTGTTAAGACATTTTTGACAGAAGGTTTTCACATGTGCGGGAGGAAGTACTCGTTTCTTGCGTTTTCATCGAACCAGCTAAGGGACAGGTCGGCTTGGTTCTTCGCAGAGGACAGAACAAGAACAGTAGATAGCATTAGGAAATGGATGGGGCGGTTCACAAGTAAGAATGTAGCAAAACATGCTGCTCGTATGGGGCAGTGCTTCTCATCTACATATGCAACGGTAGTAATGCAATCACATGAGGTTGATGAGTGTCTTGAGGAAGTTGAACGAAATGGATACATTTTTTCTGATGGAATTGGCAAGATTACACCGGACCTTGCAATGGAAGTTGCTAAGATTTTGCAACTGACAGATAATCCTCCATCCGCTTACCAGATTAGGTATGCAGGCTTCAAGGGTGTTATAGCTGTCTGGCAAGGAGAAAATGATGGGATACGACTTTCCCTGAGGCCAAGCATGCACAAGTTTGAGTCTGCCCACACTGTGTTAGAGGTGGTCTCATGGACAAAATTTCAGCCAGGATTCTTAAACCGTCAGATTATTACATTACTGACCTCCTTGAATGTTCCGGATGCTACCTTTTCGGAAATGCAGGAAGCCATGCTTTCTAACCTGAACAATATTTTGTCAGACACTGATGTTTCTTTTGATGTCGTAACCACCTCTTGTGCTGAGCAAGGAAACACCGCGGCACTGATGTTGAGTGCTGGCTTTTCGCCTGGTACTGAACCGCACCTGAAAGCAATGCTCTTGGCTATAAGGTCTTCGCAACTATTGGGTCTTTTGGAGAAAACAAGGATTTTTGTGGCGAAGGGAAGGTGGTTGATGGGCTGCCTTGATGAGCTTGGGATCCTTGAACAAGGGCAATGCTTCATTCGGGCCTCATCTCCATTACTCAATAATTGTCTGGTGAAGCATGGGCCAAGATTTTCCTCAGCAAACAGAAATGCAGAGACCATTGTAGGTACTATTGTAATGGCAAAGAACCCATGCCTTCATCCAGGGGATGTCCGGATCCTTGAAGCAGTTGATGTGCCTGAATTGCATCACCTTGTTGATTGCCTGGTGTTCCCCAAGAATGGTGAAAGACCACATGCCAATGAAGCATCTGGGAGTGATCTTGATGGGGATCTCTACTTTGTGACATGGGATGAAAAACTTATACCACCAGGCAAAAAGAGCTGGAACCCTATGGATTACACCCCAGCTGAAGCAAAACAGCTGCCCCGCCAAGTACTTCAACATGTAAGTTCTATTTTTGGCATCTCTCCCAGTAAATATTTGTTCAGTGTTTGGATGGCTTTCAACAAATAATTTCTGCTTGATATGTTAGTCTTCACTGTTATACCATCCGTGTTTTTGCTAGTGAAGCAAGGATCCAGAGCATAAACGTTCATCGGAATTTTACCATAGCTTCCACCCTGAACCATGAATTTTATTCCTTCCTACTAATTCAATGCTTGTGTTGGCTGCCATGGGAAATCCTAGAGTTTTTGAGCTATATTTTTATTTGGTTATTTTGTTTCACATTTGATTATCAGATGACAATGGTTTTACCTACATATGTTTAGGCAGAACCCAGTTAGCTATCATCACTTCTTATATATCGGCTTTTTACTGGCCGGACTCTCTTGTAGTGGACAATAAGTAGTTGCACGAAATTGTTTGTGTGTTCTGTGATTATTCTCTTATGTCAATATGCATCATGCAAGCTCAAATTTGTAATTGGTACTAACTGTTGTAGTAACGTGCTTTAGAAATAGCTTTAACTTTTATTTCTAAAGTAGCACAATAATACAAGTGTAATCTGCAGGAACTTCATACATGCGATTTGCACAAGCCACTTACGCATGTTTATACATTTTCATTTGACAATCTATATCACACGACAATATTATTGGTCTAAGTTAAAATAGTTTGGTTAAAGAAGTCTTGTGTTTGACTGGAGAGAGTGCTTAGTGTTCTGTGTAAGTTAGGTAGGAGCTAAACCGCTAAATGCTTTACAAACTCTGAAGGTTTGGATCATGAACCCTGCAAGCCTAATATTTCAGATAATATTTTAGTTGGTTCTTGGATGAGCTTAGCTGTAGGGTACAATAAAAGCTTTTATTACCAAATTCTGGTATAGAAGGTGTAGATTGATACGGCTTTTGCTTCATCTGGTGTAATCTCTGTTGCCATTAACCAAGTTTTTCCCATAGGTTAAATTAAAGTCAAGAACCCCCCTTATAAAAAAATCATCATCAATTAGATTTTTCTCTGTTTTTTTCTAAATTAACTTTGGCCTCGCTTATCATACATTTGATCCAATACATATAACTAATATACAAAAGATTATGAAGCACATCTTTGTTTCACCTGATTGGATAAGGTGTTACTTGCTTTAATACAATTATTAATAAGCTTTATATTTTTAACAGGATATTGTTGATTTCTTCTTAAAGAACATGGTTAATGAGAAACTTGGTCCAATAAGCAATGCCCATGTTGTTCATGCCGACATAAGTGAGTATGGTGCAATGGATGAGAAGTGCATTCAGTTGGCAGAACTAGCAGCAACTGCTGTGGACTTCCCCAAAACAGGCAAAATTGTGTCAATGCCGCCGTCCCTTCGACCAAAATTATATCCCGACTTCATGCAAAAGGATGAGGCAATCACCTATAAATCGGATAAGATCCTTGGAAGACTTTATCGGTCAATCCAAGAAGCCTCCAGTGGCGATCTAGTTCCAGAAGAAACTTGTACTTTAAATGATCTGCCATATGACATGGATATGGAAGTTCCTGGTGCAACAGATTTTCTGTCAAGTGCTTGGCAGTGCAAGTGCTCATATGAAGCACAGCTGAACGCACTGCTCAATCAATACGGTGTGCGTACTGAAGCAGAGCTTGTGACAGAGCACATATGGTCGCTTCCCAAATACAATAGCAGGAAGCAGGGGGATATAAAGGAGAGGTTGAAGAACGCATACTCCGCTCTCCGCAAGGAGCTGCGAAGTACTTTTGAAAGCATTGAGACAGACCAGATTGAGATGTCTGATGATGAGAAAAATCGAGTGTATGAGATGAAGGCCTCTGCATGGTACCAGGTTACCTACCACCCCAAATGGGTCCAGAAGTCAAGGGAACTGCTCGGGCCAGACTGCGAGGTAATGCCAGCGAGGCTTAGCTTTGCATGGATCGCGGTGGATTACCTGGCACGGATAAAGATAAGGTGCCATGGAGAAGTTAAAGCTAACAGCCAAAGACCTGTCGAGAGACTTGCAGCCTACATTTCTGAGAGCATCTGAATGGCAAAGCTGTTCTGGCCAAGCTCCCTGCAAGTACTAAAGCAAGACCACTCTGCCTTTTTGCCGTGCCATTAAAGCATGCGTCCATTATAATCATTTTGTTATCTGGGTTTCGTAATTTATCTGTCGGATTTGTTTAAACTCTCTTAGTTCAAGGAATGATTGTGCATACTCCTCGCTCCCTGCACCTGCTGAAGTGGACTATAATCCTTAATGATTCTAGTGCGTATTGTACCAGCAGTAGCAGATTACTTGCTTGGCGAACCACTGGCACATAATTTGACATGCTAAGGTCTGCAAGGCTACATATGAATCCAATTTTATGAATATTTATATCTCGCAAGCCACGAATCTGTAGTCATGGAGTTTGAATTTCAAAACACGTGCGTGTCATATAAGATGATGTTGATGGAGTGTGACAATCATCGCATGGAGCGAGCTGACAGCCTATTTTCCTTGTGCCATATTTGCTTTTGTGGTATCACGCGAGTGACAATCATTCATCGCAATAACCATTGGAGACGTTGGGATTGCACAAGGCCATCGCGTCGTTGATCAATGTCAGCGACCTCGTCAGGATCTGCCGCCAGGACGGGCTACAAAGGGGCTTCCTCGCTCCGCCCCGACCTCCACGCTCCTCCATCGCACCGTCCAATATCGCCGCAGTGGGGGTTTCACCCATCTTGCGCCTTTAGCCCTATGTCCTCGGGTGCCATCGGCTCCTCCTGCGCCATCGATACCGCTGCGCGATCGCGTGGCTGCGGAGGAAGCCCGAGGAGGAACGACATGCGCGGCCTCCAGCGCTCCACGCACCATAGGTGCCTACAGCCGCTTGAGCGCGGGCACCGCAGCAACAGCGAAGCGAAGGAGCACCGACGGTGGGACTTCTCTCACATATCCCCCAATTTCTCTTTTCTGTGTTAGCCGGAAGATTCAAGCGAGGGGAAGGCAAATTGCTAAGGGGCACCCGACGTGCACCCATGGTCTCTGTTTGATCAGAAATCGTGTTCGCCCTGCCGTTCGTTGCCGCATCATCATCGACACTCCTTAGAATAATCTCGCTTTGCCCTCCAAGGCTGCAGCGTCAACGTGCATGCTCGTGCCTTCTCCGCTGATGTCGCCGCCCTTTCCAGGCTTTGGCGCCACCCATGGTGCTGGTCCTCGTTGCGCGGACTCCCCGTCCGAGCCCAGATCTATCGCTGCAAGCTCACAGACATAGCCACCGATGTTGCTGAAGGAAGATTTGTCATGCCTTTTAGCTGCACCAACTACCATCACCATCCATCCCTCATCATCCTAAGTTCCTAACAAAAAGGACGATTGTCCAAACCTAAGTTGGACTTTCCGTTTATTCAGTATGGGCATCGGCCCGTCAGACGTTCCAAGAGCATCTCCAAGTGTGCCCGGTATTTTTACTCCTAATACCGTAAGATTTGGACCTTTGAAAAAGTAATTGGTCATAAAAAACAACTCTTTCTCTAACAATGGTCCTATTTTTACTTTTGGGAAAAACTATCCCTCACCTTCTGACTCAGTTTTTTTTACCATGGGATTAAGAAATGAATAGTCCAGATTCTCTTCTCTCTCCACTTTAACTTCTCCTCCTTACAAAGGAGAGGAAGAGAGAGAGGAGGTTGGAGTGGAGGTGGGCGGTGGAGAAAAAAAGGATAGAGAAGAGAAAGAAAGAGAGAGGAGAGAAAAGGGGATATCTGAGTCATGATTCATAGTCAAAATATTGAATGAGAATGGCCTACAGATCAATCATGTGGAGATAGACACCCTGGGAATTAAGCCGAGCCATTCTGGTGGGACCTTGCCCTGTCGTCTTTCCTTGGGCACCAACAAACCTGGTTGTTTTTATTTTTTGGAAGCAAGAACCTGGTTGTTTTTATTCTTGATTGATTTAGTGACCAGGTGGCAGGTGCCAGGGACGCATGTCCGAATCGTGGTCATGGGGGCCGTCAGGCCTAGCCGCTGTCGTCTCCAATTTATGGTGGCAGCGGAAACTTGTACTGTGTTCAGACCCCGTTTAGTAAAAAAAATATTCATCTAACTTTTTTCTATTCATCGTATCTTCTCACTTATAGAATACTATTCATCTATAGTGGTTTTTTGATGAATATTATATTTCTGGGGAACCTTTCGGCTATCTAAACACACCCTAAGTTTTTAAGGGAAAAAAGAGTATTTTTTGGGAAAGGGGTTCTGTAAGGGGAATGAATAGAAAGTGGAAAAGAAATTTTCTAGAAAACGTGTTCTACGAGGAGATGAATATAAGGGCGAGTTTAGATTACCCAACTTTTTCCAAAAAACACTATTCATCCAACTTTTTCCTATTCATCCCATCCCTCCCACTCACGGAACACATTTCCCAACATGACCTACAGTGTTTTTTTATCTACATGTTTTTTTCCCTAAACTAAACTCACGCTAAATGAAAAAGCACAGCATTGATGTGGCTACAACAGAATATCTGCATACCTTTGTTTCTTGTGCAGGCTGCAATGAACGGCATTGCAGGCGGAGGGACGGGAAAAATACGCTCCGGATTCTATGCAAGTCAGGAAAGCATTGTAGCTATAACTTTTGATGATTTTTGACACCTCATTTTTAGATGGATGAACCAGATGTCGCTACAGTGGATGTGCTACAATACATATGGTATAGTTCGCCAGCCAAAAAAATCTCAGAAAACAAATCTACAGTGATTAAAGGCAGCACCGCTGTTCCTCATGGCAGAGTTGGTGACTTCTCTTGAAGTTAGAAGATCCGTGCTGGGAAAAATATCTCACATACTGGGAGCGGAGTGGGCATAAATATGGCTCCAGAGTTTGTCGCTTTTACTCATGTGAATAAATTAGGCGAGTTGGAGCCCAAGTTTTCTCATGCGTTGTTATAACAAAGATTTAGAACTTCTTTTGGGCATTGTTGAAGATGCTCTAAAGTTCAACCATGTTACTATCTCATTAAGCTATGTTTGTTTGCACGTGAAATTATATAATCTCGATTATATAATATACTATAAGCTTTTGTGACAACAAACAATGTAGATTATTATCTAGATTATATTGTCTACACCCCTAGATTATCATAATCACATAAGCCACCAAGGGGTGCTTATTTCATATTATTTCTACACCGACCTTTTAATCCCTCGTAATCTTGGTAAACAAACAAGCCTACATAGATTATATAATCCAAAACCAATAATTTGAATTACATAATTTAGCACAATAAACCAATAATTTTAATTATATAATTTCGCACCAATAAGCTAGATTATATAATCGACTTATGTAAACAAACATGGCCCAAGCATATCAAAAGTATCACTATTCAGAATGTCTAGGCTTTTGCCTGGAAAATGTTTACCTAGAAGTATAATTGTGATGTAATTACTAAGAGATCAAATATGTATCTGAAACTTCAAAAGACTAAAAAGAAAACAAGGGTTTAGCAGCAGCTATGCGTAGCTGCAGCAGGTGCCTGACAGGTGATACTCAACAACCTTGCAAAATCCGGAGCCCGATTCTAGTGCACAAATTGCAGCAGTAATTCAGGGTCTGCAACATGCCCAAAATGCACCTAGAGGCAGTGTTACCAGGGGTGCATCATCAACCTTCGAGCTTCCACTCAAGTGTGGCGGGTACTGACATAAAGGAGATTAGTCAACCACGCCATAAACAGCTAATTGCCTGGGCTGGGTTGATTAAATGAATCAAGTGATCCTTCCAAAATGTAAGCCATCAGGATTGCATTACAGCAGACAGTATCAGTGGCACCACGAAAGAAGCCACCGGAGTGCATTACAGCAGACAGTACCAGTGCCAACTCGACATTCCAACCATTAAAATGAGTCGGGTGACATGTTAAGAAACGGAAACAAGGCAATCCTACGTCAGCACCTACGTTCCTGAATACCGCTCTTCATATCAACAAAGATGGATCCACAACATACATACAGCTCTACTTTTGATTTGGTGGTGCCGAGGAGGGTTCCTCCTGCTTGGACTTTACGAATGACTTCTGTTTCTCCAGTGTTGGCATGTAGGCGGCAGTGCTCTTCTGGAGGGCGTCGGCAGAAGGTTTGTCAGGCTGGTCTCGTGGGCTCGTTAGCTGCTTCTCCAGGACATCAAATTTTGCTGTAGCCCAGGGGGCAGTTCCCACATTGGCAGCAGTCCTTGGGGCGTCGACAGTCAGCGTTGTGATAGCATCTCTTGATGAAAACCATGTGTGGCCGCAGGAAGTACACTCAAGCTGAAAACCAAAAGAAAATACTGTAAGGCACAGCTGGCGCATAAATGACAAACTTGAATGTCATTATCATGCTGGTCAGTTCCCTATATCAAATTCATCCTCCTAAACCAATTTCAAGTAATACAATCCAAGTTCAACAGCACATCAGGTAAACAGTACATCTGTTGAGCAGTACCCAGTGCTACTGTTGAAATCTCATTACATAGTGACAATCCTTCTAAATGAGTTTGAACTAAATCCAAGTTCAACAGCACATCAGTTAAACAGTATATGTGTCAAGCAGTACCAGTACTACTGTCGAAATCTTTTACTCCAGAAGTAAGCAGACAGAACTTCTAGTTCATCTGAAGTTTTATACTTTGGGGGTGGTGCAGTAGCGTGGATTCAGAAATAAATCTGTTATTTCCTCACCCTTGGTTATAAAAATGAACCTAAGATCTATCCATAAAGACTGCCACCAGCATTTAATATGTTTCACGGATCAAGAACTACCATGTCATTTCTCACCTAAGACTTGGCTGATGGCATATAAGTTGCTTATTTTCGAATGAGTTAATAGTTTCTAAACACAGCTGATACTGAATGCAACAGGTCCAATTCACTCTGCAAAACCATGGAAAATATATACCGAACTCCTAGGACCATAAAAATGGAATATTTAACACCGTAATATTATAAAACCCGGCTAACTTTCATCCTAAAGGGCTTTATGATTGATCTAAAATTTTTGCAGTACATGCTAAAGAAAAAGAGGGGCAGTTTGAGATGTTCCCTCTTTACATAGAGAGGTTTACCTGACCGCTAAGCAAAATATATCTAATTCAACCTCTTAACTCTAACCCTAATAGATATTCCCACAAGGCCCGGTCAGCCCAGCCGACTACCCGTGGCATTACCCCCACCCTTTTAATCAGCTCATCCTTGAGCTGCAGCATACTCGCACAAGATGACTCGACTTCTCATCACGTGGAAATAATTGTCGCATACAGCAATTAGTATGACCCCGAACCCAAGAAACCGGACCTCGCCAATGGCAAATGGGTGTCAGCTGGATCACAAACGGTAAGGATAGAAGGGAGCTAACCCTAATAAACTTATATTCTTCTTGCTTCCTTCAATTGGTACATCTCCTCCCCTTATATAGTCTTACATAACGCATAAGCAAGAGATCCAATCTTATCCCTAACCTAACCTGTTATGGACGTTGGGATGGGAAGAGGGATTGGAAGTGGAAGTGGAATTCGAGGAAGGATTGTGGCGTAGATTATATTCAAAGGAAGTGGCCGGACGTGGCCCTGGACCTCGACGGCGTGGCGGAGCAATGCTGTAAGCTCACGCTGCACAGGGGAGGCAGGGACGAGAGGCCAAGTACAGATAAATCTAGCCTACCTCTCTCCTCATAACCCTCGGCTTATATAATGCTGGCACTAACAAATCTCCTATGTCTGATCTTTATCTCTAACAAAACGAATAACAAAAATAAATCTCTAACTACTAGTGCCTTGACCCTTAGCCTTGGACTCCCTTCTTGCACCGAGCATACTTTAAGCCCCACATAACATTAACCCTAATGGGCTTGGCCGAATAGGCCCAGACAGTATGAGTAGTATGTAACTATTTAAGAAAAGAAATTGCTACAGCTAGCAACAAAATAAAGTATGCTGATCTTGTATCAGATAACTAGCATGAAAAAAGGGAAGACAACACAACATGTAAAAATTCCAGACCTGATAGCGATCTCCATGACCTGCATGTATAATATCAGATATTCCAACTTTCTTTTCATTGCATCTTTGGCATCTTGTATCAGTCATCTAAAATAAAAGACAAACTTGAGAATCGCAGCACAAAAAAACTACATGTCAAAATTCATTATAGTGATGAATATTGCGCTTTGTTCTCTTCACTGACTACTTAGCTTAGAGCATATACGTACCTGCAATTGTCTTGATTCTTCTGGTTCAGATGTTCTTTCTGCTGAAGTCAAACCGATCTGAAATGTTATTAATAGTGTAAATATAAGTACTTTGTCGCAGGGGTATTGTGACACTGCAATATACCAGCTGAAAACATTAACAAATTCAAGAAATTCAAAAAACATGTCCTGGAAATATAGGAATAATTTTAGCAAAACCTGGAGCCAACACTAAATCTACACTACTGATGCTTTATAAAAAAAAAACAATAAATCAGTACCAAATACCATGTTCTTCCATGTTCAATATGATAAAACACAAACAGCATAATAGTTGAAGTTACAATTGACAATTTACAGACAAAAGGCACAGATGTGTCACCAAGTAACTTGCACGGCCACAGCCTAGAAGAGTAGTCTCGGCCATGTATCATCGAGGTTGAAGCAAATGGGATGTCCGGGATTAGAAGAGGGAATTGTGCCCCCTATATGTAAGACTACTGGTGTTTGGCCTTACAAGGCTCAGGCAATCACTCCCTCAGAAAGCCGACTTCAATGAAAACTGAAGGATATTGGGAATATATCATACATGAAAACTAAAACGAGAATCCAAACAGTAAAATGTTAATAGCGCTGGGCTCTTTTTACACAATTAGATGTAATAGTGTTGCTATAGTGCGTTGTTTCAAGCTGTAATAGCATTTACCCCTGTCGCCACAGGATAATGAATTGTCTTATCAAATTTTCTCGTTGTAAATCAAGTTGTCTATTAACTTAAGTAACTAGATTGTGAGGCTATTGGGACAACGATGAAATCGATTTTAGTCAACAAGGAAAAGAAGATAGAATATTTGGCTTATTTATGACCAAAATGAAAAATATTTGAAATGACTATTAGACCTTTAATTCATCAGGAGACATGGTTAACAGAACTGGAGGATCAAGCTCCTTGTCCATGAATCGCCTCCGTAGTTTAGAGCTATTCTGTATAATATCCAAAATAGCCATGGTAAGTCCAATATTCCAATAACAACAATGCAATTATGCAAACATATCCAAAATTCAAATAACAATAGAAACAAACAGAAGTGTAACACTGCATGAGTTGTAACACTACATGAGTTGCAATTCTTTACAATTGTTATCATCCTGATAATTAGACAGAAGTATGATAGTTAACATAGCAATAGCAACACAAATATTCTTCCAGAAATATACGCTATAATTTCAAATTAGTAAATATTATTGGCTTATATGGTCTCATAGTCTGAACACCAAGGAGATGGTTGCATCCAGAATTTGATTTTTACAATTCAGCATGAAATAAGTAGCCAAATCAGAGTTGGATTATGGAAAAGGTCTATTATTCACAGCATTATATTTGGATGACAAAATTTCAGCTGAAACAATGATATGTGAAGCTGGATCCCCCCCCCCTCCCCTAAATATGTGGAAATGATGCATCGTAGAGGAGAAAGTATATAAACTGCTTTCACTTTATTAGCAATAGCAACACAAATATTCTTCCAAAAATATACACTATAATTTCAATTAGTAAATATTATTGGTTTATATGGTCTCATAGTCTGAACACCAAGGAGACGGTCGCATCCAGAATTTGTTTTTTACAATCCAGCATGAAATAAGTAGCCAAATCAGAGTTGGATTATGGAAAAGGTATATTATTCAAAGCATTATATTTGGATGACAAAATTTCAGCTGAAACAATGATATGTGAACCCCCCCCCCCCTCCCTCCTAAATATGTGGAAATGATGCATCATAGAGGAGAAAGTATATAAGCTGCTTTCACTTTATCATGTTCATCAAATGGCAAAACCACAATATTACCAAAGACGTCATCACGCTATTGTATTTGTATATTGCCTAGGAGTTATGTCAAGACGACAATGGTTTACAGTAACATTCAAGTGGAGCACAGTTTAGATGAAGTTCTAATTTTGTACAGGACACAGAAGCTCTGTGTGGAGACAGTAAATAGTGATTGGATCAATATAAAACATATTTGTGGTCGTACTGAAACACGTCATTGCTAGAATCACTGCAAGTTATGGACTATTAAAAAGGTGCAACAGAATATATTTGAAGCAAGCTATCATAACAGTACAGGTGAGTTTGAAGATAATATTGTATTATACACAAACACAAGTTCTACATGGGGAACTAAAGGTTCTCAAATAGGCCAGTTTTAAAACTACCGGTTTTGTTGATTAAAATATAATAAACAATCTGAATTGAAATATCCTAAGGTTTCAAGATATGTAACCATGTTGGAAATGAATATTGGTTGGTACATATCGAATGCATGCTTGAGCAGCTACATGGTGCCTATCACATTCTCTGCAGTTATTCACTCTCAAGATTAATGGTATGATAACAGCATAGTATCTTAAATTATCAAGCAGCCCCATGGCTAAAACATCAATACCTTAATGTTGAACACCAGCTGTCTCAGTTTCTGATTATACTTAGCATAATCATTGCCTAGAGCTTCATATGCAGAGTTTTCTAAAGCAACCATTATTGGAACAACAACTTCAGGTGGATATGATTTTTCATTTTCCTGATTCAAATGATGGAAAATCAGCATTATAAATGAGGAAAATGAAGGATCAATAAAAGTATAGAACACATGGAATGACGGAACCAAAGAGTCAAATAGAAGGCCAAAGGCATTAGCAAGCATATATGTTTTTTCACATAAATATAAACAGTAAAAAAAAGAGTAGGAAATTTAGCAAATGAAATGGATTATCAATGTATGCACACGAATGCAAACAGAAAGGATAGCAATGGGCTACTTACATTTAGTACATCTCTTTTCCCTATTCACAAACAAAAGGAGGAGCAGTTTAACAGACATAAAATTTGCTTAAGTTTGCTAATTAATAGTGTCACTGAGTGACAGATGCTTCATTTGGTAAGTTATACAATGTCCTAGGAATCCTTTGGCATTACTTGCATAAGTATGACAAGTTATGGGACTGAATAATCCACCAGCATCATTAATGGCATCAACATCTTTATTGATAAACTAGAAGAAATATGACTCAGGAAGATAGATACAATATGCAAGAAGAAATATGATTCATGGAAGATAGAATAATATGCAAGAATATAAAAAAAATTATGACAACAAATAAGCAACTTACAGCAGAATTAACATCCTTTGCAGATGAACCATTAGTTGAACCTTTAGCTGCAGCATCAGGATCAGCATGAGATGCTCCAGCACTCTCCTTTAATGCTAGCGGAATACATCCTACCAATTTGTCGAGCCACTTATCACGATACTCTTCACCATTAAGTGCTCTATATTTCACAAGGATGGCATAATTCCTTAGCTTATCACTTCCAGGTGTCTCTGCTTTTGTAAAATGCTCAGAATTGCCAACTGGTGGTTCTCTGGTTACATCTATAGGATTAAGAGGCCTTTTACGTAGGCCTCTTTTGTTTGATAATTGATCACCGTTGTCAACAGGTGTCTCTTCAGGTTCAAGATCAGGAAGCTGCCCAATACGGTCTATTGTTTTCTTAACAAGGAGATCAATCTCTTGTTGCTTGTTATCCTCATAATCCTTGTCTGTTAGGTTCCACAGTTTCTTCTCAACTGCATCATACACCTTCTGGACAATAAATCCAGGGTGTTGCTTTCGACTGGGAATCTGCTTGTGCTGAGGAATGAAATGGACCACACATTTGTGCATAACTGACTCTGCAGGCACATCATCAATATGAAAGCTGTAAAATAGTTCTCTTGTGTCACGTGCTACCCAGCTTCCACCGCCCTTTTTGTCAGCCTCTTCTGGTCTGTAAAACCATTGGCCAGTAACATTTAAGCTCCCCTCAGTTTCTGTTATATCCTGTTCCAAGATAAGTAGAAAGAAAATTTGTTACAAAAAGTGCAAGTTCAGACTATCAAATATCATAGAGAACCGTAGCAAGTAGGTGCCTGTATCAAAAACTAAGGATCGCTATATTAAAGTAAAATCATTCCGGCTGTACAATGCAGAGAGTCTTTGGCCTCAGCGCTAGCAAGAACAGGTAATCATTCCCAGTCACAGGATACAAGGTAAGACAGATGCTTAACTGCTCGGAAAAAAAAGTCAGCATCAGCTAAGCATCCATGGCAACATACCAAAAAAACAAACACAACAATGTCTAGCAGGAAGCACTTTGTTATTGTTCAATTTTTCAACTTTGATATCAATTTTTTAAGCAACTACAATGTCCAGTTTTCAACAATTCAAAGCAATACTTTGAACTTACTAATAGGAACCAAATACCGGGAACAACATTAGAAATTAAAAAAAAAACACTAGGGGTGATTACATTTATTTAACAGAAGCATTTATGCAAAACAAAAAAAAACAGGAAAAAAAATACGATCACATAACCAAACATATGATGCAAATCTAGGTGAATTACAGTCCACAAGTCAAAACCTAGCATACTCTCACATTCCCATGTGCCTATTAGTTAGCATTCATGTAAAAAACAACATGTCTATCTTACTGGAATAAAGACTCTAGTGACTCAAATTATCACAGAACAGAAGCTGAGAAGCATCAATAGGGGTGAACTCATCAAGTTCAGTGAAGTAGCCTATGGAACCCTAGAAACAAATCGACTAAATTCATGACACTAAACAGAACAGCATTTAAATCCCCGGCATTTGATCCCCGATCTGATCACAGACCTTGATGATGGCGACATAGGGCTTCTGACTGCGGTCCTCAGGCGTGAGCAGCACAGGGTCCTCCTGCACAATATAGCCCACATCAATCAACGACAGGAAAGGAAACAATCTGTGCCCCTGGAAACCCTAAAACCCTCCAACAGAGCAGAAATCTGGAAGTAGGAGAAGGGAGAATGCGGCGGCTTACTAGTTCGAAGGTGTTGCCCTCGTACTCGAAGGAATTGTAGTGCTTCTTCTGCTTCTTCCCCTTGCCGGTGACCCTGACGGGGTTCCCGACGGGCACCGCCTCCGTGTTCTCCTCCTCGCGGGGCTCCTCCTGCTGCTCCTCCTCCTCGGGATCCTCGTCCTCGCTCTCCGGTTCGCGGCGCCGCTTGGGCCGCCCACGGCGGCGGCGGGTCTGCGTCTCCGCCTCCTGCTCCCGGCGCTCCTCCTCCTCGGCCCGCCGCATCGCCTCCAGGTCCTTCTCATCGTCCTCCTCCTCTTCGAGCTCCACGTCCTCCTCCTCTTCGTCCTCTTCGTCGTCCGCGGCGACGCGGCGGCGTGGCTGCTGCGGAGGTTGCGTCTGCGGCTTTGGCTTCCTAGGGTTGGAGCCCGAGGATGAGGCGCTGCCGCCGGAGGGCTTGACCTTGACGGGCACCTCGTCGTCGTCGTCGTCGTCGTCCAGCTGCGCGAATCGGCGGCGCCGTCCCATTTCACCGCGATTCGGGGGTTTGCGTCGGAGTAGGAGGTCGCACGGGGTTTGTGGGAGAAATTGGGGATCGGAGGTTTGGGCTTGGTCTGGAAACGTCAGTCGGGTTTGGGATTTTAGGTAGTGTTTGGTTGATAGGACGAGTGTGGATGGGATAGACCATCCTGGATGGCTAGAGGAGGGATGGGCAAATTCTGGATGATATGGTACATGTTCTCTGTTTGGTTAGCTGTATGAGATCATACATGGTGCTTGTTTGGTTCCTTGGATGAGATGGAATGAACTGGTACATGCATCATGTTTGGTTGGGCGTCCAATCCATCCAAAAAATGATATCTGTAAAAGATTACTTTGCCAAACAAGAAGTAACAAGTGACCAAAGAGAATTAAATAAAGCATAACAAGTCAACATTGATTTATATTATATTACAATAAAAGGGTAGGGCCACACATATTTTGTCCATCAATAGTGACATAAGACTACACCTGACATAAGAGTGGCATACATACCACTACCATGTTTATAAACATACAACAAAAGAGTAGAGATTTGTCCATACAGTCAAAGAGTGGCATACTACGTCACCACCAAAATAACCTTATATCCTAGTACCACTTGATCGAACTACCTACACCAGCTCAGACATATGATTCTTGATGTACCTAGCCACCCATATCATTTTGCTAGAAAGGTCAGGCAATGCATAAAACGCCATTGCAAGTGAGGGATTATAGCACAGATAAGCATAGTAGTGATCAAGATGTGCATCATGAAACCCTGGGATGCTCTTCAACTCTTCATACAGTCCTTTCGGAATAGGAAGGTCAGGTTCAGCTAGTTTTGTAATAGAAGCAGACAACTCTCCAAGGCTCTGACCAATCATCACAAGCAAGCCGTCATCAGTAGCTATCCTATGCTTCTTAGCCTGTGGTGGTTTAGTACCTGAGGACTCTGCACCATTGTTGCCTGAGTGTGCACCATTGTTGCCTGAGTGTGTTCCATGCTCAGCATCAATATTTTCACTTGGCTCAGCAGATATGCCTTTTGGTGCATTGTCTGTTTCAGTCACTTCAGTAGCAAGTGGGTCATTTGATCCTTTAGCATATGCACCCGTTGCTAAACTGTTGCCGAATATAGTAGCCATCTCATGGTAGTGCTCAATTGGAACATTCAAGTAGTTGGCATCTTCACGGTGGGCCTGCAAGTCAAAAGACATGTAAGGTAGGACCAAAATTTCTTTTAAAAAGAGAATGACTAATGCATGCAGCACGATATTGCAATAAAAATGAGTACTGGCCTGAATGTGATTTTTGTAATGATCTGCATCAAGACTAATTATGCAATTCTGTTCATCCCAATTAGCTCCACTCAAATTCTTTAGCTTCTCAACCTTTCCATAAATCCTTCTCCACTTCCTGAGATGATTAGACACTTGTGCGCCAGTTCGCTGGACACCAAATTTCTCATACAAAGCTTTAGCACAGCTGTTAAGGTGAACTTGCTTGAAGCCTGTGGAGGTTTTAGTGCCACTAGCCACTAGGTCAGCCAAGAATTTGAGCACGAAGGTAGACATTGCATTGGACCAATGGACTTGTCCACCACCACCAATATCGCCTGCCATGTTCATGTTGTCGCCATGTTGCTCAAGATCCATCTGTTAAATGAACTAGTAAAAAATATAAAAAAAGATCACCAAGATGAATTATCACAACACTAGGTATTAAAAAAAAGAAACAGCAAAAGAATATGCAAGGCTGTAGTAAATAGGAGAAAAGTACAATAATTAAATTAATAAACAGCCCAACAATACAACAGATTTGTTCATTACTAGTACATCAGTACGATACAACACCCATTCTCTAGTACTTCACTATTACAGGTAAGTAGTACATATTAGTTGCCATGGTAGTTTTGACGATTGCCCACATTCTCTCAGCAATTAATTGTCGCTTTTGTACCATTAACCTATGGTCATTTGCTTGTTCTCGTACTGTCCTCCGTGGGTTTGGTGTCCAATTATTCTCCGGTACAATGAAACGATCAGTCCCTTGAGAGAGAACCCAGTTGTGAAGAATGCAACAAGCTAGCACAATATCAACTTGAGTTGGAAAGGGAAGAACGGGATTGCATCATCAAGAATTTTGAACCTCCTCTTCAATGATGCAAAAGCACGCTCAACTGTAGCACGTAGGGAAGAATGTCTAAGATTGAATAATTCCCTCTCATTTTGCACAGGATTGCTGCCCCACTCATTTAGGTGGTACCGAACACCACGAAACGGAGGCATGAACCCAGGCTTCGCTCCATATCCGGCATCAACTAGGTAGAATTTTCCTAAGATAATATGAGATTGTGATTAAATTGTTTTCAATATAATCTTGGGGAGCGTAATAACCACTAAAATAGGTTTGTTACCTTCCGGTACTCGTGGACCATTGACTCTCTCTAATGCATCAGATAATACCACAGCATCATGTGCTGTCCCTTCCCACCCGGCTAGAACATAAGTGAATTTCAGATCAAAATCTACGGCTGCCATAAGATTTTGTGTTGCAAATGACTTTCTACCACGAAAGGCTACCTCCATAGACTTAGTAACGGATGCTCTTATATGTGTCCCATCGATAGCTCCAATACAATCCTATATGGCCATCATATAAATATTAGTAAACCTAAAAATCTATCCACATATGTCTAAACAATAATTTGGATTGTCATACCTTAAAGTATGGATCCCATCTTGGGTTGCCTGCAATTTTGGAAGGGGTATCCAAAGAAGGTGGCTGAATAAGCTCATTTCTTAGCTCCCCTATGGCATGTAGGACTAGGTTGAAATATCTGCTAACAGTTTCACCTGACCTAATGAAATTGGTCCCAACTAGCTTATTTCTTAGGTTGTGTCCTACTGTATTCAAGAACATGGCAACTTGTTCCTCGATGCAGACATGTATAGTGTCTTGGAGCAAAGACTGTTCTCTTAAAACTTGACACAACCGAAAAAAGGAGTCTCTTTTAAGCCTTATCATTTTGGTGCAGGTTGTATCATCTTTATAAATTCTTGTGTTCAGATAGTCAATTCTTTTCTTATCCCTTTCCTCCATTGGAGCATATGTAATGCGCTGCCGTTTTTTTGTCAGTCTAGACCGGATAAACAGAACCACCATTGAAACAGCTAGATATATAGCAGCGCTGACCAGTACAAATTTTTTGCGTCTAAGCTCCCTGTCTTCCATCTACATTGCCCAGGGGAATAAACATTAAATGAGATTTGCTTTAAAAAATCATAGTATAATTCCATGATGCAGCACACAAGCCATCACGTGAATCTATCCCAAGACAGAGTGTCAGGTTGGAATAAAAAAAACACAAAGACCAAATCTCATCTCTACTAATAATAAAAAATCAAGGATAAGAAGATACAGAAACCGCACAATGCAACGAATCAACGTATGCCTTCAAGCAACAACAACCAAAGCTTCTGTGGCCTTCGATTGAACCTAGTCAAGCACCACACCACAACCCTAGCAACCATATCGAGGGGTGAGAAAAGTCCGTACCTGCGGGCAGCTGGGAAAGAACAAGCAGGCGCTTGCAGCGGCAGCTCGTGGGGCTCCGGCGTCGATCCTGCTGGAGGGATGATGAAATCGCCGAGGAAGGGTATTGGGGCAGGGGACGAGTTAGACCATGAGCGGAGGCGGAGATCGTTCTGGACGGCGTCGTTTGACTTTTTTTTCTACACGGGGTGGTTCGGGATCTCGGTGGAATATTCGTTGCCTCTGGATGCTTCCGTCCCGGACGGATTTGTTCAGTCATGCCAACCAAACGAATGGATGGGTGGGTCCCACGTGGCCATCCAGGATGGATCGGTTCAGGTACGAGCTCGTCCATGAAACCAAACGTTGGCTTAGCCGTTCAACCTAAGGTGGCGTTTTGATGGTTGGATGCGCGGGTCAGCTGGTGAGGGAGGGTAAGCGCAACGCAGGGAGCACTCCCTGGTAGCCTTGCCTAAAAGTAGTTGGCCACTTCAACTAGAGAATCTGAGGCACTAAAAATTTTCAATGCAAGCCATTCCTCCATCTACTACTTGCTCTGCTATGGCAGAGAAAAGTGACCTGAGCTTTTTGTCAGGGAAGACGTGTGGCCAAGGTCTCTCTCCATTGCAACGCGGGTTTCAACAAGTGCCTGAGCTTTTTGTCAGATGGAGTAGTCGCTACCTGCAGAGGCTACTCTGACACCCTTTGAAGCCACCAAACTATGTGATGTGGAGACCCAATGAACACGTGGACCCTGAGGCATCCAGCCACGGTAGCGTTGGGCTTGGCCAGATGGAAATCATATCCATTGTTTGTTTGGTTTGTGGGAAAGGAAAATCTCTTCTATATCTCTATCTCTAATCTAAAATCTATCTAATCTAAAAAGAAATTTAATTAAATAATTAAATTAAATAAAAAGAAAAAGTGTAAGGGATGTCGCGTCCCCGCTTCACCACGGTACGTCTCTTTTGCCTCACCACGCCTCCCCTCGTAGACTTTCCTTCCAACGCCCACTCGTACCTAAAAAAGTGGGATTTTTGGTTCTGAGCCATTAAAATTTCTGAAAGTCGGAAATATGCCATTACAATTCACCTATTTGGAGGCATGCCATTGCAATTTCAGTTTTCTCTGAACCGTGTCATTTTGTACGTATTTGATACTCATAGTCATATATGCATATTCTAATATTCTTGTATACACCAAAATGTCCCTTGTATATCTCTCTTCACTCACTTACGCTAGGGCCCACACATCATCTTCTTTCTCCATCCCTTCCCCCCAACCTTCCTCTCCCGGCGTGAGCCATAACGGGCGGCCAAGAGGTCGGGGTCGTACATGGTGGCGCCGACGGCGAGGGCCTCCGCCTACAGGTCCTCGGCGCGATCGTGGGTGAAGGAGGCAGCCACGCATGGTGAGAGCTGGATGGAGAGATCCGGGGAAGGGCCCGCGGCGGTGGAGGCGACACGGAGGAGGGAAGGCATCCAACGATGGATACAAGGTCTAGGGCCATGCGTGGCCGAGGGGAGGGAGAAAGAGATGGCAAAGGTCGTCGTTGCAGTGGCGGTGGCCGCCATGGCTGCAGGGGGACGAGCGCGAAGGGCTGCCCACGGCCTTAGGCATCACTTGGATCGACCAGGGGAGGAGGGATGAAGCGGCTATTGGCCCCAGACGATGAAGAACTAGGAGCTGCAATGGATTTGGGGACAATGAGAGAAATATAGAATTTAACACAACTGCAATGAAAACAACGACATACCTAGGTTGGAGGAATCACCAAGATGGAAGGGATTCATTCCGCCATCCGTGGAGGATCGCCGACAATGGGAGGGGCGGCGACACCCTAGGGTTAGCGACAAATAGGGAGGGGCCGATGAACAGAAGTGTCAGACTCGCACGGGGGAGAAAATGGGTCGGATCTTGTTCTTACCAAGGGGTACGGTGTGTAACCAGTGGCATTGGTGGATAATTTCCCCCCAACTCCATGTTTAGGTTTGTATAATTGGTTTTTGGAGCACCCTTGAGGAGCTCTAGGAAAAAGGTGGAGTTGGCCTCAAACTCCAGAATTTTTCCGAAGTTGGAGTTCCTGGACTTCGACGTGTGTTGGCAGCCACTATATACCACTTTTGGCCACCAACCTTTGCAAATAACGATAGAACTTGAGTGACGCAAACATAATATTTTATTTGAACTAAAGAGTTTTACGAGTTTTGTGTCCCAACATATTTTGCATGAACTGTATGTAATATGGTGCACAAATATAATTATTTGTGAAGCATAAGTTGAGGCCATACTAATGAAGGTTCATTTTGTATATGTCGACAAAAGGGACACTTGGACATGGTGCAAAAGTTACCTAAATCACATATTTGATGACACCATGTTGAAGGGCTCTCCGAGATGATCAAAATGGACACTTGGATCACCCAATTGGAGTCCGAACAGAAAAGTTATGCCATCCAGAAGATCACCGGCGTAGTCTAGCTGGCTGGCCGGCCGGCCACCGAGACCGTTTGGGCCCAAACTTCACCAACACGCAAGAACCCACAAATATAGATCATCCCAACTGGAGTTTGCTCAGTCGGTGCATCCTACGGCCGAAAGGCCTACAACCATGGGTAAGGAGGCCCACTTGCATGCAACACATGGGCACTATCCATGGGAACGCCTACGTCGACAACATGCACCCGTCCAAGAGCAAGTCGGTGGAACAGAGGAATGAGGCGAGCCAAATCCAAGCCAGCCGACCTAGCCCAAGCCGTCCAGCCTCAAATTGACAGGTTTAAGCCAAGTTCTAATCCCACCATCTTGAGGAGATGATCATGAGCGTCCACGAGAAGGCGGTGCTGAAGCATACGAAATCCGGAGCCGGGCTAGCCGACCGGCCGCGTGGGAGTTACGCGACCAGACTTTGTGTGCCTGTCACTCCACCTGTTGGCGTCAATTCCACACTGGTACCACTTCGAATCCCTATAAAAGGCGGCCTTCACCTCCACTTTTTCACCAAGCCTTACACCATTCTTGGAGAGAAGAGTCCACAAGATGTAGCTCTCTACTTTAGTGTAGATTAGCCAGGGAGAATTTGAGGTCTGAGTTTGCTTGGGTGACAGCCAAGCTTGAGGAGAAGAGTCGGGTTCCCTCGGTTCTTTTCCGACATTGTAGCCACCTTAGAGGAATAAAGCTTTGGAGTTTTATCCTTAGTATATTCCTCGTCTCTCTTCAGTATCTCGCGAGCACTTCTCATTTACTTCAGCAGTTTACTTATTTACTATCTTAATCTGCGAGATCTCTTATCTGCGTGAGCATTGTACTGATCATTTGGGGTTTCCTCATAAGCCCTTCTGGTTGGGTGGAGGTCAGTAGCTAATAGCTTAGGTGTGGTGCATGTGCTTGATAGCTACCTTGGATTGTGTTCCACCCCACGGTAGCTTGCTGAGCCCGAGTGACCCCCGTCTTATCCCAGTCTGGGTCCCCCCGCTCTAGCCGTCAAAGCAGATCATGTTAGTAGGTAGTAAGAAGTTTGGTAACGAGTTGGCTAACTGAAGCTAGGCCCTCTACCCTCATACATTTTCTCCTATGGTGGGTCCGGTTGAAGAATTCTAGGGTTAGTCGTGTCTACCGTTTCTTGGATTTGACATCCTGGTTTTACTCCACTGGTGAAAGGCTACAAGGGTCTCTGTGCGCTTGCGGAGAAATTCGTAATGATTAAGGAGTTCCAACAAGTCTATTCATCAAAATATTCTACTGTTGGTGGTCGATATTTCACATGTTTACCACCAACATTTCATGCATTTTTCTCATATATGTCTTTCGATGCTAAAATGTTTATTACTAATGAGTTCCACAAGTTTTGATGAATTTGTGAGAGAAGGAGCATACATGAGAAAATAGAAGGCAAAAGGCCACAAGGCCAGGCCGTTCGGCCCAATGATGGCCGATCGGCTTCCTACCAGGCCCAATTGCCATGCACTTATCCAGGAGACAAGAAACACACCCTCCATCGATCCTAACCGTGAGTTCCAAGTCAGTTTGATCCAAGGACCCCGAAAGGCTTCACTTGGATTGAAGGGCCCACCTTCATGCGCCACAAAGCTAATTTCACCAGAAATCTTACACAACCAACATCCACAGGTGATCAAGACCGCACACGAGGAAGGCGGTGCCAGATGGCACCAATCCCAGGCCGATCGGCCTAGGGGTGGCCGATCGGCCTCCCACCTGCACGTCTGGCACCCTACTTTCTCGTGCATGCAGCTCCTTGGATGCCAAGCTTGGTTAAGTCGGTATCTCACCTTGAACCGACCATGGAAGCTATAAAAGGGACCCCTACACTCCATTCAAGACACACCATTTTGGAGAGAAGAGCCACTAGTGTCAAGTTGTTCCATTCTTAGAGTAGAGAGGAAGAGAGAGTGGAGTGAGGTCTTGGGTGATAGCCAAGCCTAAGAGGGAGAGTTCGGGGCCTGTCTCGAGCTCCTCTCGCCTTTGTAGCCACTCCGGGGAAATAAAGCTTCAAGAGTTATCTAAGTAAGTTTCCCGTCTTTCCTTAGTATCTCGCTAGTATTTCTCTTTACTTTCATCACTTTACTTTTATCTAGTAGTGATCTGCATGATCCCTTATCTGCGTGAGTGACACACACTCATTTGGGGTTTCCTCATAAGCCTTTCGCATTAGGTGGAGGTCAGTAGCTGATAGCTTAGACGTGGTGTCTGTGCTTGGTAGTTACCTTAGGTTGTGTTCCATCCCACGGAACCGTAGTGGTAGACGGCAAGAGGTGACAGCCTTGTCCGTCCTTCGTAGTCCACCACGTTCGGGTGTTTTCATAACAGTAGTTGCTGAGCCTGGAGGAACCCCTTCTCACCCCACTCTGAGTTCACCCCGCTCTAGCCGTCGAAGCAAATTAGATTAGATAGTCGTAGCTTGTCTGAGTATCAAGGAATGTAACTAAGGTTAGACCTCTTTTCTGTTTACCTGTAGCTCCCTGGTGGGTCCGGTTAGAGATTTTAGGTTAGTCGCGTCGACCGTTCCTTGGATTTGACATCCAGGTTCTTACTCCCCTGGTGAAAGGCTACAGTGGTCCATGTGCGCTTGCGGAGTAATTCGTTAGGCTAAGGAGTACCAACAAGCTTTTCTGGAGCCGTTGCTGGGGAACAGTAGCAACACTAGTCTAGAATTTTCTAGCTGTACACTTTTTTGCCTTTCCATATGGAGTCCTCTCCTAGTTATCCGGCAGTTCCATCTCGCGTGTATTTAGAACCGCCACCATCATGCCACCCCATATATTGCAATGGTTACTAGATCCGTCCTAGTCTTGTAGCCATGGTTCATGCACAGTCCTTCTTCGGGAAGAAGGACGAAAATCCCTATACTCACATGCAGGATTTCCAGAGAAATTGCTCGATTCTCAACATTCCCAGAATGAACCAAGACACCTTGAGGTGGAAGCTCTTTCCGTTCTCTCTGGCGGAGGAAGCAAAATTTTGGTACAACCGGAAAGCAGGCGAAGTTGGAGGAGATTGGGTCAAGCTTAAGGATGAATTCTGTCTGTTTTTCTATCCTGTCTCCAAAGTGAGAGAACTCAGAGTCAAATTGCTGACATTCGAGCAAGGAGATGAATCACTTGGAGCAAGGTGGGAAAGATTTATGCAGATGGCAAACTCGGGGGTACCTCACGGTATTCCAGAGGAGATGCTGATGCAACATTTTGTTGGTGGGCTAAAACCGTCAAGTGCATTCTTTATGGATGTCACATTCGCGGGATCAGTGCTATACAAGACCGTGGCTGAGGTTCGGGATGTCCTTGAAAGAGTCCTGTCAAACACTTAGAGCATGACAGTATTCGACGATCCAAGTCTGTCAGAGCCAACAGTATCACCCATAGCTGAGCAACAAGTTCACACCCTTATAGCTGCATCTGATCCCCCTCCACCAATCATAGAGGAGATCACTGAACATAAGTCCTTAGACCAAGAGCCACTCATCGAAGATTTGCCGCTTTATACACCTGAGATCTTCATAGAGGAAGAATTCTTAGAGATTGGCAATGTTTCCAACATGCCGATTTGTAACACCCAGATTTCCAAGAAACCCGAATGCCTCCATATGTGTACCCAGGATGTCCACAGAACACATATAGATAACAATTATGGATCATAGAGAACACAATGCTCGAAATAAAATAGTTTACATCAGAGTTTAACACAAGACATAGTCCTAAATAAATAACATAGCGGAAGTCTGAAGAATAATAAACATTTCATAACTAGCAGAGCCTCAAGTCCACAGGGACACCGACTGGTTGAACACAGCTTAGAAGTGCGCCAGATCCTCTGGAAACTCAGCAAGCGACTGATCATTCAATGCTCCATCTGTTACCCATCCGGGATTTTGTTGAATAGTTGCAAATGTAGGTAAACCATCTTACTTAACAAGTATAACACGGGTTATGCAAGAACAAAAGGCTTGACATGGTTAAACTACTTTAGCACTTTTAGTTGTTTCATTTTATTATCATCCAAATTACTACAAATGAGTAAAACCCAATTATATCCCATTAATAAGATATAAGTAATCATAGAACATACCAACATAAACCACTAACGTCATATTCTAATAAAAAAAGATCCAGGTCGCTCGTATCCGTGAGCACGTCTATCATGATAGATCAACACTCTGTAGAGGTTTCACCCTTTACCCACTGGTCACATAAATCCAAAAGAACTTATGCTACGAGGACTTTCACAAAACACCCTAACAAGCACAGTAGCCGTTTTGGTTCAACATAGGCAGCATAACACAAGACATCGAGATTGACGTATGCTCAGGGCGCAAAGTGAGGGGGGTCAATGGCGTCCAAAGCAAGAGAGCAATCATCGCAACGTGTGAAGCCGCCGCACATCGGGCGCTTACATCACGAGACTTTGCCTAACGAGACATAGCCAACAGATAAATCCGTCCTTGATGGATCAAACTATACTCTCACCCATGCTCCCCCACATATGCCTTTCGGTAACCACTTGCGAGTTAGAGATGTACAAGCTAATTATCCAAGACCAGAGCCATTATAGTTCCAACAGTGACGAACAAGTTCCTGAGTTACCGCTTTAAGAACCGGACCTTACGGAGAGACATTAGAACAAAGCACGAAGCACATGCTCTAATTCCCTAGACCAAACCTTATAGAGACACTAGAACAAATCACGAAGCACATGCTCTAGCTCCCCAAACCATGTTGCTAAAAAGTATCTTTAAACCATCATTAAAGTGAACCATTAATTCAATGTTAACAATTAAATAAATGTTGTTCGCAGCGCATAGCAAATACTAACCATAATGCATATAACTCGGGTAAACAAGGACTAAGGTAAAGACTAGGAACAACCTTAATATATAGCAATATTAGACACATGCTGATGCGGACATAGGCTACACTACGAGTACGACGACAGCAGACACGGCGCCAGAAGATCAGGCGCCTTTGGCTCAAGCGCCTCCCCCTCAGGCGCCTCTGGTCCAGGCGCCTCCCCATCAGGCGCCAGAGGCCCAGGAGCTTCCTCCACTAGGGTCGATTACGCGGGCTTGCACAAGAGAGTTGAACTACATCATGGTACTGAAGAATGAAGGCCCAGAAGAATAGACGACTAGCCACTCCGAGGCCCATGGCTGCGACGGCCCAGCTAGTGGCGCCTAGGGTTTTCCAACCCTAGGGCGCCACCTCCCGTAGCCGCCAGGGGCTGCGTCTCCTCTATTTAGATTAGACTACTCTTTTCATTGAAACTTGAGTTTTGTTTTACGATTAGCCTCTGCTAAACGGATCACGCGCAAATACGTGCTGACCTCTGTAATTCGGGACTCCACCTTTGAGTGATATTCAGATTGCTCGCCTCTTATTCTTGTTTGTTCTCCGATTGCAAACAGGGATTCATCTTCGTGATCAGGCCGACCTTGCATCCGCAAGTTCGGTAACCACAGGGAGTTGGATCAGCGATTGCATTGGCGCCTCGAGTTCGCTCGTCGTAGTCGGATCGTGAGGGTCTACTTTCGCCTAAGTCGAAATTATCCCCACTCACCGAAAGATCGGGCACTCCGCCTCTATCAAGTGGTATCAGGATTTCAGGTTGATCGGTGAGTTTATCGATTGTTTTCACTCTCCTATCTTCCACAAAACCATATACATATTCAAGTTTAGACCTTTATCCCAGCACTTTTTGGGCCGCGCACTTTCATTCGATAATTTGCGTTGTTGAATTTGTGTGCTTCACGTGTTCATTTTGTTGCTGATCGTACGCCGCCATATCCCCACCATTGCCGCTTCGCCGCCACCATATCCCCACCATCAAAGCCTAGTTTCCACCTGTCCTGCACAACACCCGACAGAAACCCCCCCACCAGATCCACCGAGCAGTCCATAGCGCAAACCCCCCACCAGATCCACTGAGCAACCCACCGAGCACACCCTCCACCCCACCAGATTCCGCCGCTGCGTTCGCCATCGAGTTGTGCCGCCGAAACCCTGACTTGAGGTACCTTCAGTAAAACGGGCATAACTTTTCGCTCGTAACTCTGTTTTGGCTCAAATTTTTACAGCAGATTCCCAACTCCGAGACAGACCTTCCCACACCCACCTTTGTTTGGTGTGGTTTCTCAAAAAATTGAATAAAAATCAGGAGCATAATTAAAAAAATTGATTACTGTGTTTGGACCTTTTCTGGCAAACACGTTTGATTTTCTGTAGACCACATCCGATCTCTGTTTCAGTTGAAACTTGCTATGGTTCCTATTCTGGTGCTCCTAGTTGTGTGAAAAATATCAAAAAAAAGAAAATCCAAATGAACTGTGATTCCTACTAGTGCCTTTTTTTGGTGAAATCTGCTGTACTATTTACGCCATTGCCATTGTGCTTATTTTGTAAGTTTCACCCATTGTGCCTTGTTCGTGCTGTCATCCTTGCTGCCACACCTACCCCCCTGCATGATATTTTGTTCAGCAACCCTTGGACTAAGTGCAGCCTACCCAGAACTCCACATATTTCTCGGACGAGCGGATTTCTGGGTCTCCAGGCAATCGCTCCTCCAATCTCTCACCGGTACTACTTGTTGGTTGCAGGTCCCCTCTGTGTGCTTGGTAAGAATGAATAAGAACTTGATAACAGCATGATAGTTGAGCGCCTTGTGAGCCTGTGATACACCTTGTTGTCTTTTGCTTGCTGCTGCGTTTTCTCTAACCATGGCAGGTGACGAGGAAAAGGATGCCAAATTTCTAACCATGCAGGCATAGGTTGATGGCCTCACCACGGACATCCAGACGATGCACGGACGTCTGGATTCGACGGTCACTTCGTCCACCGAGCGGTTCGATCAGATCGACCTCGCTCAAGCTGCGACTCGGCAAACCCTCGACACCATCATGGCTCGCCTCGACGGCCTCACCGCGTCGCTCACAGATCTCCAGAAAGACTACGGTGGTGACTCCGAATAGGACGGTAATCGCCCTCCTCGTGCTCGTCGTATTCCACGTCAGCAAGATTCCTTCGCTAAAATTAAATTCAGGATTCCACCTTTTACTGGCAAATATGATCCTGCTGCATATCTTGATTGGGAACTAGAGGTAGATCATAAATTTGCATGCCATGATATTCCTGCAAGTTTGCAAGTTAAGGCTGCTATTAGTGAATTTCAAGAGTTTGCCTTACTCTGGTGGCGTGAGTTTAAGCAAAAAATCCTGCTAGCCTTCCGACCAACTGGGCACAATTAAAAACTGCTATGCGACGTAGATTTGTACCGTCATATTATGCTCACGATTTGCTTAACAAAATGCAGTGCTTCCAACAAGGCCAACAGTCTGTGGAGACTTATTACCAGGAGCTGCAGAAAGGTATGATTCGCTGCGGCCTCGTTGAGACGGCCGCCGCCGCCATGGCACGCTTTCGTGGTGGTTTGAATCGCGATATTTAGGATATCCTCGATTTTACAAACTATGATAATATCACCATCCTATTTAAATTTGCTTGCAAACCTGAACGACAAGTGCAGGGACTCCGCTCGAAGACCTACTCTAACTCTTTTGCAGGACGTCACCCTTCCTCTGGTGCCACCCTTACTACCCCTGCGCTTGCGCCTGCACCTGCACCTGCACCTGCTACACCGCGCGACCGAGCGACGACGTCTACAACACCTACGGCCACCGGCTCTACTACTTCGACCCCCCGTACGCGCGACATCCAGTGCCACCGCTGCAAAGGTTTTGGACATGTCTTTCGGGACTGCCCCAGCAAGCGCACCCTGATCATTCGCGATAATGGTGAGTATTCTTCCGCTAGTGATTCAGAGGAACCTACACATACCCTTCTTTCCACTGACCATGCAGCTAGGGAGGAGGTTCACGTCAACCCAGGCGATGCTGATCGCTACGAAAGTCTTGTGGCACAACGTGTTCTGAGTACGCAGGTTGCCACGCCCGTGAAGAACCAGCGTCACACTCTATTCCACACGAAGGGAGTTGTTCAGGATCATTCCATTCGCATCATCATCGACAGTGGCAGCTGCAACAACTTGGCAACCACCGTGATGGTCGAGAAGTTGTCCTTGCCCACTCGTAAGCATCCGAGCCCCTATCACATTCAGTGGCTTAATGATGGTGGCAAGATCAGGGTCACACAGTCGGTACGCGTTCCTTTTTCCATAGGCACTTACTCTGATTTTGTGGATTGTGATGTTATACCTATGGAAGCATACTCGTTGTTACTTGGTAGACCTTGGCAATTTGATACTGATAGCTTGCATCATGGTCGTTCAAATCATTATTCTCTCATGAGTAAAGGCCAGAAAATCATCATTCATCCCATGACGCCTGAACAAATTGTTAAAGATAATATTGCTTGCACTGCTAAATCAAAACCTCAGCATCCGGCACCTTCTACTAATTCTGAAATTAAGTTGCATGCTCCTGTTTTGATGGCCACCAGATCTGATTTTGATGAGCTACACGCATCACAATCACCCTGCTGTTATGTTCTCATGTGTGCTGGCTTGCTTGTTTCACTTGATGATGCACCACCTTCGGATATTCCCCCTAGGGTTACTCACCTTTTGCAGGAGTACGCGGATGTTTTTCCGAAGGACTTGCCGCCAGGCCTTCCCCCGCTTCGAGGCATTGAGCACCAGATTGATCTCATTCCGGGTGCACCGCTTCCAACCGTGCACCGTACCGCACCAACCTGAAGGAGACAAAGGAAATTCAGCGCTAGGTACAAGCGCTGCTCGACAAGGGCTACATTCGTGAGTCTCTCAGCCCCTGTTCCATTATGGTATTACTTGTTCCTAAGAAAGATGGTTCCTGGCGCATCTGTGTTGATTGTCGTGCTATTAATAACATCACTATTCGATATCGATATCCTATTCCTCGCCTTGATGATATGCTAGATGAGCTTAGTGGTGCCATTATATTTACTAAGATTGATTTGCGTAGTGGCTACCACCAAATTCGTATGATATTTAGCTTGTATGAATGGTTAGTATGCTGTTTGGATTGACTAATGCACCCAGCACATTTATGCGCTTGATGAATGAAGTTCTCAGACCCTTTATAGACTTGTTTGTTGTTGTCTATTTCGATGATATCTTGATTTACAGCAAGTCTATGGACGAACATTTGGGTCATTTGTGTGCTGTTTTTGACACATTACATGCGGCTAACTTGTATGGCAACATTGAAAAATGCATGTTTTGCACACAACGTGTCTCGTTTCTTGGCTATATTGTTACTCCATAGGGCATTGATGGCCCACGCCGACGACGGTCACACAGATTTGGAGTTTCCTTGGTCTTGCAGGTTTCTACCGCAGATTTGTGTTTGATTTTAGGCCCATTGCAGCACCTCTGCACGAGCTTACAAAGAAAGACGTGCCCTTCATTTGAAGCGATGCACAGGAGGTTGCATTCTGCACTCTCAAAGATAAGCTCACACATGCTCTTGTCTTACAATTGCCTGATTTTACTAAAATCTATGAGCTTGAATGCGATGCAAGTGGGATTGGTTTAGGTGCTGTTTTGTTAAAAGAGGGTAAACCGGTTATTTACTTTAGTGAAAAATTAAGTGGTCCTAGCTTGCGCTATTCTACTTATGATAAAGAACTGTATGATCTCGTGCGCACTTTACAAATATGGCAACATTACTTGTGGCATCGTGAGTTTATTATCCACTCTGATCATGAAGCTTTAAAACATATTCGAACCTAAACAAACCTGAATCGTCGTCATGCTAAATGGGTTGAATTCATTGAGTCCTTTCCGTACATTATTAAACGCAATAGTGGGAAGGAAAATGTCATTGTTGATGCTCTGTCTCGCCGATATACTATGCTCTGTCATTGTTGATGCTTGCACACTATGAAAGACCAATATGTTGATGATGCTGATTTCAGAGATGCTTTTGCTCATTGCTTGACTGGGAAACCATGGAGTCAATTTCATATGCAGGATGGGTTTCTGTTTCGAGCTAACAAGCTGTGTGTTCCAGCGACCTCGGTTCGTCTTTTGTTGTTGCAGGAAGCACACGGCGGCGATCTGATGGGCCACTTTGGTGTCTTCAAGACGCACGAGATACTGTCCGCGCACTTCTTCTGGCCCCGGATGCGCCGCGATGTCGAGCGCCTTGTTGCACGCTGCACTACGTGCCAGAAAGCTAAGTCCCATTTGAACAACCACGGTTTGTATATGCCTTTACCTATCCCTTCGTCCCCGTGGCTTGATATTTCAATGGACTTTGTTTTAGGACTGCCTAGAACTAAGAAGGGGAGGGATAGCATTTTTGTGGTTGTCGATCTCTTCTCTAAAATGGCTCACTTTATACCTTGTCATAAAACTGATGATGCTAGCATGGTTGCTGAATTGTTCTTTCGAGAAATTGTTCGTTTGCATGGCATTCCAAATAAAATTGTCTCTGATCGTGATGCTAAGTTTCTCAGTCATTTTTGGAGATCACTATGAAATAAATTGGGCACTAAATTGCTGTTTAGTACAAAATGTCATCCTCAGACTGATGGGCAAACTAAGGTAGTAAATAGAACTTTGTCTACCATGCTTAGGGCTGTTTTAGACAAGAACTTAAAACGTTGGGAAGATTGTTTGCCTCATGTTGAGTTTGCTTATAACCGTGCTACGCATTCTTCGACTAAGATATGCCCTTTTGAGGTGGTTTATAGTTATGTTCCGCGCGCGCCTATTGATTTATTTGCCGCTGATGCCGATGCTCGCCACTTAGATGTTGTTGCACATGTTGAGCAAATGATAATGTTGCATGATCAAACTCAACAAAATATTGCTGCTGCGAACGCTCGCTATTAGGTTGCGGGTAGTAAAGGTCGCAAACATGTTACTTTTGCACCTGGTGATTTGGTTGCACTTGTGCAAGGATCGCTTTCCTACTTGACGCCGTTCTAAATTGATGCCTCGCGCCGCTGGTCCTTTTAAAGTGCTAACCAAGATTAATGATAATGCTTATGTTCTTGACCTACCTGCGGAGTTTGGTGTTTCCACTAGTTTTAATGTTGCAGATTTGACACCATACACGGGCGAGGATGAGGAGTTGCCGTCGAGGACGACTTCGTTTCAAAGAAGGGGAGGATGATGCGGACATAGGCTACACTACGAGTACGACGACAGCAGACACGGCGCCAGAAGATCAGACGCCTTTGGCTCAGGCGCCTCCCCCTCAGGTGCTAGAGGCCCAGGAGCTTCCTCCACTTGGGTCGATTACGCGGGCTCGAGTAGGAGAGTTGAACTATATCATGGTACTGAAGAATGAAGGCCCAGAAGAATAGACGACCAGCCACTCTGAGGCCCGTGGCTGCGGCGGCCCAGCTAGTGGCGCCTAGGGTTTTCCAACCCTAGGGCGCCACCTCCCGTAGCCGCCAGGGGCTGCGTCTCCTCTATTTAGAGTAGACTACTCTTTTCATTGAAACTTGAGTTTTGTTTTACGATTAGCCTCTGCTAAACGGATCACGCGGTAATACGGGACTCCACCTTCGAGTGATATTCAGATTGCTCGCCTCTTGTTCTTGTTTGTTCTTCGATTGCAAACAGGGATTGATCTTCGTGATCAGGCCGACCTTGCATCCACAAGTTCGGTAACCACAGGGAGTTGGTTCAGCGATTGCATTGGCGCCTCGAGTTCGCTCGTCGTAGTCGGATCGTGAGGGTCTACTTCCGCCTAAGTCAAAATTATCCCCACTCACCGAAAGATCGGGCACTCCGCCTCTATCACATGCATATGAACGTATGATTAAATGGTGTATAGGTAACAAGGATTGTCCGTGTTATACTAGCCTTCCTCAGCGAACTACTGCTGCACCTGCTCCTCGGAAACGGGTTCGTCGGCGAACTCGAACGGCTCGTCAACTACTCACATCGATCACCACACAAGCATCCACACATACATGCAAACAAGGTATTTAGAAAAGAAGGCTTTAGAAAAACTGTACGCTTTACTACGAACGCATGAGCACGAGAGTCACTCAAATCGGAGCTAAAACAAAGAAACGACGCTTAAAACGGGCTTTAGGGGCTTGCTGGTGAGACTTTTAGGCTTCCAGGGGTGTTTTTGAAACAAACCGAGGACTTAAAACTTCTGCCTTTTTTTTTGTACGTCCTGACAGGTGGGTCCCACATGTCAGTTCATGTGTCTTGTCTCTCTGTAAGAGAGGTCCACCACCAGGTCGCTAGCGGATTGGCCTCTGTGCCAAAAGAGCAGACAGGATGTAGGTCGTTAACATTCCTCCACCAGTGCTACGCCCATTTCAAACGCAACCCGACATTGCGGTTTATAAGTATGCCTTCCATTGTGTTCGCTGGCGAGGTGGGACTAAAGTCCTACCAAGCACTCCACCTTGGCACGGCGACAGACTTACCCAAGAATCAGCCCTCCTCTCGCGGCCCAGGAACCTATTTCCCCACCACCTCTCGCTGTTGTCGATTGCCATCGCCATCGCCATCGCTTCCCTCCCACCGCCCGCTCTTCTGTCGGCGGTGGCCATGGCGACCCTGCACCGCCGTCGTCCGGTTCTCCCTCCCTTCCTCCCCTCTTCTTCTTCCGGGAATAACATCGCACACTTTCTTCGTGGTCAGAAGACGGTTAGGCTGCGTTCTGCATTTGTTCGTGCCTCCCGCCCGTGCGGCCGGTACTGACCGTCGAGGGCCATGGCCACGGATGAATCAGATAGAAAAGGATTTGGACCGACGGCAACCCGTCCGCTTCTACACCTGCATGTCCTGCTGCCGCTGTGATTAGAGAGATGCTGCATGTCCTGGTATCTAGCACGCGCCCGGCCAGCGTGGGCTTCTGGCATCCCAGGCGTTGCGGCCAGCGAGCTGCAAGGTGAGGCAAGCGTTGCAGCGAGTGAGGCCGACTGGAGGCACCGGGGAGGGGGATGCTGGCATGCTGCCACCGCTGCGGCGAGCTACATTTGGGGAGCCGCGGTCGGCGAGCTTTGCAGGCAGGTGTGCCTCGGCCAATGAGCATCACGGTCGGCGGCAAGATGCTCTCGTGACAATTAAACACTACCGAAGCAGATAGCAAAACCAGAGAAGAAAATATGTGGGTGACAACTAAATGCTACCGAAGCAGATCGATGAGGAGAGAGCGAATCCATAGAAGAAAATATGTGGGTGACAACTAAATGGTACCGAAACAGTTCGAGAGACAGCAGACGCACGCGGGGATACCGGGAGAGAGTAGAAACGCGGAAACAAAGAGCTAGAAATTTGTTTATTTATTTTATATGCATTATTTTCTAGAATGGAAATTAAAATATATTTCAATATCCAATCGAGCAATGCATATATATGTCTGAATAGTTCGTTATTACAACCCAGACAACTTAAACGAGGTGATGCTTAATGAAAGACATACAAATTCAAAGTTTACGGTTCATAAGCAAAGAGTAGAAACACGGGTTTTGGTTCTGAATGCTTGCTTAGCCCAACAAATAATTAAATATTTTCAAAAATCCTTCTTTAATAATAATGATTTCAAGTTTAGCAATAATGGGATGAATTGTACCGAAATGGGAATAATCAGAATTTGGATATTTTTAATACTTAAGCAATTAGTGGGAAATACATCTGTCTCATTTTTTTCTCCCGTAGCAACGCACGGGCATGTTTGCTAGTTTCGTATAAAAACAAAAGGACTTTTGAGTAAACGGACCGGATAGGATGGCGGGTCCTATTTTCCAAAAGGTCAGGGGCTACACTAGAAGAATCAGGACCTAAATCTAATTATTTTTGAACTGGACTGGACTGCGGGTTGATTCGGGGAAAAAGGCAGGGTCTCTTTTGCAAAATTGCCACAGCGGACCGGTGCGCGCTGGGTTGACTCGACGCGGGTGAATCTGGGCCGTTGGATAAGATCTGGACAGCTAGAGTTGATTGGGGAATTCTAGGTCGCCGGAATCCGCGGCCCGCGGCGGCGCAGGGGCGGCGACTCGCCGGAGTTGAGCGTAGATGGCGCTACAGAGCTCCAAATCTCGACGCAGCTAGCTCGGGAGAGAGAGGGGACGATGACGAACCCGTTCTGGGGGTTGTGCTCGAGGCTCGGGCGACAGAGACGGCGGACTACGTACGGCGGCGGATGAGGAACTCCAACGAGCGATTTCGACCGCTACAGAGTGAGAGGGGAAGGGAGAGCGGGCTCGGTGCGGTGGCTGCTACCTTGCAAAGCTAGACGGAACCTCATCGACAATGGGACGACGAAGTGGAGGTTTGGCGGCGGCGGCTGACTCGCGAGCTCGGCGGCTAGGGTTTGGCGCAAGCGGGTGTGAGGGGGGTCTTGGGGTTGCGGCGGCGGCTTTATAGGCCGGGCGAGGCACCTTGGTGTGCGCGCCAAGCAGGGACGCGGCGCGACATGGGCGGACTCCGGCTCGGGGTCGGGTTCGACCCGAGCTCGGTCGGACGCGCGGCTGGGCTGGTGGGCTGCGGTGGGCCGCTCGGGAGGAGAAGCTGGGCTGCGCCAGGGAAAAGAAAGAGAGTGGGAGGAGAAGAAATTGGGCTGGGCCGAAAGAGAGGAGGGAAGAGAGAGGGAAAGAGTTTTTCTTTTTCTTTTTTTAAACACTCATTTGAATTTAAATTCAAATCCAAATTTGAATTCAACAATAAAAAAGAAATGCACCAGCATGAAATGCACAATAATGTTTCTATTTCCTATATTTGCTTTTATTTTCCTCAAAAGTTTTATTTGCCTACATTAATTATGAGCACTTGAATATAAAAAAACCATTTGTTCACTAAATTTGAAATAGGGCATTTTTAGGGTGTTAAACGATTGAATCAAAGTGCGTATGCTTGAAGTCCATGGCATTCATTCCTGACGACGTGCCGCAGATTGAGGGTCTTTCTGCGATATTGAGTAAGGAATGGACTGAAGAGGCCGAAGAAAGTAGTCGGGTCATCCAACCCTCCTACGAGTACATAGTTCTCTTCTGCGCTGTTGGGGACGCTGCACCACAAGAAGCAGCCTACGATCCGAAGGTCGGGGTGAACATCATATCCAGTGCATTAGCTATGCTAATTGCACCAGACGAGCCCCCGTCCTTCACGCGTAAGCACTTGAAACGGACCAACGGCCAGATACTAGAAAGCAACGGTATTCTCTGCGTTGTGCCCCTTCAAATAGGTCGCAACAAGGTTTTCCTAGATTTCTACATCTTCGATATCCATGAAGGTGAAAAGTTCTTCTTGATTGGACAGCCAATAGAGCATCTTGTCAATCCTAACCACGATAGAGCTACTATCCAGCTCCGGGTTGGCAAAGAATATGTTCCGATCAGCCTAGTCCGATCATTAAACACGATGGCACAGGCTAGATCAGAACAAGACCCAGTGGAAGAAGTATTGAGCATTATTCAGGAAGAGAACACTCAGCCTATACCGGCTGATGATGCTCATCATTTCGTCCAGGAGACAGAACCGGGCGGTTTTGACAATCTCAACAAGGAGTTACCACAGCCTCCTCCACCCGAGTTGAAACCACTGCCTTCTGGATTGAAGTACCTATTCCTTCACAAGAACCGCAATACGCCAGTCATCATCAGTGCGGCGGCGCGAGAGGAGGAGGAGCAGGCGCACGTGCGCAAGGGGCGGCGCCCATCGGCGCGAGTTCGGCGAGCGTGTCGCAGTGGAGGAGGTAGGCCTCACAGCTAACGGTGGAGCAGGCTAGCTGCGCGCGCTCGCCCACACGCTGGTGGGCCGCCTCGGCTTCTCCGCCACACCTGACAATGGCCCACTCTCCTGGTCGATGGTGGCGGTGCAGCGTAGGACGGCAGTAGAGGAGGCAGTGGTGGTGACGGCAGGCGAGGAGGCGGCAGAGGAGGTGGTGGTGGCGGGCGCAGTGGGCAATTTGTGCATGGATTCATCGATTTGTTCTTCGATTTGTGGTTGGAATCGGTGTTGTGCTTCGATTTCTTCCCCTCTCTCCCGATTTTTCCCTCTCTCGCGGTTGCTGCGTGTGGCCTGCCCTACCTCCGTGCGGTTGGGTCGCCTGTGTCCCATGCCATGGTGGTGACGTAGCGGGGCTCCTCTACCCCACTGGGAATAGCGGGGTCAGACGCCTTCCGCTTCTGTAGAGGAACGGTAGTGGGAAACTGTTGCAGACCTTTTTTCCCCTGTAGCGTTACTGGGAAAGGATAGTATGGGGAACCATTGTGGACAACCTTACCTTCTTGAGTCAATTACCTGTGTGCCACTATAAAAAGTTCATCTTACCTGTGTGCCATCGAAATTTCAAAAAAGTTCTTCCACACCCTTATGTGAACTTTTCTTTCCCCCTATGCCACTTCCGTCCATCTTACTTAACACCGTCAACCTCCTTTTGTAAAAGGCTGAGAGTTGAAGGTTTTTTTAAAGGCTGAGTGTGGAAGGGTTCCTATATGAAATAAATAAAAGGTTATGGGCAAATTTGCCTTTCTTCTTCCTTCAGCTCGCACGCAGGGGACGAACAGGACCACCGGCGGTGACGCCCTTGCCGGCATTCTTGGGCGCGGCGACCGCCAGATATGGGGGAAAAGGGATAGGGGATTGAGGGGATTCTATTGCCACACTCACCTTGGGTGGAGGTGGAGCGTGGAGGTGGGGCCACGGTGGTGAGCTGCAGCAGGCAAAGGGAGCGACGGCGACGGCGCTGCAGAGTTTGGTGAGGAGGGACGGAGGTGGTGATGGTTTGGTGGAGCGGAGAGAGTCGTCTAGGGGCCTTTCATAGGCCGCAACGTTGGGCCGGCGAGGTTCAAGCTCACCATTAATGGTGGTTGGTCGGGTCGACGGTCATCGCAAGCCACCGGTGGAGCAGTGTGCAAGGATACCAAGGATGAGGAGTGAACTTCGGAGGAGAGGGAGGATGGCACGACAAGGGCCCAGGGGGTGCACGTAGTGGAGCGGGAGGGGGCCGACGATATGTTGCTGTTGTGGGACAGAGAAAGAAGAAGACATGAGGAGGAGGAAGATGGAGAGGACACTGATGTGTAGGTCCCACATGCAGGATGATGACGGTGTTAGCTAAATCTAACGGGAGTGGCTCACATCCAAAGAAAACTTAAAAACAATGGAATAGAGGAATTTTTTAAAATTTCAATGGCACATAGGTAAGATGAACTTTTTTTTATAGTGGTACATAGCCCCCTGCCTCCTCCCACGAGTCCCCACCGCACCCTCTCCCTCTCCCTTCTCTCTATCAGTAAGGCACTGCAAGGCTCGGCGCGCGGCCCGGCATCCATCACCGGTGGAGCGCGGCCCGGCCTCCATCACCGGCGGCGCGCCATCTTTTCCCCACGTTGCACGCTCCCATCCCCATGGCCGGCCTTGAGCTCTGTCTCCCAATCCATCGCCGACCGACCCGCCAAAAAAGAGAAAATTGTATATTTGACACTCGAAAGAATGCGCTTCGCAGTTCTAGGACTCGAAACTATGTACATGTAAAAATGACACTCGAAAAGTCGGCATCTTGATTCTGATGACATTTAAGATATTTCATCTCTTTTTTAATCAAAATACATGTATTAGAGATCTATAATGACCCTTTTGCCCCCCTTTAGATTTGATTACACCAACGTCGTTGTTTCCTTCCAGCGCTATTCACGTACACCTACGAGCGCTATTCACGGGTCTCCTATTCATGTATGAGCGTCGACGCCGCCGCCCAGCACGCATGGACTATCCGCCTCCGCCGCCGGTGGATCCCTCTCTGCCGACGGATCCATCGCCGTCGCTGGTTCCTGATCCCATTTTGAGCAACGTCGTGCTCGTGCCCAACGCCGACGTCGCCGCAGCCCTAGGGCTGTTGTCCGTCCCGGGCTCTGGCGGCCTGTCCTGGCAGAGCGTGGCAGCCGGCTCCGGGCTGGACGTGCCGGCGTCCTCATCCACGGCCATGCAGGGGTCTGGCATGGCTGCGCAAGACGAGGACGCCACCGATGATGCTGCTGCGATTACCCTAGCGAGGACGCTCTTGCCAACAACTTCTCATCCGACTATAGAGTATAATCTTTCTATAATTGATATGCAAAGGTGATGCACTTAAATATTTCTATTATTGTTCTTCTACTATTGTAGAGTCATGTTATACAAGATTTTATTGCACATGTTTAGGTCGGAACTAGAACCTCTAGAAAATATGGAAAGAGTTGATTGGGACAGCTTACAAATAGTGGAGACACCTGATGATCAAGGTCACATTGCACTTTTCGGTGAAAATCATATGTGTGAACTTTTAGGCTTGACACAAGAAGAGACATATGCTGGGGAAGGGCATGGTGTTGAGAACGAGCCTAGCATTGACAATGATGGTGACGTCATTCCTTTTAGTGACACCATTCCTGGTGATATAGTGATTTCGTATGATAAGAACAACCCCTCAATGGATGTTGGTACAATCTACCCAACAATGGATGAGTTCAGGATGGCAGTGCGGCAATTTGCCATCAATGAAGAGTTTGATCTAGGAACAGAGATGTGGCGGACCACTCCGAAATTATTCCAAGTTAAGTACCCGGGACCACTAATCGAGTAGTCAGGCACTTAATCCGGAATAAGCTGGAGCGCCGTCGGATTAAACCCGATTTAACCACGTACTTTTCTCGATCGAAACAACAGCACGCCCACACGAAGGTGAGTTCCAGAGATTACAACATTCCACAAATTTAACATACACAAATAGGTAACATAAAGTTATTACAAACCAAGTTCGAAATTTAAATCAGAGTATCAAAGTCTTGCAGCGGAATAAAAGTAGTTCATTGCAGCGGAAATAAAGTTTCATGGCAGCGGAATTAAAAGCTAACGACGATACAAGTAACACCATGATGAAGCCTGCCATGGTGCTACTCCTCCCGTTCCTCGGCAGAGGACGGAACCCACTCGATGTGCCATCCAGGGGGAACCTGGGTAGGCCAAGTCAAAGCATCGACTGCCACATCCAACATTGTACCTGTAAATCAATGCCACAAGCAAGGCTGAGTATACTAATACTCAGCAAGGCTTACCCGTCGGGTGAAAACTACATCACCGACTTCTAGACATGAGAGGCTTTTGGCTGGTGGGTTTGTTTGCCAAAAATCAACTAAGAGTAGGTCCTTGCTTTCATATTTTAGCATCATATTCTAGTAGATTTAACCATTCTAGATTAGCATCCTCTCTAAGCATACAAGTGGTGTAATACAATTTATTTCATAGAACAAGTTCATCAATCTCATAGTTCCACTTGTTACTCAATGCAGCAAGGTGGTCAAGCAGTCTCATTAACCGCAAGAAGCGGACAGTTCGAACCAAATTTTGCTACCTGGCCAGGGGAAACCCAACACACACGGATAATGCTTGCTATAAAAGGTACAAGCATTTCCCAACCTTTCTCATCGATCCACAATTCGGAACCGGGTCCATTTCCTTAGGATAAAGGTTTACTGCTTCACTCACAGTCTCACGCATATATCCACAAGTGTACGGCAGGGGAAACAAAAGTTTCCAAGGAGAGATGGCTATCGGCCCTAGCTGCTTCAATCTGGTACCGGGCTTACCGATTCCCATATATCGGCATGCATGTGGTACGTTCAAAAACTTGACACACTCAACCACACGTTTCGACCTTAAATCAATTATCATACACGGACGGGAGATCTACATCTACCATCCCGCCCGTCAATCCTTATGATTCCAACATAAGTAAAGACAAGCAACTCCTATGTCTCGTGAGTGACAGGAAATCACTCGACTTGTAACGAGCCTAAAGCAATGCCCTATCGATCCTTTCATACTAGTGTTGCAAGTCATAGGTACTAGAAATGTGCAGCTATGGTATTCAATCAACTCCTTGAAACGTAAATGCACAAGCATAGGGAATTCATAGATGTATAAATTTTTAAAGTTAGGTCATGCTTCGGGGCTTGCCTTCTTGCTCTAGCTGGGGGTTAGCCTCCGGGTTGACTTCCGCTTCGCTGGCACCTCCCTCCGGGATTCCTTCACCGTCGGCGGGGATGAGATGGTAGGTGCCGTCCGGAATAGCGCCTTCTACATGAGATGCATAACTTATTGTGGCTGCCTATTGATTCCAAGATTAAGGCCTTGAAGGCCATATTCACCTAGACATGCTTAAGTACTACTATTTCCTTCACAAAATAGAGTAGTGGTGTGGGAAATTTTTATTTATCTTTGATGGTGATTGTGTACATATATAAAAGAATTCTATTTATTATTTGCAAATTAGGGTGCTGTTCTGAATTTTTAGATTCTCCTGATTTTATTCTAACTAATTAACAAAAAGGTTTATTCTTTTATATAAATCAATTTCCACATAGATTCCTTCTCATTTTTGTTTCTCATTTTCTGTTCATCCTTTTTATCTATAAACTTTATGACAGCTACTGGAGTATAAGAGCTAAGCTCACTCCAAAATTTAGCTAAATCTGAGCTACACATAATTTATTAAAAATAATTTAAACTGCTGCCTGCAGAAATGAAATAAATTCATATAAAATTGAAAATACATCCAAATCAGAAAATTTTCCTACCAAAGCTAGTCATGAGTGCACGGAGGGCTCTGGCCAAGTGGTGGCTCAAAATAACCCTTGGACAGTCCTCAATAAATTTCTATCCTAAAACACATAACTATTTATTTGCTAGTCTAAACAGAGCAAAAATTAAGTTTTGCATTTTTAACAGATGTGCTAACAAGTTTTTAGTCCTCTGGAGAAAAATGGTGATTTTTCACTGCATGGATTATTTTTAATAATTTCTGTACTACAAAAAGACAGAAAACACAAATTAATTCATAACCAAAGCTGCGGTCAATATTTTTAGGTCCCCTTTGGACACAAGGTGTCCAAAGTCACTACAAACAACATATCCAAAGATCAACCCTAGCGGAGCTCTGGATTTGAAATGGTGCACAAGTTTCTAAATTCATAGTTTGAATTTTAATCCAAAAATGGTGCACCAAAAGTATATACATGCTTAAAGGAGATTGGAGTTTACAATCTCACGAGTCCAGGGAGTATTTTTATGCATTTTTCTGATTTTTGTACGAATTTTAGTGGATTTTACAAGATTCAGGAAAAATAGATCTAGGTTTAAGAATCTTTTTACGCTGGAGACCCTAGAACTTTCAAAACCTTTCAAACAAGTCCCTGACTTTTGTGCAGAGGACCCTAGAAAAACGAAGACGATGAACTTCGGTCCTTGGCTCGTCGGCGTTGCTACGCCGGCCAAACGACGGCGAGTTAGGGTCGGGGAAGTGGGGGAAAAGATCCAGGGGCTCACCACGAGTCGGTTGGTGACGGTTGGAAGGCCGGGGGATGCTCGGAAGATGGCCGGCGGCGATGCAGTGGCGGCGCGGTCGCCGCGGCTTCTACGCCGGTGAGGTCGGTGGGTCTCGTCGGGGTTTGAGGGGTCCTAGAGCACTAGTGGAGCTCGAGGAAGCTATTGGCGTGCTCGGCTGACCTCGGGGATGGCTCGGTTTAGGGTCTCGACGTGAGGGTGCTCCGGCGGCCGAAAATCGAGATTTGGGGGAAATCTTGATTTCTCGCCGGAGAAGCCATGATACCTCAAGAGGTGTGGGGGAATGGAAAGCTAGTGAAGGGTTCTAGCTGCGAGCGCGAGGAATTTGGGAATAGTGGAGAGTGGAGGGCGAATTTTGCCTCGAAGCTCGGCTCGGTCCGTGCGGCGCGAGGTGGAAGACGACGGAGCGAGGCGCGAGGAGAGGAAATGGCTTAGTGTGGACTGAAGGGAAGGGGTGTGAGTGCTCGGTGGGGTGCTTGGGCACGCGAGAGCGGGGTAGTGCAGCCTCGGGAGCGTGCGTGAGGAGTAATGGCCGACGTGACGCGCCATTGATGCGCTGAGCTTGAGCAGAGCGCGAGCGCGGGGGTTGGACGAGGAGGATTGAGGCGTGGAGCAGTGGAAGATCTCCTGCAGAACGTCTTGGCGTGGAGCGGGGAGGAGAATCGCGCGAGGCGGCTCTGCGAGACGCGCGCGCGAGCGCGCGGCCACGGCGACGCCCGACCGCCATGATGGCGTTCGCGCGGCGCGAGGTGAAGCGAGCGAACGACGGCGAGGTGACAGCTCTGGAGGGGTTGGACAAGCACAAGGCGACAAGCGCCACCCGACGCCGCAGCTCGGCGCGGCCTCCGCCGCTCGCCGGCCACGTGGCGGCCGACGCCCGGCCGGAGCAGGGGCGCGCCAGGGCCACTGTTGGCGCCCGTGGAGCTCCATTTTCCCTTTTGAATTTTCTCCAAAAATTTGAACTAAACTTGAAAAAGTGTGAAAATAAAAGTTGGAGTTTGGGGGATGGGACACATCTTCCTTTTTGGGATGAACCTGAAATTTCAAGTTTTTCGGGCTCAAACAACCCAAATTCAAAAAGGTGCCCAGAACTGTATTTTGAGTTTTTGAGGAACTAAACTGCAAAATTTTCAAAAGTTCCAAACAGTGACTAGGCCTTATTTGTGATGACAAACAACTTTTATTTTTGGAGATTTTCAAGTTTAGTACAAAATTTCTGAGATTTCAGTTGGGTGTCAAACAACCCTTGTTTTTGAATTTTCATTTGAATTTTTGATGGATTTTTGAATTCCAACCCATAATTCCCTTTTGCATTGGTTTTAAATGTACTTTTAATTCCTTTGACATCAGAGATGTCACAAGAGAAGTCATGTAAGCAGAGATATAGGGCATATTGTCGGTCTAGTGATGATTGCCCTTGGAGAATTAATGGCACTAAACATAAAGGCCAAAGAACTGCTGAGGTAAATAAATTGATTTATCTTTTCCCATATATACATGACAATATTTCTTTGTGACATATAGGTAAATTAATATTATTCTCATTTTTTTCAGGTGACAGTATTGGTTAATGAACACACGTGTTTCATCAATGAGGAGGGCAACTAAAACTCCATCTCAGAAGTGGGTAGCTAGTAAGGCGGTAAGAATCCTTAGAGATTTTCCACACATGGGTGCCAAGGAATTGCCGGAGAAGTTACAAAAAGAATATAGTGTCATGATTGCATATGACACTATTTGGCAAGGAAAAGAAACGGCTCTTGCTCAAATTTATGGTAAATGGGAAGAGAGCTTTGAGTTGCTGTTCAGGTGGAAGGCTGAGGTACTGAAGAGGTGCCCTGGGAGTGTTGTGGAGATTGATGTACTTGAAGTGGAGGGTCAAGTATATTTTCATCGTTTTTTCTGTGCTCTTAAACAATGCATTGATGGTTTCCTGGAAGGGTGCAAGCCTTATTTGAGTATAGATGGTACAACATTTATGGAAGATGCAATGACCACTGTTGACGGCCATTATGACACCTTGTGACCGTCAACATTTCGGATAAAATGAGAACTTTGCACAATGTTCCATGTATATTTTGCTTATATTTAACAAATTCCACAAGTTTTGGTGAGGTTGTGAATGCAGGGACACGTGGCAGAAAATAGGAAAAAAACGGGCAAAAAGCCTGGCCGACCGGCCAAGTCCTGGCCGGCCGGCCAGACATCTCGGCCACATGACGAGTCACTGATCCAGGAGCAAACTAGCACACATGCAAAACATTCAAGCCATTCATCCAATGACGGTTTGATCAAAGGGCCCGAAAGGCACATCACATGGATTAGAGGGCCCACTTGCATGCCTTAACTGTCAGGCAGTTAATAACCGTCATAACTACCGACACCAGGAGGCAATCCAGAGCGTTGCTGCGAAAGGCGGTGCCAGATGGCGACCAACCCTGGCCGATCGGCCAGGATCCGGAAGTGAGTAGCACCATCGATCCCAAAGGTTCTACTATGGATTCTATTCGGTTGCGTTTGTTTCCGTTCTCGCTACTTGGGAAGGCGAAATTATGGTTCTACACCAGCAAGGCCTCCTTCAATAATGTTTGGCAGACCTGCGCCGACGCATTTCTGACCAAATATTTTCCGGTGAGCAAAACCAATGTTTACCGAGGGAAGATATCAGGTTTCCAGCAACAGGAAGATGAAACCGTTTCGGAAGCTTGGGAGCGTTTGCATGAGTATATTGCAGCATGCCCACATCATGGCCTGGAAGAATGGCTGGTCACCCAGAGTTTCTTCCACGGGTTGAACCAGAGATCTCAAGAACATCTTGATGCAGCAGCAGGAGGATCATTTCTCTCACTGGAAGTGCCAGGAGCAAAGGCTCTAATGGAGAAAATCGCCTCCAACCAAAGTTGGAAGGGAGATAGGCAGTCAGCCCGTACCAGAGGAGTTCATCAAGTCGACTCCATCGACATGCTGGCCGCTAAGATGGACATTCTTATGAAGAAGTTGGAATCTCCTACCCAGGAGATGGTGCAGATTGCGGGTTCACGAATCACATGTGAGACATGTGGTGACACCGGACACTCGGGCTACAGTTGCCCGAGCACTCAAGAGGAAGCGAAGTTCATCAGGAATGGGAATCCCAATGCAGACTTCCGCCCCCAGCAAGGTTGGAACTCCAAGCCCAACCTCCCCTTCGGCCAACAGCAAGGTAACTCATTCTACAACAGTAATTCTTCTCCTACTTTGAAAGATATATGGTATGGCCAAAAACAAATTAATGATAGCATCAGTAAAAAGTTTCTTGCTATTGATAAAGTCTTAGAGTCTATGGCCACCCAAATGGAGGGATTTAATTCTGTTGTTAAAAACCAATCGAGTTTTAATAAAATGATGGAAACTCAAATTGCTCAATTGGCTGCATCTTTTCCTAATGCTAATGTGGGAAAACTTCCTGGGCAACTGGAAGCACCCCATAAAGAAAGTGTTAGTGCTGTTACCACGCGGACTGGAAAGTCCACGCGAGATCCATCTCCACCTAAAGATGCTGGTGTTCAGCGGGAAGCCGTACCCGCTAGGAATACTGAGCCAGAAGCCGAGGAAGAGGAGGGCAAGGAACCAACCGAAGCTACCCAGGAAGAGACCAGTGAAGCCCCACGGGCTTCAAAGGAGTACTATGGCACGACTGCCTTACCGTTTCCGGAACGGAGAAGGAAGCCGGTGGCCGACGAACAATTCGGCAAATTCGTCGAGGTAATTAAGAAGTTTTATGTCAATATACCGCTTCTTGACGCTATGCAGGTACCCACCTACGCAAAATACCTGAATGACATTCTTGGGAACAAGAGGTCCTTGCCTGCCACTGAGATGGTACGCCTGACGGAAGAGTGTAGCTCAGCTATACTCGATCCTCTCCCTGAGAAAAAGAAGGATCCAGGACACCCCACTATCTCATGCTCGATCGGGAACCAACACTTCAACCGTGCCTTGTGCGACTTGGGAGCAAGTGTCAGCGTCATGCCCAAGGTAGTTTATGATAAATTTAAACATCATGCGCTTGCTCCTATTGCCATGTGTTTGCAGCTGGCGGATCAATCGATTCGCTACCCAGCGGGAATTGCGGAGGATATCCCAGTCAAGATTCAGGACTTCTTCGTTCCCGTAGACTTCGTCGTTCTCGACATGGAAGTTGACATCAAGACGCCTCTCATATTGGGAAGACCGTTCTTGAGCACTGCAAGAGCAAACATCGATGTTGGGGCTGGAGAAATCTTGCTCAACATCAATGGCCAGAAGGAGAAATTCACCTTTAAGCCAAAGGTGGAACAATGTGCCCAAGTCAAGGCAGTCGCACAGAAGCCGTCCAAGAGAGGGCGAGGAAATCCATCAATCCCGACCATGGACGAAATAATCATGACGCTTGAGGCGTTACAATTATACAAAGCCACCAAAAGCCACAATCGGAAACAAGCAATACGAAGGATCCAACGCAAGAAAGCTCTGGAGTCAGAACAAGAAGACAAGGTCGATCCACCTTCGATCATCCGAAAGGAATGGCGGAAGAAGACACCACCTTCTGAACCATCAGGAGGTGAGAATCCACCTACTGAGTCATCAGGAGGTGATAAAGCTCAACAGCTTACAAGTCCTGCTCAGGACAGGAAAGACGAGCCCTCGCCATAAGGTACGTGGCAGATATCCATTCATGCATTCGCATATAGGATAGTTTATTTTTGTGCATTTACTTTCCCTTTTCATTCACTCATGGCATATTTAAATTCTTGCAAATTTATCTTGTGCATTATTTCCTTTGATTCACTGCATATTAAAAAAATGGCCAAGTCACTTGGCCGATCGGCCACAACCTGGCCGGCCGGCCCCACCTGTCGGCCACAGAGGCGCTACCCAAGCGCTGTGGAGCACTAACGTGCAGGGATCAGAGTCAGAAAAGAAATCATGAGGCGCGTGAAGACAAGGAGCCGATCGGCTCCACTCCGGCCGGCCGGCCTGCTCTAGGCCGCTCGCGTCCCGTCGTCACCAACCGCGCCACAACAAGGAACAGGCCTACGCCTAGGCCGTTGCCGTGGCCAAGCTGCCGCCGTTCACCGGCCGACCGGCCGGGCCCTGGCCGGCCGGCCACCCACCGACGTCCGCCTATAAAAGCTGGCGCCGAGGTCTCCTTGACGCACACCAAAGCGCAGGTGCACACTCATCTTCCTTGCTCTGTGCTCTTTTCCCTCTCGTTTGCTCTAATCTCCTTGCTAGTTTAATTAGCCATTAATTAAGCTAAGTGCAAGAGCTAAAAAATCAAGAAAATTCTGTGTGTGTTGTTCAAACACATACACCCCAAAAATATTTTCCTTTCGTTGGAATAATATTGGCTTTCAAGACAACAACGTTTTGTGGAGGTTAATCTCCCACAAGGACGACTAACCGCTAACCCCCTGATATATTTTCCCTCGGGTATTGTGAGCACTAACCTTGCAGCAAGCATCATGTTGCGTGGAGCAAAGAGGGCAGCCGGCAAGCTCAAGAAGAAGCTGACTCCATCAAGCTCACGTCACTCGCACAGCTCCGCCTCTTCTCGGGATAATATGTCGGTGGACATGCCTGTCCACCGCATTGTCCTGTATGAAGAAGAAGAAGAAGTGTTGACACCACCACAAGGTCCCTTCCGTATTCGAGTTCTTGTCGCGATTGATCAAATCGTGCCACGAACCGAATACGAGAGGAGTGCGCTAGAGTTGTTGAAGAATCACAACTTTGCACATGTTACTGTCTTCAGCCCACTCCTTCTCATCAAGACGGACTTGGGACATGACATGGATCGCGCATTCAAGCATGCAGGTTGGGAGGACTTCCACACCATCACGGAATCAGGTTCGAGTCTTCTCACTATTGAATTTCTGATGAGTTTGAATATCGAAACCACCCCAAAAGAAACTATCATTCGATTTCGATTTTTCAATGACGATTTTATTTTGAACTCTCGCCAGTTTAGCAATGCTCTTGGTTTTCATCAACGTTGCATTTTGAACCCCGATATTTTGGAGAAGGACCACCGTTATGAGCGAACCTCATGGTGGGACTCCATCTCTGATGATTCTTTCAGCACCAAAAACAGCATAACTTCCATTCATAATCCTACGCTGCGGTTTTTGGCAAAATGGATTGCTATGGTTGTTCATCCTCGTGCAGATTTACGTCTTTGTCTTAATGCTGAGTTGCCTTGCCTTTATGCTATGGCTAAAAAGATAAAGTTTTCTCCCGTGTTGAGTATGCTTAGTCATTGGAAAAGGGTGGTGACTACAAAATGCACCATTGACATTACTTCGCTGGTGACTCGTATCGCCAAGTATGTCGGTGCTTTGATAAATGCAGAGGTCACCTATTTGCCATTGACACAGGAGTATCAGACCCGAATTGGTCTTGATCATTTTGTGCAAGGGCATTTGATGCGGGAAGGGCCGAATCATACTCTTTTTATGTGTTACCCCGGGTACGAGGAAGAGATTGAGCTTCCCTGCTCAAACCTCGGACTCTACTCGGTGAAGCGGCTTAAATTGCAGATGAGGAAGAAGGAACCAGCACGCCACAGTGTGGCTGGGACACGACCAACAACACGTAGCAGGACTCGGCTGGAAAGGCAGACCGAGGCAGGCACTTCACAGATGCCATCATCTGGAGAGCCTGGGACATCACAGATGCCTCCACCTAACCCGACTGCCAACATGACCTTCGAGCAGACGTACGACTACTTCCAAGGAGGGTCAGGCCAGTACACAAGAACCATGCCAGGCTATGGCCAGGATCCCGGGTACTACTACTCCGGAGGTATGGGTTCTTATGGTCCACAGGTCGGACAATCCACTTCAGCCCGGTACGACTACGAGAACCCGTTCAATCGGGAGATCTCGCAGATCAACACCCGGCTCAGTGAGCTCTACCAGCAGCAGCAGCAGATGAACCAGGACATAGCACACAACACGGATCTCACGCAGCAGAACTGGGCGATGGCGACATCCATGCACTACGACATCTCAACTATCTTCCAGCGCATGGATCTCAACCCCAACCAGCAGAACCCCGACCAGTCAGACTACTGAGCTTCATCGAAGCTTGGGGAGGTATCACAGGTAAGTTATCTGTCGTTCCTTTGACGTTTGATTTCTTGACATGCCATGACATGCCTTAGAATTTTATTAATAATAATAAAAGGAAGAGAATTCTCCAAGTAATTTATACATGGGAAGTTTTGCAAGTTCTCTTTTGGACATGATGAATAGTTGCTCTGTTCATGCTTTACACGTGCCTCGTACATAACCCTTTACTCTCTTAGTACTTGAGTTCTTTGGCATGTGGCATTCCCCTATGCTTCATTCTAGTGGGAGCATAAGCAATAGTTGTCAAAGTCTAGTTGTTGGGAATATTGATATGGTTTGAACTAGAGTAAGAATGCATGCTCAATAAGGAACCTCTCGGGAGTAGATTAGTTCATGGAAAATACCCCGATGGATGATTGACCCACCAGAGCCATATATGCAAAATTTTATTCTAGCCACCATATGCAGTCTTGTGTTACTTTGAGATTTGTCGAGCGGTGTGTTCTCGTGCAGGAAATGCTTATCATCTACCTACTCCTTCTCCTTCGCGTAACCATTGTCTGCTAGCCTCAAACTGTCCGGCGTGTTGATTTCTCACTCCGAGTATTAACATCCACCTTCGTCGGACAACACATTCCACCAACCAACCCAAAATCTCCACTGTGTACCTATTCTGCCCATGATTAAAGAAAAAGGCTCCAATGAAAATACTCATGAATTCAAGCAAGGATCTGAGCTCCTATTTTTACCTATCCTCTCTCCTCCTTAAAAAAAGGAGAGAGAGAGAAAGAGAGAGAAAGAAAGAAGAGAAAGGAGAAAGAAGATCTACAAATACAGTACAATATGAGCCTAAGAATCAGGCAATCTTTCCATGTGTGAGTCCATTCTCTCCTGTTCCCCTAAACATTAAATGCCAAGGATGGGAATTTGATGAGCACTACTTCTCGAGAATCGCCATTCGGCTTGTCAACAAAGGTAACCAAGGTATGCTTCTTTTTCCCTACCCAAAGCTCCAGATATCGGCTATTAGAGTAGGAGTCATGGTCGGTTCGACCAAGGTGAGGATTTATACACTTGAGTGACTCGAGAGTACCATCGGGGATATTTACCATCTTTGTGAAAATTATCTCCCTAAGGAGGAACCTGAACAGCTGCAGGAAACTCCGGTGATGATCGTTCAGCTTTCCAACTGCCTGTGACAAAGACGAAAAGCAATAAGCCCCACAGATGAGCAAAGGTATGAATTAATTATGTGTCAATTAATTCAATCTACTTTGTCAGAGTTTAGGTTTATGCACAGGGTACTTGTAGGGGGTATGCATTGATGCAACTCCTGATCCACCGAGCCTAAGTTTTAGCTTTGCTCGAGGACGAGCAAAGGGATAAGCTTGGGGGTGTGTTGACGGCCATTATGACACCTTGTGACCGTCAACATTTCGGACAAAATGAGAACTTTGCACAATGTTCCATGTATGTTTGTCTTATATTTAACAAATTCCACAAGTTTTGGTGAAGTTGTGAATGCAGGGACACGTGGCAGAAAATAGGACAAAAACGGGCAAAAAGCCTGGCCGACCGGCCAGACATCTCGGCCACATGACGAGTCACTGATCCAGGAGCAAACTAGCACACATGCAAAACATTCAAGCCATTCATCCAATGACGGTTTGATCAAAGGGCCCGAAAGCCACATCACATGGATTAGAGGGCCCACTTGCATGCCTTAACTGCCAGGCAGTTAATAACCGTCATAATTACCGACACCAGGAGGCAATCCAGAGCGTTGCTGCGAAAGGCGGTGCCAGATGGCGACCAACCCTGGCCGATCGGCCAGGATCCGGCCGAACGGCCGGCTACCGGCTCCGCTCAAGGCGCTCTTCTGAGGACGGTTGCATGCTGAGCTAACTTAACCGCCAAGATGCTCAACCGACCTGCTCAAGCTATAAAAGGAGGCCTCCACTTCACTTCTCAACACACCAAGAAGGAGCTTCTCTACTTTTTATATTTTCTAGAGTAGATTAGGGTTGGGAGTTAGAGTTGAGTCGAGCTTGCCTCGAGGTTCCGGAATCTCTCGGAGATCGGGTAAAGTTCTTGTATCTTTTCTTTATACTTCGAATATTTCCTTTATCAATATAGTTATCTTCTTTACTTTATCGGTTAAGCTTTCCTTTCCTGCTTTCCTTAGTTTATCTAGGAGAGTAGTGTGATCCTTTCATTTCATAACCTTTAGATTCAGTTAGAGTCTAGTTAGTTTGTCAGGCTTTTACCTTACGGGTTTCTCGCCCGGACTAGGAGATTTAGCCGTCTCCTAGGTAAAGGGGGGTTTCTTATGAAGGCCTCACAAGAAATCCTAGCATCGAACCCAGACGTGGTGTTTGGTTAGGTGTTAGCTAGAATTGTGTTCCACCCCACGGAAAGAGAGTGGTAGGCGGCAAGTGGTGACAGCCTTGTCCGTCCTTTGTGCGACCACAACGTTCGGGTGTTTTCATAGCAGTAGTTGCAGGTTTCCGTTAGGTCCCCCTTCTATCCCGTCTGGACCTTTCCTCTTCCAGCCGCCGAAGTAAGCTCTTTTCCCTGACAGCTAGGTAGAGTTCTAGTCTAGATCTTTAGAGGCCTTCTGATAAGTTTAGGAGTGTCTTAGGAATCCTTTCTCACTCGTTGCTCTCCCAGCTTCTTTTCTATCTCTAAGTGTAGAAGTCTCCTTTGTCACTGGTCATTTTGACCTTCTATCTAGCTTACCTTTTAGATAAGCTAAGTCATTTAGGGCAGCCACCTATCATATCTTTGCGCCTCAGTTATCTCCCCTAAGATAGTTGGTGTATATTTCTAAAATGTGTTCCTGGTATAATTTCTCAATATCACTTTAACCAAAGAGCTTCCCCGTGGAAATTTATGATACCCTGGAATACTCCAAGGTGAAGTGCTACACGGTCATTCTGTGCGCTTGCAGAATAATTTATTCTATAGGGCAAGAGTTTCCCACTGGCTTTCTAACGGCACAATTCCAGTGACGTTAAGAAGTGCCAACAAGCATTTCTGGCGCCGTTGCCGGGGAAGCAATTGGCTAAAGTATATTGTTGAATTAAATTTTGGAAGACATTTCTAGTCTTATCACCGCTACTCTTAGCGGGCTACCACTGCTCTCTTTGTCTTTGTGATTATTTTGCAGAGCAGTGCATGACCGGTTTTGACCTACCGTCAAACTTTGATCCTAATCCAGAGCGTATTGGACGGGTCGTGAGACGCAGAGTCGTCCCACCCCAGAGAAAGCTCAGTGACAGTCGCAGTTGCTCAGCTCCACCACCAAACCCCATGGCTCCCACCAAGACCCTCCGTCAGTTCTCTGCCCCATCAAGCAGCAGCTTTCCAGGCCTTGAGGATTGTGACATCCCTGATGTAAAAATATTGGAAGTACTTTTAAAACAGGTTAAAAAGGGGAAAAAGTGGTGTTGGAACTCAGAAATTCATCAAAAATTCAAATTTAACTTTAAAAGCAAAGGACCTTGGGCACCCAACTGAAATCTCAAGACTTGGGTGCAGAACTTAAAAATCTCGGACCAAAGTAGTTGTCATCACCTACACCTACAGCCCTTCGCGATAACCTCGCCACGGCGTTCGTTCCGCTCGATGACCCTCGAGCGGGGATGTCCGTGACGATCGAGCTTAGCCCGTATATCCGTCACGATCGAGCTTAGCCCGGATGTCCGTCACGATCGAGCTTAGCCCGTATATCCGTCACGATCGAGCTTAGCCCGGATGTCCGTCACGATCGAGCCCTAAGTATTGTCCGTGACGATCGAGCTATGTCCGTGACGATCGAGGCCCCGCAGTCCGTCACGATTCGAGGCCGCACGATAGGAAGCTCGAGGACTTACCCTCGAGCGACGTTCCGGCACGCTCGAGGCTTCGCAGCCAAGCTCGAGGGGGCACTCACCCTCGAGCGGCGTTTCCGACCGTTCGAGGCTCGGCAAGCTCGAGCTCGCGGTTCAAGCTCGAAGCGCCGTAGCGCCTGGTCGAAGTGCCTGGTCCAAGCTCGAAAGTTGTGTCCCACACCTCAGACCCCAACTTTTAATTTTACCCGTTTCGAAGTTCAGTTCGAATTTTTTTGGAGAAAATTCGAATTTGAAATCGGAGCTCCACGGGCATGCTACAGTGCCCCTGGCGCGCGCTGCGCTGGCTGGAGCTCGGCCGCCACGTGGCCGGCGAGCGGCGCAGGCGGCGCTGAGCTGGCCAAGCCGCGGCGGACGCTGGCGCTTGTCGCCTAGCTCTTGTCCGGCCACTCCCGAGCCATCACTTCGCCGCCGTCGCCTCGCCTCGCGCCGCGGAGCGCCATCATACGGTCGCGCGCCGCCGTGGCCGCACGCGCGCTCGCGCCGCGCCGAGCACACTGCAGGCGGTAGAGTCCGTTCGCGTCGCGCCAAAACCTCTGCTGAGGATCTCCACTTCATCACGCGATGATCTTTGACGCCCAACCGCGCGTGTGCGCTCTGTTCGAGCTCGCCGCGCCATCAATGGCGACCGCGACAGCCACCCACGCGCACGCACGCTCCCGAGGCCGCACTGTGCCACTCCTGCGTGCTCAATCACTCCACCAAGCACTCACACCCCTCCTCTCACTCGCTCACTTCACCATTTTCCACTTCCCCGCGCTCGCTCGGTCTTCTTCTTCCTCGCGCCGCGCGAACCGAGCCGTGCTTCTCCGAGAAATTCGCCTTCCACACTCCACCATTCCCAAATTCGTCGCGCACGAAGCTAGACCTCTACCCTAGCTTCCAATCCCCCACTTCTCGCGAGCTATCCCCAACTCTCCGGCGAGAAATCGGATTTCCCCCAAGTCCGCATTTCCGGCCGCCGGACCACGCGCACGTCGAGCCCCTACTTCGAGCCCTCCCCGAAGTCAACCAAGCATCCCGATAGCTTCCCCGAGTCCTACGGGTGCTCACGGACCCCTTCATTCCCGGCGACAGCCTCCAACTTCGCCGAAATCGAGCCCGCGGCGGCCGCGCCGCCACCACCTCGTCGCCGGCGCAACTCCGACCACCCCCGGCCTCCAAACCGTCCCCAAACGACTCGTGGTGAGCCCAGGAAGCTTTTCCCCCAATTCCCCGAGCCTAGTTCGCCGCCGTTTGGCCGGCGCAACTCCGGCGAGAGCCGAGGGCCTTCCTTCATCGTCTTCGTTTGTCTAGGGGTCTCTGCGCAAAAGTTCAGGGACTCGTTCGCGAAGTTTTGAAAGTTCTAGGGTTCCCTGCGAAAATAGATTCTTGAAACTAGATTTGTTTTTCCCGAATCTTGTAAAATCCATTAAAAATCGTACAAAAATCAGAAAAATGCACAAAAATACTCTCTGGATTCGTGAGAGTCTAAACTACAATCCCTATTAGACATGTTTATACTTTGGATGAACTGTTTTTGAGCTAAAATTCAAAGAATGAAAATGGAAAGTAGTGCACCATTTCAAATCCAGAGCTCCGCTAGGGTTGAGCTTTGGATATGTTGTGTGTAGTGACTTTGGACAGCTTGTGTCCAAAGGGGACCTAAAAATATGAACTGTAGCTCCAGTTATACATTAAAATGTGTTTTCTGTCTTTTTGCAGTGCAGAAATCTTTAAAAATAATCTGTGCAGTGAAAAATCACCATTTTGTTCCAGAGGACTAAAAACTTGTTAGCACACCTGTGAAAAATGAAAAACTTAATTTTTGCTCTGTTTAGGCTAGCAAATAAATAAATATGTGTTTTTGGATAGGAATTTATTGAGGACTACCCAAGGGTTATTTTGAGCCACCACTTGGCCAGAGCCCTCCTCATGCTTATGACTAGCTTTGGTAGGAAAATCTCCTGAACTAGATGAATTTTCGATTTTATATGATTTAAATTCATTTCTGCTGGCAGCGGCTTGTTATATTTTTAATAAATTATGTGAAGCTCAGAATTAGCTAAATTTTGGAGTGAGCTTAGCTCTTATACTCCAGTAGCTGTCATAAAGTTTATAGCTAAAAATGATGAACAGAAATGGAGAAACAAAAATGAGAAGGAATCTAGATGGAAATTGAATTATATAAAAGAATAACCTTTTTGGTTAACTAGTTAGAGTAAAATAAAGAAATTCTCAAAATTCAGAACAGCACCCTAAACTTGTGAAGAAATAAATAGAATTCTTTTATATATGTACACAATCACCATCGAAATCACTAAAACTATTTCCACACCTACACCTTGTTTTTGTGAAGAGCATAGTAAGGCTTAAGCATGTCTAGGTGAATATGGCCTTCAAAGGCCTTAATCTTAGAATCTATAGGCAACCTCCTTAAACTATACATCTCATGTAGAAGGCGTTATCCCGGACGGCAACTACCACCTCATCCCCGCAGACGAGGAAGAAGTCCCGGAGGAAGGTGCCGGTGCAGGATCGACCAACCCGGAGGCTAACCCCCAGTTTGAGCAAGAAGGCAAGCCCCGGAGCATAACCTAACCTTTACCAACTATGCATTATGACTTCTCTATGCTTGTGCATTTACGTTCAAGGAGTTGATTGAATACCTTAGCTGCACATTTCCTAGTACCTATGAATTGCAACACTAGTATGAAAGGATCGATAGGGCATTGCTTAGGTCCGTTACAAGTCGAGTGATTTCCTGTCACTCGCGAGACATAGGAGTTGCTTGTCTTTTCTTATGTTGGAATCATAAGGATTGACGGGCGGGATGATAGATGTAGATCTCCCGTCCGTGTATGATAATTGATTTAAGGTCGAAATGTGTGGTTGAGTGTGTCAAGTTTTTGAACGTACCACATGCATGCCGGTATATGGGAGCCGGTAAGCCTGGTACCAGATTGAAGCAGCTAGGGCCGATAGCCATCTCTCCTTGGAAACTTTGTTTTCCCCTGCCGTACACTTGTGGATATATGCGTGAGACTGTGAGTGAAGCAGTAAACCTTTATCCTAAGGAAATGGACCCGGTTCCGAATTGTGGATCGATGGGAAAGGTTGGGAAATGCTTGTACCTTTTATAGCAAGCAGAGTATCCGTGTGTGTTGGGTTTCCCCTGGCCAGGTAGCAAAATTCGGTTCGAACTGTCCGCTTCTCGCGGTTAATGAGACTGCTTGACCGCCTGGCTACATTGAGTAACAAGTGAAACTTTAAGATTGATAAACTTGTTCTATGAATTAACTTGTATTGCACCACTTGTATGCTTAGAGAGGATGCTAATCTAGAATGGTTAAATGTACTAGAATATGATGCTAAAACTTGAAAGCAAGGATCTACCTTTAGTCGCTTTTTGGCAAACAAACCCACCAGCCAAAAGCCTCTCATGTCTAGATGTCGGTGATGTAGTTTTCACCCGACGGGTAAGCCTTGCTGAGTATTAGTATACTCACCCTTGCTTGTGGCAATGATTTACAGGTACACCTTTGGATGTCGATGCTTTGTCTTGGCCTACCCAGGTTCCACCTGGCTGGCACATCGAATGGGTTCCGTCCTCTGCCGAGGATCGGGAGGAGTAGCATCGTGGCAGGCTTCAGCACGGTGTTATTGTATCGTCGTTAGATTATCTTCCGCTGCAATGAACTATTTTATTTCCGCTGCAAGACTTTGTACTCTGATTTAAATTTGAACTTGGTTTGTAATAACTTGTGATACCTATTTGTGTAAGTTAATTTGTGGATTGTTGTAATCTCTGGAACTCACCTTCGTGTGGGCGTGCTGTTGTTTCGATCGAGAAAAGTACGTGGTTTAATCGGGTCTAATCCGACGGCGCTCCAGCTTATTCCGGATTAAGTGCCTGACTACTCGATTAGTGGTCCCGGGGTACTTAACTTGGAATAATTTCGGAGTGGTCCGCCACAAGGATAATGGGAACCAAGGTGGCAATGGTTTCAAATTGAAGACTGGCCTCATCAACATGGTTCAGGTCAATCAATTCTGTGGGAAGGCGTCAGAGGACGCCAACGTTCACCTTCAAACGTTCCTTGAAGTGAGGAGCACCATCGATCCCAAAGGTTCTACTATGGATTCTATTCGATTGCGTTTGTTTCTGTTCTCGCTACTTGGGAAGGCGAAATTATGGTTCTACACCAGCAAGGCCTCCTTCAGTAATGTTTGGCACACCTGCGCCGACGCATTTCTGACCAAATATTTTCCGGTGAGCAAAACCAATGTTTACCGAGGGAAGATATCAGGTTTCCAGCAACAGGAAGATGAAACTGTTTCGGAAGCTTGGGAGCGTCTGCAAGAGTATATTGCAGCATGCCCACATCATGGCCTGGAAGAATGGCTGGTCACCCAGAGTTTCTTCCACGGGTTGAACCAGAGATCTCAAGAACATCTTGATGCAGCAGCAGGAGGATCATTTCTCTCGCTGGAAGTGCCAGGAGCAAAGGCTCTGAAAATCGCCTCCAACCAAAGTTGGAAGGGAGATAGGCAGTCAGCCCGTACCAGAGGAGTTCATCAAGTCAACTCCATCGACATGCTGGCCGCTAAGATGGACATTCTTATGAAGAAGTTGGAATCTCCTACCTAGGAGATGGCGTAGATTGCGGGTTCACGAATCACATGTGAGACATGTGCTGACACCGGACACTCGGGCTACAGTTGCCCGAGCACTCAAGAGGAAGCGAACTTCATCTGGAATGGGAATCCCTATGCAGACTTCCGCCCCCAGCAAGGTTGGAACTCCAAGCCCAACCTCCCCTTCGGCCAACAGCAAGGTAATTCATTCTACAACAGTAATTCTTCTCCTACTTTGAAAGATATATGGTATGGCCAAAAACAAATTAATGATAGCATCAGTAAAAAGTTTCTTGCTATTGATGAAGTCTTAGAGTCTATGGCCACCCAAATGGAGGGATTTAATTTTGTTGTTAAAAACCAATCGAGTTTTAATAAAATGATGGAAACTCAAATTGCTCAATTGGCTGCATCTTTTCCTAATGCTAATGTGGGAAAACTTCCTGGGCAACCGGAAGCACCCCATAAAGAAAGTGTTAGTGCTGTTACCACGTGGACTGGAAAGTCCACGCGGGATCCATCTCCACCTAAAGATGCAGGTACTCAGCGGGAAGCCGTACCCGCTAGGAATACTAAGCCAGAAGCTGAGGAAGAGGAGGGCAAGGAACCAACCGAAGCTACCCAGGAAGAGACCAGTGAAGTCCCACGGGCTTCAAAGGAGTACTATGACACGACTGCCTTACCATTTCCGGAACGGAGAAGGAAGCCGGTGGCCGACGAACAATTCGGCAAATTCGTCGAGGTAATTAAGAAGCTTTATGGAAATATACCGCTTCTTGACGCTATGCAGGTACCCACCTACGCAAAATACCTGAATGACATTCTTGGGAACAAGAGGTCCTTGCCTACCACCGAGATGGTACGCCTGACGGAAGAGTGTAGCTCAGCTATACTCGATCCTCTCCCTGAGAAAAAGAAGGATCCAGGACACCCCACTATCTCATGCTCGATCGGGACTTAGGAGTGTCTTAGGAATCCTTTCTCACTCGTTGCTCTCCCAGCTTCTTTTCTATCTCTAAGTGTAGAAGTCTCCTTTGTCGCTGGTCATTTTGACCTTCTATCTAGCTTACCTTTTAGATAAGCTAAGTCATTTAGGGCAGCCACCTATCATATCTTTGCGACCCAGTTATCTCCCCTAAGATAGTTGGTGTATATTTCTAGAATGTGTTCCTGGTATAATTTCTCAATATCACTTTAACCAAAGAGCTTCCCCGTGGAAATTTACGATACCCTGGAATACTCCAAGGTGAAGTGCTACACGGTCATTCTGTGCGCTTGCAGAATATTTTATTCTATAGGGCAAGAGTTTCCCACTGGCTTTCTAACGGCACAATTCCAGTGACGTTAAGAAGTGCCAACAACCACTTAGCCGTGGCTATTGTAGTTGATGGTCATAATTGGATACCCACTTACTTATGGTTTCATAGCTTCAGAGAATGACACTACTAGATTTTTGGCCTATCGCATGGACGAAAAAACGTGGCAATAGGACCCAAATTGTGGCAATACATAACATTTGCATCATTGTCATTTTCGTTGGCAGGTGTTGCAAGTACCTTCGTGGTAATAGGTGCATTGCAATGGTTTTTTTTATTTGTTGCATTATTATAGTAATTGCCACACACTAAAAGCATTGCATTAGAGAGTATTGCAACTTTTTATGTCGTAGCATTAGCTTATATTGCCACGCAACTAGGCATTGCATTAATGCTTAGTTGCAACAGATTGACATTGTGGTAATATAGTATATGGCCACGACCCACGTGGTGGCAAAAGGATATGTTGCCACACATGTTTTACATTGTGATAAATTTTGTGGCCACATAAATTATTTCATGGCAATAGAGTATATTGCAATTGATACATGTTTAGTGGCAATAATTTGTTTTACAATGGAAAATTTTTAGAGGTAAGAAAAGATATCGCAACTAAATATAGGTCAAGGTTATATAGTATTATGGCCTCATTCAACTGGGGTGGCAATAAGTTACTTCTGCAATGGAAAATATTTAGAAGCAAGAAAAGGCATTGCAACAAAATGTTTGCCATGGTAACTAGGTATTTTAGCATCATTCAAAATCCATGGCAATAAATAATTTTGCAATGGTATACAGTCGTGGCAATAACTTAATGCAATGAACTAGAATTGTTGCTTTCTTTTTTTATTTCAACCGGGACATGCATTTCATACTGCATATTGATATATTTGGATGTTGAATCCTCTTTTCTAGAAAAAAATAATTCACCATAGTATGGATTGTATCACCATGAAAATAAATAAAGCCATCCATACAATTGTTTGGTAATAGTGCCAAATACAATCTCCCGAACAAAAAATAGTTCATAACTAGTGTTGAATGATGAACTAAAGCTATCTTATCTAGGCTACAGCGAACATAATTATTCTTCCAGCATAGTATTCCACTTCCTTGTGTCGACGATTTCGAAGTGATCCATTCAAGCTGAACCTAAGGTTCCTGCTGCATAAAATAATTCATATGCATTAGGAAATATATTCAGTAAAGAAAGCTTTTGTTGCTATGATCAAAACTCTAGTTCATTGACATGTTTTTGGATGACTTCATTCACACATGATGGAAATGTAGCAGATTTTAGGATTGCTTTAATATGTTCAGTAAAGAAACTTGGGCTCTAATCAGGTTATGTGACCTCCTTATGTTATAATGGACACACATTTTAGATCATGAAAGAATAACAAATCAGATTTTCTTTTCCATACCTGTTGGCTTCTTGTGCGAACACGTTTTATAGCAGCATTCATCAGTTGTTGTGGAGCGATATAACCTCTAGACACATTGCTTTTGCTGCTGCCTCGTGACATAGTACTGGTTTTAGATTTGTTAGCATTTTTGTCCATAATTGGCGTAGCTGCACTTGGGTCGGTCTGCGTAGTAAAAATAAATAGAAGGATTTATCTACAAAACACTTTCCATTTCCTCATGTGTGTAACAAATATCCAAATTGCTATTACCTGAAGTAATGGGGTTTCCCTCTGTTCTGCAATCTTTGATAGGAACTCTGACATGATTTCTGCCCTAAGTGCTTCCCTCTTCTTGTTCCCTTCTTCTTGAATCTGTACCAATTTTTTTTCCAATATCCTTTCCCTTTCGGCCTTTTCATTGGCAAGTTGTTCTTCCAACTTGTCAACCTTATCTTGAAGCACATTATTTCTCTGGTTGGCTGCATCTGTAGCACGAGCTTGCTCTTGGATCCGAGCGTTCAGCAATTCACTCCTTGTTGGATTTTTTGACATGTACCCATGACCATGTTTTCTGGAGGTTTTGCATCCTGTGCTTTCCTTGTAGGATGTCTGTAAAGCATTGTTTTCCTCTACAGTGGAGACAACGTATGTATTGTCATTGCATTCTCTCTCTGAAAGTATTGCCCATGAATTATCCTAATTGAAACAACAACATTAGTGTTAGCATTGGACATTAAAAAATACTATGAATCATGTTGTTACTAGAGAACTCGGTAAATTACTTACGTAGACAGCCTTTGATGTTTCATCTGACCATTCTCCATTCTTCATATGAGTAGACATCCAAAGACTTAAATCACTTGGTTCTTCACCAGTATCTGGGTCTCTCTGAGATGGCAAGAATGTAGAACATTAGTTTGCCACCTATGAAACAAACATACAGTATGTCGAATCCTTACCTGCTCATAGCTAACTTGGGAAAATGATTTAGACCCCTTGATATGCTTGGTCTTTTGTTCCCCACGGCTTTTAGAGTTCTGGTTGCTCTTTTGCTGTATTATGTTTAAGTAAAAAAAAATACATTAGCTATGCACTGATCAAAACAAAAATTCTCACATGTGATTTATAAAAAGACAAGGAAATGCTATCAGACCATGAAACCAGGAGATCCAAAATACAAGATCAGGTAGTGCCATTCAACAATGTCAAGGTCTTCTGGCTTGTGATTCATTCTTGCAGCATAATTGTTGTACGCCTTGTACGTAGCACTAAATGTTGCTCTCCATCCTTTGTACCGTTCCTTCGCTATAGCCCAAATCTTTTCCTTTTCATCATCAACGTTGAGAAGCTCCCACCTATTCTGTTGAACACATAGAAAAGGAGTAGCATTTGGTTACTTCAGATTAATATAGCAATCAGGCAACAAATTCAAACTTGAATGTACCAGTATGTCGGATGCTATAGAATTTTTCACATTTTGTTCAATGTCTTTCCACTTTTTGACTCCAATAAGTGGAGCCCTTTTCCTCGTAAACATTACCACTTCGTCTACAAATGACCTATTGTTAGGTCCAACGGGACCTCCCAGCTTGGTGGAGAATTCAACTTTAAGTTTCTGGGAGCCGCTCCTTATTCTCTTTGTGGCTGCTGACAAACCCTTGAGGACACCACGTCCACCTTTATTCCGTCGTTCAGCGGAGTCTCCTACAAACCCATTAAATAAAAAGTGGTTAGATCATTTCAGCAGGGAAGATGATTTTAAAAAACACAATGCACAACACACCATTTATCGTTTTTTTGTTACGCCGAGCATGAGATGGCCTGCTAGCAAGACCTTCGTCATCTACAATTTCTTCATCATCATTGCCAGCCTGATCTAAATAAGATACTGCATTTCATACAATGGGTCCATCAGCCTAGTTATACAATTTTGTTCACAAAGTAATAATATTGTATTGGAGTGCTGAGTGAAAGAAGAAAAATTACTAATGTCATCAAGATAGTTTTGATGCCTTAACCATTCTTTATATGTCTTGATGGTTTCGTCCCTGTAATCATCTTTGAATTCTGCACATAATGAATTTGTAAGTGTAATGGAAAATCTGACATATAACTTATTTAAATTGTGATTGGAGGAATTGTAACCACCTGTGTCCGGTTGATCTTGCTGCAGGTTCTCAAGCCATTTCTTGTAAGCATCAATTTGTTCTTGTGGCATTGGTCCATCTAGTGGTTCCCATGTAGTTGTTTCCCTTCGTCGCTTCATGGGAGTTATGTTTACCTGCAAGTTAGTCTCTGGATCCTTTGTTAGCAGAATCCTGATTCTCTTCTCTCTCGCATTGTTTTCTATCATGGCTTGGATTTGGTGGTCATAATCAACTGCAACGAGGCTTGCTGTGTCCCTGCCACATCGCTCCTTACAGTACAGGAAGTCCCTTCCACAGTACCCTAGCTTTGATTTTATACAAACCAAGTTGTAAAATGTGATGTCAGCCCTATCACACTTGAACTCAGCAAATTCTTGACCCGGAGGTGCCCCGATGCAATTGATAATTACACTCCACGTCTCACCAGTGAGTCTGCAGCCACAATTCGGACATAGTAATGTAACTAAATAGATATTATGCAACCATCAGTAAAAGTAATATGCAATAGTTCAAACTGCAGTATGAAACACAATTAACATATGAAAATTAAAACAAGTTCTACTTTGATCTCTAAACGGCCATCTGTTCCGAAGCGGTGAACTACCAGTGCAAGTGCTAGACTATGCAATATTCATGCATCCAGAAATAAGTAGCACAAACTTTTAATCCACCAACCTAACCAATATTCATGAATAATGAGTAGCAAAAATTTAATTCCATGAACCTAACCAAACTATTCATGCATCCATAAATCAGTAGCAGAAATTTTTAATCCATGAGCCTATAACTAATATTAATACATCCATAAATCAGTAGAAGAAATTATTTATCCTTGAACCTAACCAATATTCATGCATCCATAAATAAGTAGCAGACAAGCTGATTTCCTGGTTTCATGTGGCCCATGAATTAGAGCAGCACCGATTGGGCAAGTGCATGTCGCGATAACCAAACATTAATTGAAAGATTGGCAAAGGAATAATGATATATAAGAGCAACAGCTGCTCTCAGGACAGTTTTCTGGCTGGAACACAAGAAAATTTTCATGCCGAGGCCATAAATCAATTGTTTTCTGCTGTGATTAATTAGCAATGTGGCCGGATGATTAGACAAATTATATGCTGCAAAACAATTTGATTAGGGGGGACAGGTCCCTACTCGGCCCCCACTGTCTCAGTCCCTGACCCAGATCATCAAAGATATGATAAGACTATAACCCTAGGCGAATTTTGATTGGATTTGCAATGGCGTCAGATAACTAACCTGGTTGGGGGAGGTTCAAATAAAATCTGATCGGCCTCATCATTCGACCCTGTGGTCAGACCACGAGGACGAATGGAGGTGTTGATGCCATGGTCGCTGGCAGCATGAGCACGAGTCAGAGGCCTCCTTTCTTCGCCTTCGGTCGCTCTTGGATCAGCACTCCCATCGCTGGCAGCGGCGGCAGCAGATGGAGTCGGCGCCATCTCTAGCTGTCGCGCAGGCAGGATGATGGCTCGTCGTCGGTGGGGAGGAAAAGAGAACGGAGGAGCCCCTAGCAGATGGAGTCGTGGGTTTTTAGATGGAAGTGCGAGATTTAAGGGGGGCAGCCTTGATTTTAGATGGTTTCGTTAGGGGAAAGTCTGGCGGGATTAATTAGTACGTGGGAAAAATTGGGAGGGAAGCAGAGCTCTGGAGGGAAAATTTTGGGAGGGAAGCAAAGTCGTGGTGGGAAAATTGACGGGATTAATTAGCTGGTGTTTAGACTATAGTCCATTTACATTGGCTATCTGTGCATAATTTTTTTAAAAAAAATAAGATGGCTAGAAACTAAACAAGAAGAAAAACATCATCGTATAAGCATGTTAATTTTCAAATCCATGTAAAGTAAAATGTACCATCTACGAAACCCAATGCAAACAAGTTTGACCAAATGGCAATTTTGAATCCTAATAAATATGCATACACTAGGATAATTTGAATTGAGTGATCAAGTTTTTTGACCGAACAATCAATTGATCAAGTTTGTTCAAAGATGTGCAAAAAATCGTATTTAGCATGAAAGGTGTAGTTAGTAGTGGAAAATCATATACAAACTGATTGAATTACTTATGATTGGTGAGATCTGAAATGAATGGTTCATTTTTCATAAAGGTTTTGGCTCTATGATCAGAAACACGGTTACTTATTTTTTTTCATTTGCAAAAAAGATGTTTGATAAAATATGTGCAAATTAACAAGATGTTTGGAAAAATGTTAATTTTGATGAGAAATAGCTTATTTTAGCCATTCAACTCTAAAGCTAGTATTCTTTACCATCCAATTATCAAAACCGTTCACATTTGCCCCACTAGTTGTGTTTTGTTGGTGATTCCATGCATGTGGAGCGGTCGTAGTGCACATCGTGCTCATTGGTGGCCAGCTCATTGAAAAATCGCATGGCTTTGAGCGCGCGCCCTCCACCACAAGAAGCAATTCAATAATTTAACGTGTATACTGAACATGGTGGGATATAGCTTAGGGGTAAGTCACATCTACATGTAACAGGATGTCACGTTTTTTTCTTACTCCCTCTATCCCAAAAAGGGTATTCGCTGACGTGGAATGTTTTAAATTCTTTAAGTAAAAATAAATAACCAACCTTTCCAACATTGAGGAGGATGCCTAGTGGTAGAAGTGGTTCACTTCAAGTATCATGGGTACAGTTCGAGCTTTGCCTCTATCTCAATGTTTTTAGTATTTTTGTGGGTCTTCCGATGATGTGGCTCATGGCCGGGTGATGTGGCTGGGTGCCGCTGAGTGGCTTGTGCCCGGGTAATGTGGGTGGGCGTGGCTGGGTGACATGGCTCGCGGCCGGGTGATGTGGCTGAGCGTGGCCGGGTGACGTGCCACTCGACCAGGGTGACGTAGCTGAGTGTGGCCAGGTGACGTGGCAAGCGGCCGCTTGATGTGGCTGGGCGTCGCTAAAGTTATCCCTATATTGATATTGAAACTTTCAGATCCATCATGTATAGCAGGTTGTGCACAAATTTTTTAAGTCAAATTAATAACAAATGTTCACGACATGGAACTGGTGGCCTAGTGGTAGACCTAGTTCACTCGAAGGCTCATGGGCAGGGTTCAAGAGTTGCTTCTATCTTATTTATTTATTTATTTTTTGAGGATTTTTGTGGGTGTCCAGGTGACGTGGCTCGTGGCTGAGTGATGTAGCTGAGCACGGTCGGGTGACCTGGCTCATGGCCGTATGATGTGGCTGGGTGCGGTCGGGTGATGTGGCTCGCGGCCTGGTGATGTGGCTGGTTGCGGCCGGATGACGTGGCTCACAGCTAGTGATGTGGCTGGGCGTGGCCGAGTGATGTCGCTCGCGGTTAGGTAACGAGGCACTTGCATAGAAAAAGGTTTTTGACGGATACAAGAAAGAATAATCCATTCTCTGGCTAGTTCATACAGGTTTTTGACAAGGAAATGAATGACACATTGGCATGGGGCAAGAACAGTCATTTGCTGAACCACGACGACACACCCACCCCTAGAAGGCAAAACCACAAACCAGTTTGATATTGTCTCGTGTTATTATTAAAACACATGTAAAAGCTAACCAAGGTGATAAAAAATTATGACACTAAACAAAAAACACATCCTCCGCTTCCTCATCGCGTGAATTCACAGTCACAGGTGCAACGTATCCATCATCAATGTAATCCTCGGCGTCATCTTCTTCTTCTTCGTCTGCTAAGCCAATAGCTCGTGGTTCTGGTACGGATTCAGCAAGTGCCTTTTCAATTACAGAAGTGTCACCAGTAACACCTTCAATGCCTGGCCTAGTCCAATTTGTTAGCTCTTCATGCCTAAGTGAATCGATCATGTCTCCCACTCCGACGTCCAGTGAATCAATATCAATTTCTTCCTCACTATCTGTACTTGCCGGTTCGGGCATGACGAGCACATTTCTGGGGTTCATTTTGATAACAGTGCACCAATCTGGTTTCTTCGAACCTTTCACATAAAACACTTGCTGAGCCTGCATCCCCAAAATATAAGGTTCATTCAAATATCGCAATCGAGTTGTATCGATATCTATAATTCCACACTGGTCCTTTTTGAATCCTCTACCTTTGCTTCGACTAGCGGCGGGCACGTCAAACCAGTCACAGTGAAAAAGGATTACTTCCTTTTGTGTAGGAAAATCAAGTGCGTAGATTTTTTTTACTACAACATACCAGTCGATGTCACCAGTCGTAGCATCACCTTTCACAACAACACCCCAATTTTGTGTAACCAGATTCTTCTCTATATGATCTGTTCTGAACAGAAATCCATTGATGAAGCACCTATTGAAAACACGTGCCCGATGGTCTGGTCCTTGAGAAAGTGCATGAATGGCATCACTTGCTTTCCCTTCTGCGTGGAGTGTGTTGATCTGAAAGAAGTGTAAGCAAGTTCCTAATTGTCAATTAAACAAAACACAATAATAAGTACACGTGCACTAAAATCAATGAAATGTAAATTCAACTTTAGCTCACCCTACGCTCGAACCAGCCTACAAATTGCTCTCTATGGCGTCGTTCAACATTCCTGATAGATTGTTTTCGGAGTAAATCCATATGCTCACTGCAGTAAAGAGCAAAAGAGGGCAATACCAAATTAATAAAAAAACATATATGTCCATACTTCAAAGGTAAGTAAATTAAAATTACTACTTACTTGACCCATGGAATAGCCTCATCACAATTTGTTAATATCCAGTGCCTCATCTGCTGCATTTCTAGTCTGGAAATACTCTCGATTGTATATCCTTTCTTACTATAATCAGTGTCGCTAAAAATGCTCAAACCAGATGGTGGTTCATTTACTACAGCGCTTTCATGGCGCTCTGGGCGATTAATCTTGGTGTCGACATCATCCAAAAAGCGAGAGCAAAAAGTCATGCACTCCTCTAGAACCTTCAGGATGTGCTTTGTTCCGCACATAGCCTTTAAGCGTACGTAGATACCTCTCTATTAGATACATCCATCTATAGCATATAGGTCCTCCTAGTATAGCCTCTTCAGCAAGATGAACCGGCAAATGTATCATGATATCAAAAAAAGCTGGTGGGAAGATCATCTCAAGACGACAAAGAGTCTCTCTAATTGAAATGCTCAATTTCTCTAACTCTACGGTACTCAACTCCTTAGAACATATTGCATTGAAGAACCTACTAAGCTCAATCAGTGGTTCAACAACCTCTTCTAGCAGTATGTTACGAACCACAATGGGTAATAGTTTCTGAAATATAACATGACAGTCATGAGTTTTGAGTCCAGAAAGCTTATACTTCTATACATCTACACATCTCCTGATATTAGACGCATAACCATCGGGCATCTTGACACCTTGTAGAAATTTGCAGAAATATATCTTGTCATCTCGACTTAAAGTGTACAATGCTGGAGGCAAAGTGTATTTGTCATTCTTCACCAAAGGATGCTGATCCCTCCTCATACCCAAATGTTCCATGTCAAGACGAGCCTTCTCGCTGTCCTTGGATTTACCAGCCATGTCGAGCAAAGTCCCAAGTACGCTCACACAGATATTTTTTTCAATGTGCATCACATCCAAATTATGCCTTACAAGCAACTTTTTCCAGTAAGGTAGTTCAAAAAAAATACTCTTCTTTCTCCAATTGTGCCATCTATTATCCTCTTCATACTGCTTCCTCTTTCTTGACGTGTTCCCAAAAGTCACTTGCTCAAAGCTTTCATACTGCTGCAGCACCCCTTCCCCATCCAGTGGCACTGGAGCCTCCCTGGTTTCCACCTGGTTGTTAAAGCTAGTCTTGTTGCGGCGCCACCTGTGGTCCATTGGCAAAAAGCGGCGATGACCCATGTAGCAATGCTTGGAACCAAATTTCAACCATAAATAGTCAGTATCCTTGTAGCAGTATGGACATGCAAATTTTCCTTTTGTGCTCCAACCAGATAGCATGCTGTATGCTGGGAAGTCATTAATTGTCCAAAGTAGAATAGCACGTAGAGTGAAATTTTTCTTTACCTTTGCATCCCATGTCTCAACACCGTTGACCCACATATCCTTTAGCTCATCAATGAGGGGTTGTAAATACACATCAATGTTATTTCCTGGTGATTTTGGGCCCGGAATCAACATTGACATCATCCAGAACGGTTGTTTCAGACACAACCAAGGAGGCAAATTGTAGGGGATTAGGATCACAGGTCATGTGCTGTATGTCACATTCAACATCCCAAAAGGATTAAAACCATCAGATGCAAGACCCATCCTTACATTACGAGGCTCCGAAGCAAATTCCTTATCAATATTTTCCACGTGCTTCCATACCTTGGAGTTAGCAGGGTGCCGCATTTTACCATCTTGGGCCAGTCCCTCATGCCAACGCATATATTCAGATGTGTTAGCTCTCATGTATAATCTTTGCAGACGAGGAGTCACCGGAAAATACCTTAGGATTTTTTGTGGAACACGCTTCTTGGGTGCAATATCACCACTCGCTACCTCCTTCTCACTTGAATTAGAAGCTTTCCATCTTGACTCACCACATGTCGGACATTTATCCAAGTTAGCATACTGCTTTCTAAATAGAATGCAATCATTAATACATGCATGTATCTTCTCATAGTCCAATCCAAGATCACGAACCACCTTTTGCACTTTATCCAAAGTATCAGGAACACAATGACCTTCAGGGAGCACAAGCGAGAATAGTTGAAGTATAGATTCTAGTGCACTGTTGCTAAGACCAAACATGCACTTAATCTGAAATAACCTGACAATGAACGAGACCTTTGTAGCCTCCTTGCAACCCGGATATAGTTCCTTCCTCTGTTAATAATTTAAAGAATTTCTTAGCGCTTTCATTTGGCTCTTCAGTTCCACTATCTGAGATGTCTCCATGTATTGCACCATGGATTAGTGAGGAAACCAAATCCTTCATAGGAGGACCATCTCCTAATTCAGAATCATTGCCAACTCCTTCATTGATGCTCTCACATGAATCTTTTTCTTCTCCTTCCCTTTGGATGTAACTTACAGAAAATCCCCTAATAATCAAATGTTTTCGTACTTCCTCAACTGTTCTATACGACATGGATCGGCATCCCTTACATGGACAGGGTGTCGTTTCTCCTTTGGTTGTGCCAGCAGATATAGTGTCTATAAATTTCTTGAATCCTTTTTGCCACTCGTTTGTTTGTTGTGGCAAACGCATCCAAGAGCGATCATTGGGCGAAGACATGCTCCCCAATCTTTACAATTAAAATGACAGAATAGTTAAAGGGATCAATGACCTGCATATATGAAAATAACAAAGGCACACAATTAATTAATCTCTAATACCAACATGTAACTATAAGCGAGAATTTATCCTGTAAAATAAATATTTGATTTTATACAAAATTGCATTGAAATATTCACTTATACAGGCTTAAATAAAATTACATCACTTTCAGATACAACATGCATGGACTCTCTGAATTCTTTGCATTGCCAATAGGCAAGCTGTAACACCCTGAATATTTCCAAAAACCCAGAGGCTACCAAAAAACATTTAAAACCTAGTTTAGAATATATCTAAAATTTTGACAGAGTCTCACTTGTGGGTAATCCACATCTAGGGACAAACACATGATGCACCGCTGTTAATTTTTATTAATTTTGACTAAAGCTGGAAGCACTATTCTGACCATAACTTTTGATTCCCTTCAGCAATTATAGTAAATAAATACATCTTGAATAGAAAAATGCTCTACAACTTTTAATTTCGTGGTTCGGGCGAATTCCACCTCTAACTAGGTCGACCATACATAACTATGTTCTGCATGCCTAATCTCTAAATGGAACAACAATTCTGTTTTGCTGATATCCTCTTAAACCGTTAATCCGATTTTATCGAAATCTGCATCATTGGACAGACAATGAGAAAACCTACAACTTTTGTATTAACAGGTTATTGGAATTTTTTGATGAATAATACAAGATATTTTAATACAAAGGACTGTATGATTATATTCTACAAGCAACACATCCATCGGCTGCAATATAGATCATCCTAACCCATCTACGAACTGTTAAGGGCTAATTGGAGATTACCTTAGCAGCAACAACCAATAATTTTTTTTTGGAAGTTTAGCGAGTCTTGCAGGCCATAATCCTCTCCCTTCCCTGCTTCTCCTTCCTCTCCCTGGCTGCCTGGCTTTCCTCTCCTTCTACCTGACGTGCATGCAGATGAGGATTAATCCAGCGGCCCAGTGCCAAAGATGCAACGAGGGCAGCCTCTAGCACAGCTCACGAACACCCAACTTCTGCACAACCTAGATATGTTCTTGCAAGACAAAGGAGGGGGACAACCGCTGGAAGTCACCTTTATGGCTGGAAGCGATGGCAATGAACGACCAGGAGCAGGGCAGTAGATCCACGGAGGGAAACGGGCGGCGGCGCTAGGCAAGGAGACGACCACTACGATGAAAATAGCAGGGCCGCGGAAGGGACTCTCCTATTCGGACACAGCAACAAGTACGGATATAAACAAAGGAAACCTAAGATACATCCTACGGTCAAGATTGTTTGGCTTGCCATTTATTCACCGCTTATCCTAATGTGATACGTGGGCAGTAAAATGGATTGGTTTCGACGAACTCTACGTATCCATGGTCTCCGATCGGTCATCTAAGTTACGGTTCAAAAAGTCAACTTTTTGTTCACACTAATTAATCTAGTCAAAACTTTATATTTATTTTATTTTATATTTGGGATATTACATAAGCATTATTTTGAGCAAATATGTGTTTACAGATTTCAAATTAGATGTTCTCTGCTGATCTTGACCGTATATACAACATCCCAATTCTACTAAAAAGAGCAACTTTATTTAACACAACCCACACAAACTTAGCTAACTTAGCAGCCGATTCAATTTACTTCCTCATCCAAACTCACCTGTACACGACAAACAACTGTTCTTGGCCTTCCTCAGATCCTCTTTGCCGTCATTGAATGTTTCAAATCAATTAAAACTACAAACCACATTACAGTCATAAAGATGCAGCAAATAGTCATCATATAAGCACCTGCTCGATTTAGCTACTCCCCTAATCTCACCTCACACGTCTTCTGTTGCAATACACCGATTTATTGCCACAAAGAGAACAATCATATAACAACATATATAACCGGTGGCCAAAGAATGATCTTGACGCAACCATTTTGTTTTATGTTGTAATACAGACAAATGTATGGCAACACATGTGAACATTAAATGCAACGTAATAAATTCGTAGCAGGATCTTTCACTACTCGCAACCACTTTGAATATTGTGGCAACAACTCTTACATACTGCAATGAAAATAAAGATTATAACAACAAAAAAATAAAAGTGGCCATAATATGAGCTTCTAACAACAATCTTTCAACTGGTTGTGATAGCATAAATTTTTCGCAACAGAATCATAAAATAGTTGCAATACCACCTATCTATTGCAACAATTTTTCTGTTGTTGTAACGAGGCATGTGGCAATAGGCCAAAAATCTAGTAGTGTGAAGACAACTGGACTTGGTTCATGCAACAATTGAGAAAGGCAATAGGTAATCTGTTCTAGCTGTTTGTTCTGATGCTTGCAAAGGAATAGAGAATGCAGTGAAGAATGTTTTCCCAAATGCAGAGCAAAGATAATGTTTTTTTCATCTCAACACAAATTGTAAGAAGAGGTATAGAGGGTTTGGCCAGTTAACAAATGCAGCAAGGACCTACAGAGAAGACTTGTTCTATGAGCATATAGCATCCATAATTTCTGAATCACCAGAAGCGGTGCAATGGTTACAAAAAAATCATAAATACCTGAGAGGATCTTGTAGATGCCTAGAGGGGGGTGAATAGGCGTACCTAATAAAACCTGAAAATTCTTTCTTCGCAAGTTGTCAGTGAAACCGAATCTTTCGAGTACCTCTAGGAAGATCCGATAATCGGATGTTCTGAGACTTACTAGGAAGTTCCGATGTGTAAATAACCTTTGCTCGAGATTCAAAATCTAACAAGTTATTCACAATTCCACTTGAATAGAAAGTTCACAGAGGTACTCTAAGAGCTATATATGATGATCAAATATAGAGGAAACCTTTATAGAGATAGATCGGGCAATATATAGCAAATATGAGAATATATGAACAAAATAAAGTAAGCAACACAAAGAGACACGAGATTTGTTCCCGGAGTTCACTCCCAAGGGAGCTACGTCTCCGTTGAGGCACCCACAAAGGGTAGAGTCTCTTTCAACTCGTTTCCTCCCTCAATCGACCACAAAGATCAAGATTGAGTCACTTACTAGATGATTCCACACAAGAAACGGGTGATACAATCCTCCAAGGCGCTCCCACAAGCTAGGTGCTGCACTTGGTGACCTCTAACCGTCTAGGAGCAAGCTCCAAGAGTAACAAACACGAATCACAAACCAAGGATGCTTCAAGTGCTTCTTGAGATGAACAAATGCTTCTCCTCACTCAAAGTCAACACCCAATCCTCAAATCTCTTCTCTCAACCAATCCCCAAGTGAATCTTGGCTAGGGCAAGGTTTGGAGGGGAGTGGAGTGAAGGGGAGAGAGCTCAAGATGTGTTTTCTGTTCTGTTGGGCGAGAGCAAGTGTGAAGGGGTAAGAGAGGGGGTATTTATACCCATCCCCAAAATCTAACCGTTATGTTCTGAATCGGGCAAACCGGAACTTCCGAGTACCACTCGGATCTTCCGGATAGGCTTAAGTTAGCTGTTAAAAACCTAAGTGTACTGCCAAACCGGAACTTCCGATTCACAAAATCGGAACTTCCGATTTTGCCAAATTTTACTCAGTACTGAACCGGATCTTCCGATGAACAAAATCGGATCTTCCGGTTTTACGCAGAACCGAACCGGATGTTCCGAAGAACAAAATCGGATCTTCCGGAATTCTCTGAGAAAGTGAGTTTCGCCCATTTTGCCTCTCAAAGTTAGTTTTCATCTCAATATAGCACTTTAGCAACCTTGATTCATCAGACACGTCCCCCTTGATAGTACGGTGTTTCCTATACTCAAATTCAAAGAATAAATTCAATTTAAATCCTCCATATGAGCTTCACACCATATAATTCGAATTGGGGACCTCCTTTGTATATATTCTTTTTCTTATCTCATTTAGCACCTGCACATATCTTAATAAAAGTATAAAACCTCCAAATTGTGGTTGTTATCACCTCCAAATGCACTTTCAATCTCCCCCTTTTTGGTGATTGATGACAACACAATTTGGGTAAATAATAATAGATAGATAGTTTCATTTCATTTCTGGAATTTATGTGATAAAGCTCCCCCTAAATATGTGCATCACCATAAAACGGCCTCAAATGCCTTTGCACATATTTTTGTGAGAACTTTCTCATATCAATTTGAAGCATAAATACATGTGCATAGTGTGAGATATAAATTCGTGATGCATATGACAATATAATCACACAACAAAGTGAGAAATAACATTACAACATCCATAGCATCACACATAACAAATATGATAATCAAACCACACATCTAATAAGTCTCACAAATCGAGCATAATAAAGTTTTACAAACCAAATAGTTCAAATGTCTCAAGCAACACACCACATCACAAACCATCACAAAGTTCTTACATGTCCACACATAGAACGGGAAATGAAAAGATGGAAAGATAGATTGAGGGGTCACCAAGCACCAAATTCACTCCCCCTTTGGCATCAAGCACCACAAAGGGGAGCTACTCACTGTCGTCCTCCGTGGCCACATCATCCTCGTTGTCTTGTGCACCATGAGCTCCACTGGTGCCAGCTCTCGTCTCACGGCCGCCCAAGTCTTCCTCGATATCATCATCATCATCATCATCTTGAGCACCAGAGTGGAAAGTGTAACGCTGAGTGTCAGGAGCATATGGATATCCTTGTGGAGGAGTCCACTCATAGCACCATGGGTTCTCAAAAGTAGGAGGAGGAGGAGGAGCAACCCTATCTTCAGGTGAAGGAGAAGGTGTGCGCTGGATGTCATAGCGATCAAGGAGCTTCTGTTGCCTCCGCTCAATCCGGTCAAGCTGAAGCTGCTGTCTATGCATAGTGTCGGGGTTGTGCTTAGCAACTTTGAAGCATGCAAAAAGACCATGAGTGATGAAGCCAAGAGTGCTCTTCTTCTTCTTTGGCATGACTGACGAAGAGGGAACTTCAAAATGAGAAGATGGTCCTTGAGAAGATGAGGCACCTGGATCACCTCTAGGAGTTTCCCTAAGGCTGTGAGAACCAATCTTCAGAAGTTGCTCAAGTTTACCCTTTGGTGTCTTGTATGGCAAGTGAGTCTTGTCAGTCATGATATTTAGGCCAGTCAAATGCTTGATCACATGGAATATGTAGGGTGCATAGTGACGGCCGCTCTTGGAGTCATGGGAGCAGTTGGCTATCTCATTCCATAGGAAATCTATTACCGAGAAGCCATGTCGGTGGGGATCCATCTGAAAGAGAATGTTCCTGGCATAGTTGGAGATATGTCTGCATCTCCAGCTCTAGGTGTCAAGGTGAATCTGAACAGCTGATTAAGAAGCTTGTAGAACGGTATGAGACCCTTGACTTGACCGTACACACACTTGGGGCCATAAGCTACATCATACATGAAGGCCAAGCGACTGCTCTCTATGACACCAACAGTGTGCAGTCGAAGTATATCCTCTCTGTCAGATCTGTCCAAACCAAGCAGCTCACCAAACTGCTCATACTGGATCACGAACTTTTTCCCATCAATGGTGCAATGCATCTCAGACTCCTCATCATCAATATACAATGTGGCATAGAATTGTGCCACTATCTCCTCATTCCAGTCACACCGAAAAGCCATGAGTCTATCCAGCTTCTTCGTTCGACATGCTGCATAAACTTGATCCACCACTTCTTTGATAGGTAGATCCAAGGATCTCAAGTAAGCCCAGTCAATGTACTTCATCTCTGTGGTAGCATGGGCTTTGCTCATGATAACGCTTTCATACCAGTCAGGCTGGAATGGAAGCCAGAACCGTGGATCTCCCCGAAAACCTCTGGCAACTGTGCTGGGATTTGTGCCATACCGAACTGTGCACATGTCCAACTCGGTACTACCCTTCCTGTAATCCACCAAGCGAGGATCACGGGATTGTCTCTGTGGTATGGTCAGCTTTGCCACAGTGGACTCAAGGTAGCTGAGATCAATGTCCTCATTGGTTCCCCTGCCTCCACCTCTCCACTACCACTCCCCCTGCCACTACCACGGCCACCACCTCTGCCACCAGTGGACGCAGTGGGCTTTGATCGAGGAGGAGCAAATTGCTCCTTGGTCCGCTTGCCCTTCCCTTTGCCCTGAGGATCTGCGTCGACCTGAAACTCCTCTTTAGACGATTCCTCTGGCTCATCACTGGAATCAGGCGGAGCAAGAGGGAAAGATTCCTTTGAAGCACACCTCTTGGTATGACCCATCTGAGAAAAGAGAACGACAAAGGGTTTAGAGAAAGAAACAATAGTTAAAGGCTTGAACCGGTGCAAACCGGATGATCCGAGTGGGAGCCGGATATCCGAGGATTGCATCATCTGGGTCGGACCTGGAACTTTCGGTTTTCACGGGTTCAAACCGAAAATCATTAAATCTCGAGTTTCAGCCCACCAAAGTTTATGAGATCATACATATGAGTTCTAGGACATAGCAGGAACCTAAATCCAAGAGTATATCAACATGCATCCACTACATTGAGAGATCGGGTCTATGGATTTTGAATATGAACCCTAGGTTTGAATTCATGAAATATGTGATATCCAATCATTCAAAGGCTAGGCATTGATTCTAGAAATATCATAGACCTAATATCTTCCATAGAATCCATCCAAAACTTGCATATATGAAACTTGGGATGACGGGAGATTTTGAATGAATTACCGTTGGATTTCCCGCACGTTTTTGAAGAACCGGATGATGTATTCGGATTATCCGAAGGGAGGAGCACCAAATCCACGGATTGGATTTGATTTTTGGTGGTGGAACTTGAAAATCGCCACCGGAGGGAGAGAGAGGGGGGGCGCCGGCGGTGGAGAAGAAAGGAGTGGAGTTAGGGTTCTTGTGGGGGAAGAACTGAGTATATATTGCTCAGCCCGACAAAACCGGAATTTCCGGGTGGGAGCTAGAAGATCCGATTTCCACCAGAGCCGAACCGGATCTTCCGGACCCCAAACCGGAAGTTCCGGTTCCACAGAGGAAAGCCCAAAAAGATTTTTCAAGGAATTTGATTTTGAAATGAATGATGGTCTAAGGTATGGACATGTAAGATTCTTGACTTATAAAGATCAGTGACAAACAACAATACATAGCTATGATCTTTGTGAGCCAAGATATGATCCAACAATCACAAAATCCAACATTTTGAAAAATTCACTCAAATAAAACATTTTATTCCTATCTAGGCAACATATCAAGAGTGTGTGCTAGACATCAATCCAAGTTACGAGAATCCAAGATATTTAACTCATTCCTTAAATAACAAAACCTTCGTTCATCAAGTGGCTTGGTAAATATATCCGCTAGGTTTCTCTTTGTGCTCACATGGCACATGTGTATATCTCCCCTAAGTTCATGGTCTCTCAAGAAGTGATGTCTTATGTATATGTGTTTGGTTCTTGAGTGGTTGATGGGGTTCTTGGCTAGGTTGATGGAGCTCTCATTGTCACATAGGAGTGGAATTTTGGTAAAGTTGCATCCATAGTCACTCAAGGTTTGCCTCATCCAGAATAATTGTGCACAACAAGCACCCGCCGCCACGTATTCCGCTTCCGCGGTGGATAAAGCAACCGAATTTTGTTTCTTGGAACTCCACGACACTAAGGACCACCCAAGGAATTGGCATGTCCCCATCGTACTTTTCCTATCCACTTTGCAACCGGCATAATCCGAATCGGAATAGCCAAGTGGACGGAAATTGGAGCCTTTGGGATACCACAAGCCAAGGTTAGGGGTATGAACTGAATATCTAAAAATTCTCTTAACGGCCATCAAATGACACTCCTTGGGATTGGCTTGAAATCTAGCACACATGCACACACTAAGCATAATATCGGGCCTAGATGCACAAAGATAAAGCAATGAACCGATCATAGAGCAATATACCTTTTGATCAACGGATTTACCTTTGGAATCAAGATCAAGATGTCCATTCAATACCATTGGAGTCTTGATGGGCTTTGCATTTGCCATGTCAAACTTCTTGAGCATATCACTTGTGTACTTTGTTTGACTGAGAAAAGTTCCTTCCTTCAATTGTTTGATTTGAAAGCCAAGGAAGAACTTCAATTCACCCATCATGGACTTCTCAAATCTCTTGGTCATGATCCTACTAAACTCATCACAAAATTTCTTACCGGTTGACCCAAAGATAATGTCATCAACAAAAATTTGACAAACGAATATAGCATTATCAAATTTTCTTGTGAAGAGAGTAGAATCGGCTTTGCCTATTTGAAAGCTATTCTTGAGAAGAAAATCTTTAAGGCATTCATATCATGCTCTAGGAGCTTGCTTAAGCCCATAGAGCGCCTTATTGAGCTTGTACACATGGTTGGGAAATTTGAGATCTTCAAAGCCCGGTGGTTGTTCCACATACACCAACTCGGAAAGGGGGCCATTCAAAAATGCACTCTTCACGTCCATTTGATAAAGCTTGAAATCATGGTGAGAAGCATAGGCTAACAATATTCGAATTGACTCAAGCCTAGCTACCGGTGCATAGGTTTCACCAAAATCCAAACCTTCAATTTGGGTGAAGCCTTGTGCCACTAACCCTGCCTTGTTTCTTGTCACTATACCATATTCATCTTGCTTGTTGCGGAAGACCCACTTGGTGCCAATCACATTTTGCTTCGGTCTTTTCACCAACTCCCATACTTCATTTCTTGTGAAGTTGTTCAATTCATCTTGCATGGCTAGAATCCAATCCGGATCTCCAAGTGCTTGTTCTACCTTAAGAGGTTTTAAAGAAGAGACAAAGGAGTAAAATCCACAAAAATTTTGCAAGAGTGAGCGAGTGGTTACCCCCTTTCTTATGCTACCAAGAATATTCTTGACGGAGTGATCTCTTTGAACTCTTCGGTGAACTCTTGGATGAGCAACTTTTGATTATCTTTGAATGGGTTGCTCATCTTCATCATCATCTTCATTTTGATTTACATTTATTTGATCACCACCTTCTTCATGAGTTTCTTGACTTAGGCTTTGAGCTTGGTCATCAACTTGAACTTGCTCTTGACCTTCATGAGTGCTAGGTGGTTCAACTCTTGTAGAAGAAGATGATTCCTTTTCTTGCACTTTAACTTCCTTCTCTCTTGGTTTAACTTCACCAATGGCCATTCTCATGATAGCTTCACTTGGATATTCTTCTTCATCTACAAAACTTGGATTAACTTGCTCTACTTGAGAGCCGTTGGTTTCATCAAATTTCACATCCACCGAGATTTCAACACAACCGATGGTTTTGTTGGAAACACGATAAGCATGCTCGTTAGTACCATAACCAAGAAGAAAACCTTCATCTACCTTTGGTGCAAACTTTGAGGTTTTGGGTTTCTTGTTAAGTATAAAACACTTGCACCCAAAAACTCTAAAGTAGTGCACCTTAGGTTTGTTACCGGTTAGGAGTTCATATGCCATCTTACCAAGAATTTTGTGGAGATAGAGTCGGTTGATGGCATGACAAGCGGTGTTGATTGCCTCTGCCCAAAATTGATCCGAAGTCTTGTATTCATCAAGCATGGTCCTAGCGGCTTCAATAAGATTTCTATTCTTCCTTTCCACTATACCATTTTGTTGAGGGGTATAGGGAGCGGAGAACTCATGCCTGATTCCCTCTTCATCAAGAAATTCTTCAATATTTGTATTCTTGAACTCGGTGCCATTGTCACTTCTAATGTTCTTGACCTTCACATCAAATTCATTTTGAGCTCTCTTGATGAATTTCTTCACAACACCTTGCACTTCACTTTTATCTTGCAAAAAGAATACCCAAGTGAAGCGATAATAATCATCAACAATGACAAGACCATATTTGTTACCACCAATACTAATGTATGCAATGGGACCAAATAAGTCCATATGTAGGAGCTTGAAAGGCCTTGTTGTAGTCATCACGTTCTTGACAGGGTGTGGAGCTCCAACTTGCTTTCCGGCTTGGCATGCACTACACAACCTATCTTTCTCAAACACAACATCGGTTAGTCCTAAGATGTGCCCACCTTTTTGAAGTTTGGCCAAGTTCCTCATCCCAACATGAGCTAGACGGCGGTGCCATAGCCAACCCATGTTAGATTTTGCCACTAAACAAGTCTCGGGCGTCACTTTATCAAATGTGAAATCAACTAAATAAAGTTTATCCTTCAAGCGACCCGTAAATGCAATAGAGGAATCCTCCCTTCTAAAGATGGTCACACCCTCATGAGTAAAGAGACAATTGTAGCCCTTTTCACAAAGTTGAGAAACGGACAACAAATTGTATCCAAAGATTCAACTAGAAAAACATTGGTAATCCAGTGATCATTTGAGATGGCAATCTTACCAAGACCAAGTACCTCCCCCTTACTATTATCACCAAACACAATCTTCTCCGTGGGTTCAATACTTGGCTCAAATGATGTGAACATGTCTTTCTCCCCGGTCATATGATTTGTGCATCCACTATCAAGCACCCATCCCGTGCCGCCGGAGGAGTAGACCTACAAAACAAGTTTAAGCTCGAGATTTAGGTACCCCAAAAGATTTGGGTCCTTCAAGGTTAGCCGAATACATTCTAGGTACCCACACATTTCTCAAAATGGATTTCTTTGTGTAGGCGCCAACATATTTAACCACAAATTTACCATTCTTGTCCATGGTTACCATATAGTCACTCGTATATGATGGAGAGGGCTCATGTGTCTTACTCTTCACCTTCTCTTTACCTTTCTTTTCACCCTTAATATTGTTTGAGTGATTCTTACCAACATCACTCTTTGGAACACCATGAGCAATGTTTATCAAATCACCAAGTTTAGTCCCTTTGATGAACATGGGATCTTCATAGCCATTTGTCACTTGCTTACCATTGGTCTTACCACCTCTCTTGAGTCCAAGACCATCCTTGATGCTATGATGCCTACCATCATCATATTTTACCTTGTACTTACCTTTGTCCTTTCCTTCTAACCCTTCTCTCACTAGCATGTTTAATCTCTTGATCTCATTATCTTTTGTTTTCACTAGCTCCTCTAGCTTGGCAACGTTAGTGAGATAAGCATTCACATCAATTTTATACAACCTTCACTAGTAGAAGCATTAGAATCAAGGTTAGCCTTGGATGAAGAAGAGGTGCTCTCCCAAAGAACACTATAGTTCACTTCAAGATATTTGTATTTGATCTCTAAACATGATAAGCTTTCTTGAAGTTCACCATTTTTGCTCTTTTGGATAGCAAGAGATTCATTTGCCAAAGTGAGATCCTTTGACATCTTCTCTTTAGAGTCATTAGCCATAGACAAGTCTACTTCTAATTTCTCTACCTTTCCTTTTTCCTTAGCAAGATTGCGGTCGGTCATCCCGAAAAAGACTACGGTCGGTCATCCCTTCCTGAAAGTAGTCGATGACTTTCGAGTCGGGGAAGGGGCCGCAGGATGCTTTTATGGCGAAGAATCGTTGATTGTAGTCGCGCAGGGACTCATCTGGCTTCTGCTTGCACGCTCGGAGTTCATATTTGCTGCCAGGGCGCTCGAAAGAACCCTGGTAGTTGGAGACGAAAGCCTTCTTGAGCGCGTGCCAACTGTCGATGGAGTCTAGGCGAAGGGATTCAAGCCAGGTGAGTGGGCCTTGCTCCATCAGGACAGGGAAGTACAACATCTTGGAGATGTCATCGCCTCCTGCTGCCTCAATTGCCGAAGAATATCTGCGTAGCCAGATGTTGGGGTCTTGCTTTCCGTCGAAGTTGGTGACGCTTGACGGCTTGAACTTTCGAGGAAAGGAGCTGATGTGGATGGCACGTGTATAGCATGGCAGGGCATCGGAATTGGGGATGTCATGCCTCCCCACAGAATCCACGACATGTGATGTAGCCCTCCCCTCCCGGATCCGTATGATCTGATTGCGGGCATCATTAGGGGCGACGTGAGATCGGGTCGGACGGGGTTCCTTGCGACGCCTGGGGGGTTCCTCGCGAGACCTGGGAGGTTCCTCGCGAGGCCTGTTCGTATCCTTTGTTTTTGCGGCGGAGCTACCGTAGTGGCTGCCCTGGCACTTCGCTGAGGGTGTTCAGTGGTGGGAAGAACTCTTGCTTCTAGAAGCAGAGCGGCTTCCATCCAGGCGATCAACCATAACTGCCGCGGCTTCGAGACGGGCTTTGGCGAGGTTGATATCAGGAGTAGCTTGAAATCCTTCGAAGACGCTAACCGCGAACATGATGTTAGCCGCAGGCGATTTGAATATTCCTTCTTTGTCGAACTCCCCGTTGAGATTCTTCATCCAAACGTGGCGACGCCTGAGGGCACGGTTGCGGTTTTGCTCGATACGGAGTTCTTGGTCTCCGTTTGTTTCTCCGTCGACGGATGCGGCGTCGTAGGAGACAACTTCATCGTCGTTGTTGTCGCTAAGAATGACACAGGACTGGCGGCTGGGGTTGTTAGGCCCGGTTTGTTTGTTATCCAAGATAACAGAAAGTTCTCTGCCTTCCTGGAAGGGAAGCAGAGGGAGAGTACCCTGTACTGTGGAGGGAGCGTTTGCTTCTTGAAGAGCGAGGACAGGATCCATGTCAAGCCAATGGACGATAACCCCCGAGGGAGTTGTGGTCATGACAAGATCTGAATTGGTCTGGCAAAGTTGGTGAAGCTTCTTCGTCAGATGGGTCTGGTAGGTCGCGGCCGAATTTGTCAACCCGAAGGGGGACTGAGGTGCGCATGATCTACGCGGTGGAGTCTTCGTCCCACGGGAACTGTAATTGACTCTATTGAGCACCCGTGGGGTTGTTGTCACGGTCCTGATCGTAGAACCCTGGTGGAAGTTAGAGGTGATCTGGAGTCCACCAGGGAGTCATGGACGCGTGGGTTGATCCTGCCGCTTGACAGGGGCCGGGTCAACGTGGTTTGCCCGAGCTTGAGTCTGCTTCGGGCGCCATGTACTCCTCCGAGTAGGATACGATCCGAAGATCGTGTTGGAATTGGGAGTTTTCCGCGATCCTCGCGGCGTGATCTGCGCGGGTGGCGGAGCTGACGCGACTGCCTCGTCGCGCAATTCACGTTGGAGCTTGTTGTCCTGGTTTGCGATGCAAAGCTAGGAACCGAAGATAAATGTCGTGCCTTCTTCGAACTTGGTGACGATGGAGGCGCTGAAGGATGCCATTGACTCTTTAACGAGTTCTCGATGAGTGGATCCCATGGATGGCGCCAAAGTGTCGGCGAGTTATGCTGACTAGGTTCTCGAGGGGATGCACCGAGAGAAGGGTTTGAGGAGAAGTCGTCAAGAATCTAGAATCGAAGGTGACAAGAGGCGATTTAGACAGGTTCAGGCCGCAATATGCGTAATACCCTACGTCCTGTATGGTGTGTCTTGTATAGATGAGATGCTTTGAATGGGGTCCCTATCTCCCCTTATATATGCCGGAGGATAGGGTTACATGGAAACCGTATAGGATCAGGAGACTTTTACAAGTTTATCTCTAATTTCCTAATACAGCTTATCCTAACCGACTAGAACTAATCTTTGTCTTGTACGTCAAGTCTTGTACTTGGGCCGGCCCATAGGATGGCCTGCTAGGGTTGTTTAGTCCATTAGGACTCTACACCCACAAGCTTCTTCTAAAACACGGTTTTTTTCCTTCTCAAGGATGAACAAGTCTTCTTGTTTTACAAGGAGCTCATCCCTTTTATCTAGCTTCTTAACTAGCTTTTTAATTTCTTTATAGCCTTTCTTCCCAAAATGTTTTATCATGTTTTCCTTAACCATTTCATCATCATCACTGGACTCATTTTCTGTCATCACAAGGAGGAGTAGAGGAAATAGATTTAGATGTCACCTTAGTGCCCTTAGCCATAAGGCAAAGAGGGGCATGATCTTCGTCATCACTATCGGACAAGTTGGTGAAGAGACGGATTGATGAAGAGCTTGATTTATGGATAGCAAGTGTTGCTACATTCTCATCTTCCGACTCTTCATCACTTGATAGTCATTCCATACCAAGATGAGCTTGTCTTGAATATTTCTTCTTATGATCATAGCTCTTCTTGTTGTCATAGCTTCTCTTGTTTTCTTCTCTCTTGTCCTCCTTCTTGTGCTTGCCATCTTCCTTCTTGTTAGGACACTCGGCAATGAAGTGTCCATATTCACCACATTGGTAACATGGTCTCTTCTTTCTTCTTCTAGTGTCCTTGCTCCTATTTCCTTTCTTGAAATTTCTCTTCTTGAGGAAGCCTCTAAAGTTCTTGATAAGCAATGCAATTTCTTCATCGGTGCTCTCATCTTCATCACTTGTATCTTCCTTCTTGGCTTTGGATGACTTCCCTTTTTCTTCACCTTCTTCTTTTGCCTTCAATGCAATATCCTTCTTGTTCTTCTTACTTAGGGCCGCTTTTGCTTCCTTCTCGGCAAGTTCATGTTGAAGCAACTCGCTAAGAAGGTGAACCGGCGTCATCTTCTTGAACTTCTCATCTCTTCTAATCATTTGGGCAAGATGGAAGTCTCTTGGAGTGAATGCCCTCAATAATCTTCTTGTGGCCCGATAGTCACTCCACTCTTCACTTCCAAGTGCTCTAATGGTGTTGATCATCCCCATGAGTCTATCAAATATTTGTTGAGTAGTCTCATTATCAAGCATGACAAAATCTTCAAGTTGAGCATCTAGCAAATCAATTTTGCCCTCCTTGATCATGAATGTCCCTTCGTGTGACTCTCTAAGAATATCCCAAATATCCTTTGCCACCTCCACATGCTGAATCTTGTTGAATTCTTGAGGGGATAAGGAGTTGGTGATGATTCTTGTGGCTTGAACGTTGCGGTAGTAGTCTTGTGCAAGCTCCGGAGTCATCTTTCCTTCCTTCGGCTTCTTCACACCTACACACACAATCTCCCAAAGAGAGGGGTGAAGCCCGAAGAGATGCAATTTCATGTCATAGGCCCATTTTGAGTAGTTTGTTCCATCAAAATATGGTGCCTTGCCAAGATTAATAAATTGAAAATGAGATGCATTGAAATTAGATATATCATTGTAGTCAAGTGGAACACGAGTTAACTCCCTTGACTTGTGTTTCTTCTTCTTGTCTTTCTTCTCATCCTCCTCTAGCTTCTTTAGCTTCTTTCTCAACTTTTCTATCTCTTTAGCCTTGGAGTCGTCATCCGAACTCTCATCCGAGCTAGAGTCCGAACTTGAGCTTGAGCTTCCACTTGGTGTGGGTGATGGATCCTTCTTTGATCTTTTGCTTCTTGTTGACTTGAAAGAAGCTTTATCTTCATTATCTCGAGGAGGTGGATCGATGGGTGGAGCTTGAGAATTGATGATCTCCACGTTTAATTCACCTTCAATCCCCGACATCTTGATTCTCTTGAGCGGTTAAGCCTTGAGAAGAGCCTCAGCTCTGATACCAATTGAGAGAATCTTGTAGATGCCTAGAGGGGGGGTGAATAGGCATACCTAATAAAACCTGAAAATTCTTTCTTCGCAAGTTGTCAGTGAAACCGGATCTTTCGAGTACCTCTAGGAAGATCCGATAATCGGATGTTCCGAGACTTACTAGGAAGTTCCGATGTGTAAATAACCTTTGCTCGAGATTCAAAATCTAACAAGTTATTCGCAATTCCACTTGAATAGAAAGTTCACAGAGGTACTCTAAGAGCTATATATGATGATCAAATACAGCGGAAACCTTTATAGAGATAGATCGGGCAATATATAGCAAATATGAGAATATATGAACAAAATGAAGTAAGCAACACAAAGAGACACGAGATTTGTTCCCGGAGTTCACTCCCAAGGGAGCTACGTCTCCGTTGAGGCACCCACAAAGGGTAGAGTCTCTTTCAACTCGTTTCCTCCCTCAATCGACCACAAAGATCAAGATTGAGTCACTTACTAGATGATTCCACACAAGAAACGGGTGATACAATCCTCCAAGGCGCTCCCACAAGCTAGGTGCTGCACTTGGTGACCTCTAACCGTCTAGGAGCAAGCTCCAAGAGTAACAAACACGAATCACAAACCAAGGATGCTTCAAGTGCTTCTTGAGATGAACAAATGCTTCTCCTCACTCAAAGTCAACACCCAATCCTCAAATCTCTTCTCTCAACCAATCCCCAAGTGAATCTTGGCTAGGGCAAGGTTTGGAGGGGAGTGGAGTGAAGGGGAGAGAGCTCAAGATGTGTTTTCTGTTCTGTTGGGCGAGAGCAAGTGTGAAGGGGTAAGAGAGGGGGTATTTATACCCATCCCCAAAATCTAACCGTTATGTTCTGAATCGGGCAAACCGGAACTTCCGAGTACCACTCGGATCTTCCGGATAGGCTTAAGTTAGCTGTTAAAAACCTAAGTGTACTGCCAAACCGGAACTTCCGATTCACAAAATCGGAACTTCCGATTTTGCCAAATTTTACTCAGTACTGAACCGGATCTTCCGATGAACAAAATCGGATCTTCCGGTTTTACGCAGAACCGAACCGGATGTTCCGAAGAACAAAATCGGATCTTCCGGAATTCTCTGAGAAAGTGAGTTTCGCCCATTTTGCCTCTCAAAGTTAGTTTTCATCTCAATATAGCACTTTAGCAACCTTGATTCATCAGACACGTCCCCCTTGATAGTACGGTGTTTCCTATACTCAAATTCAAAGAATAAATTCAATTTAAATCCTCCATATGAGCTTCACACCATATAATTCGAATTGGGGACCTCCTTTGTATATATTCTTTTTCTTATCTCATTTAGCACCTGCACATATCTTAATAAAAGTATGAAACCTCCAAATTGTGGTTGTTATCACCACCAAAACCACTAGGGGGCCAAATGCACTTTCAATACCTCTGGTACAGGTGTGCTTTTAATCCAGAAATTAAATGTGACTACATCACTAGTAATACTGCTAAGTCGTTAAACAACAGGATACGCGACCATAAAGACTTGCGTGTTGCTGACCTTGTTGATAAGATTAGAGAAATAATCATGCAATTGTGGTACAAGAGAAGGAATATTGCATACAAGCTACCTGAAGGCAGGATACTTCCAGCGGTTATGGTTCAATTGAAGGCCAATACTAGAGGTTTGGGACATTTGAAAGTTGTGCCATCTGCTAATTGGAGTGCAGAGGTCTGGGACCATGGTAGCAGAGTTGAGAGGCATATTGTGAAGTTAAATAAAATGACATGTACTTGTCTTGAGTGGCAGCACACTGGTAAGCTATGTCAACACGTACTGACATTTGTAACCAGGCAGCCGGGAGTTGATCTTGAACAATTTGTTCATGACTACTACTCGGTCAATAGATTCAGGGCTGCCTATGGTAGAGGGATTGAGCCAAGGACAGACAAAACTATGTGGCCACAGGTCGAATTGCCATTTGCTATTGGTGCACCTCTACCAAAAGCGGAAGTGGGAAGACGAAGGAAACTTAGAATAAAAGGTTGTCTTGAAGGTGGCCACAAGAAGAAAGGTGTCAAACATCCTGAAGGTAACAACGAATGTGAAAATCTCTTTGGAGGTGAAATTGCTGCTGCTACAACCAATTCAAGTGAAAAGAAAAAACCTGAGGACCTATGACATGCGCGAGATGTAGTGAAAAAGACATGGACAAGCTAGTTCCAAGTGCCCACTCAATGGGACAACAAAAAAGAGGTAACCATTAATTTTTTTCATGTAAAATTCAGAAAATACTTCATTATTAATTTATTTAATTTACTTGTAGGAAGAGGAGACAGCAAAAAAAATGTTACAAAAGCTCCACAAGAAGAACCTAGCACCCCATCGAGGGCAACTAGAGAAGAAATGCTACTAAATACTCCAGGAAGGGTTGCTAGAGGGTAAGGAAAAGTAACACATTTATAGTACAATAATCTTTTTCATATATCTAATTATTGTAGCAAACTTTTTATGCAGCCGGATTGCGTCCATGTTAGGAGAGGGTACCTCCTCACATACCAACACTACTAGTTCTGTATGGATGCCTACTGCGGCTGCACCAAAAAAGTTATCGCCAAAGAGAAGGCTAAATATTGGATGAATGGTTTTATTTGTGAGATGTAAACACATGCTTTTATTTGTGAGATGAACTCGGTTAGTACAAATTTGTGGTTTCTGATATAAACTTGGTAATGTTAAATTTGAGGATTTTGTACGATGAACTAATTTTCACTTAAATATGAATATATGATCTTATTTGTGCATCTCGATGAACTCATGATTATTGTTATTGCACTTTAGTTGTCTTTGTGATCGACCAACACCGCTCACAATAGAAGCAAGGAGCGCAGTGGCCAGCGGTGGCAGCACGGCAGGCATCGCTTTGCAGCCAGACAGCAGCGGCAGACGGCATGCAGCACGGCAGGCAGCACGGCGGCTAGCAGCATGCAGCGTGGCGGGCGGCAACCAGCGGCAAGGCAGCGCCGCGGCAGGCCGGCAACTAGCGTAGCAGCCACATCTGTCTAGGAGGGCAAAAGGGTCATTATAGATCCCTAATACATATATTTAGATTAAAAAAAGATGGTATATCCCAAATGTCATTTTTACGTATAAATTATTTCGAGTCGCATTTTTTCGAGTGTCTAATATACAATTTTCTAAAAAAAAATCCCCATTGGCCTTGAGCTCTGCCTCCCGTCCCCTCGGCCTCTCCTCTCCCTCGGCCTCCTCGCAGCTGCTCACAGCTGCTCACCGTTTCCGGCCTCGCCGCGGCCTCCTCTTCGACCTCCCATCCTTCCAATCCCCCTGCTCCCTTCGCCGCCGAATCCTCACGGCATCTGCGGTGGAGGAGCAGAGGCCCACGGCGAAGGAGAGCAAGAGTTCGGCGTGGTGGGGACGGTGGCGGGCCCCGCGCCACATCCCCGCATAGCGCTCGCACGTGACGTTCGCTGGATTTAGCGTTCGGAGGGTGGCACGGAAGCAGCAGATCCTGTTCCTCCCCAGTCCCCTCCAATTCCCCTCTCCGCTAGTCCCGTCCGCTCCGTCTCCTCTCCCTGTGTCATACCCCGCCTGGAAGAGAGAGAGAGAGAGGAACTAGGGTTCAGGGGATTCAGGCCCGGGAGGACCGCGATGAGCATCGTGCCCAAGGAGACGGTCGAGGTCATCGCCCAGAGCGTCGGCATCCCAAGCCTCGGCCCCGATGTCGCCGCCGCGCTTGCCCCTGACGTCGAGTACCGCCTCCGCGAGATCATGCAGGTAATGTGCCGCCCCCTTGCCTAGGATCTGGCTTGATTCCGTTGCTGCTTCTTAGGAATTGGGAGGGTTGACTCCTTTCTCCCTCGCCCTAGGGATATGTTTGGATTTGTTATCAGCGTACTGAAATTGGGGGGCCTGAGTAAGGTGTTTTTATTTCTAGCTCTTCGTTTGCTTCGTTGTTACAGTTTTAAGTACAGGTCGGGCTGTTTAGCCTAACCAATTGAGTGCATACAGTGTGCATCCTTTAGTTTTCTGGATGCGGACTTATAATCGTGTGGGGTGATCGGGTCGAATGTGGAAATGCTGTGAGTTTTCAGGATGTTGTTTCTCTGAATGAACATAGGTTTCCTGCTAAGTACAAGCTATTTGTTTGGTTTCACCTCCTAAGTACACCGGAGCTACTGCCAGTGTCCGGTGGGCACCTGTCGATGATTTTTTTTGTCTTCCAATTTTTGTTGTTTTAATTTGTTTCTTGTATTGCTTGTATGTTTGTATCATGTTTGCATTTGATTTTCGCTCCTTTTTTTTTTTTGCTGTGGGTTGGTCTAGCAATCGAATGATTTCGTTTTCTCTATTAATAAATTTTTCACGGCCAGAGAACTACTAGTTCGCATATTTCCTATTGGTCCAAAATTCTATTAAGATAAAAGAATGAAAATAAGTCGGGGTACGTGCAGTCACTCCCAAGAAGAATCCGTGGGCATTGAGGGAGGATGGGTGGGTTGAGTTTGGGCCAACGATGTGGTTAAAGGGGTACGGACCCATATAATGTACCATGAAAATGATAATTTTGCTGCTAGAGAAAAGTTTCCTCTTTATTTTCTTTCATATGATTATTCAAGGTATGCTGCATCTACCATTCTTTCCCATTAGGATCTAAAACTTAGTTGCCTATCAGGACTTCATAAGTACTATTTGCTGGGGGGATAACAAAAGAGTGTCCATTAGCCAGATATGTTATTAATTACTGGTTTTCACAATTCACTACTTTGTTGGTGCTGCCTGTGCCCTTTGCGCCACTTAGTTTTATAATCACACAACTATGTGTAACCTTAAAAATTTTAACTAATTTCCTCTCTTATCTCTTTTCACAGAAGCACTCCTAGAATATCTGTCATTTTTCCCCATGTAATTATGATGATCTCATATTCTGTTTGCTGCTGCAGGAGTCTATTAAATGCATGCGGCATGCAAAGCGGACAGTTTTGACTGCGGATGATGTTGAGAGTGCTCTCAGCCTCAGGAATGTTGAGGTGAATTACGTTCCTGTGGTAAATTGTCAGTATAACAGTGATGTTGGTTTATAAGCCAAATATGTATTCTATGACATATGTGGATATAATGCTGACTTGGTAGAAATTGAATTTAGTATCTTTTGTTTTCTTTGTATTGTTTTCTGAATCAGATTCAATAAACCTGAAAAATGCAACTCAATCAAGATGTTGTAGAGCTTTGAGAACAAGTAGTTTGGAGCCTACAACTTCTATCTCAGATTTGGTAACACAAAATTTCATTTCAGCGGCCTCGAGGGGAAAAAAGACTATTTTTGTTGTACTGGCCACTTTTTTTTTTCAGTAGAGTTGTAATATTTGTTCTTCATTTCATAGATGTGATCTACTGATAAGTTTGAGTTTACCTGATTGGTTTAGAACTTTAGATGAGTATGTTTTCTTGTAAGTACCACCTGATGTTGCCTAATGTAATTGAGTTTTCTCGTTTTTTTAGTTTAGGTCATTGTCATGTCTTGTCTTAAACTATATGGATATTTTTAGTATGCAACGGCTAGGAGTGAGGTGTGCTGCTTGTAAGAAGCTGTTTTATTCTCTCTATTAATACAAAGATACGCAGCTCTCCTGCATATTCGAGAAAAAAAATATAGTTTATTTTTATGTGAAATTATGTTTCTTTTATTGAAACTGTAATCTAGTTGTGTATGCAAATTTTCATAGTTCTTCTGTATTGCATATGATCTATACTCCTTTGCTACATATATTGTTTCTTTCAAACTTACTCCATTTATTTGATTACTTTGGGTCCTCGATCAGCCTGTATATGGATTTGCATCTGGTGATCCATTGCGGTTTAAGAGAGCTGTTGGACATAAGGATCTCTTCTATCTTGATGACCGGGAGGTAGACTTCAAAGAGGTAGGGGAAATATTAAAAATTGCTAGAAGTTTTTGCTACTTATTTGTTATTTCAGATATTTCACTTGAAATGTGAAATGTCTCTTCTTTGTTGGTGACATGCAGATTATAGAAGCTCCTCTGCCTAAGGCCCCGCTCGACACAGCAGTTGTGGCGCATTGGCTAGCGATTGAGGGAGTGCAGCCTGCAATTCCGGAGAATCCTCCTATTGATGGTTATCTCTTTGTTTGACAATTATGTCTAGTTCTTACTTTTGACCTTGACAAGAATTAGTGGCATCGTTATGTAGTATGGGAATAAAAACAATTTGTTTTTGACAACTATTATTTTGCACCAGCAATTGTACCACCAGCTGAAAATAAAAGGTCAGAGCATGGGAAGGATGACGGTCATCCAGTTGATGTGAAGCTTCCAGTTAAGCATGTATTATCTAGAGAACTACAGGTACTTTGATTATGATATAATCTCCATTATAACTTGTATGGCAATGCATCGTAACTGATATGATCTCACTCATATATTTCCAAGAAACTTATAAATCCTCTTTACTGATTGGCTTTGCAGATGTACTTTGATAAAATAGCTGAGCTTACTATGAGTAGATCTGACACCTCCCTTTTTAAAGAAGCTTTAGTCAGCTTGGCAAAAGATTCAGGCCTTCATCCGTTGGTTCCTTACTTTTCCTACTTCATTGCAGATGAGGTTGTACAGTAGTAATCTTGTTTTCAGTGTTGCTTGTGTGAGATGGTATTATCTTAAAGTGTGTACCCATCTGAATTTCAGGTTACTCGGAGTTTGGGTGATCTTCCTGTTCTATTTGCTCTAATGCGAGTAGTCCGAAGTCTTCTCCATAATCCACACATTCATATTGAACCTTATGTAAGTGGTCGACCATAAAGTTTTGATAGTTCAGGTGCCCCTGTTTTTCATCCGTAGCCTGTATTCTTTTGATCGTAATTGTCCTAAATTAGCAATATTTTTCTTGGTTGCCAGTTGCACCAGCTGATGCCATCAATGATAACTTGCATCGTTGCAAAAAGGCTAGGGCATAGGCTCTCAGATAACCACTGGGAACTTAGGGACTTCTCTGCCAATTTGGTTGCTTTGGTATGCCGGAGGTGAGTTGCTAAAGTGCCATTAGATACTTCATCAAACATTTACTTTATTACATCTATTCTTAGCAACTCCTTTTCAACATTCCCATGTTATGATCTTTATGACTGCTGAGGAAAAAATTAATATAGCTCTGCTTCCTGTCAAACATCTACTTACAAAGTGTAGTTATGCTATATTTTTGTCAACTTTACAATGAAAATCAAGTAGATAGGAATTTTACCTCCAATATGAGACTTTGTTGTTTCTTGGGATAATCTCAAATGCTTCTGAAAATACTTGTTCTTAATGGGCAAAATACTGCTAAACCATTTCATTGTTCTGCACTTCTGCTACTGAGTACACTACACATATAGCTGTTTTCCTCCAAGATCAACTGGTATGTTAGTTTTTTGGTAAATATTTTTTTATGCTGTGTGCGGATAGAAGGTTGTTGCAGTTTGCATGCATGCATTTGTTGGGTAGACTTTTGGAATATACAGATCCATAGAATTCTTGCATACTGTGGTTATCGACTATAAGTAGACTTTTGCTGAAAGTTGATATTTGTCTCTTGCGGGATAATTTTTTGTCATGACAATGTGATCAACTGGAGATGATGTTTTGCAGGTTTGGTCATGTCTATCACAACCTTCAAAACCGGTTAACAAAAACATTGATCCATGCGTTTCTTGATCCTGCAAAATCATTGACCCAACATTATGGTGCTGTTCAAGGGATATCTGCATTGGGGCCCAGTGCGGTAAAACATGTTCAATTTAAACTCATCTTTTGTATTAGTCATGCATTTGCTAATTGTATTTGCTGCTTACCAGATTAGGCTTCTGCTTTTGCCCAACCTCGTGACATATATGCAACTTCTGGAGCCAGAGCTGCAGCTTGAGAAGCAGAAAAATGAGATGAAAAGGAAGGAAGCTTGGCGTGTTTATGGTGCCTTGTTGGTCAGTTCATTGCTCTTAGTCAACTCAGTTTTATTTTGGTTGAGCAACTAAAGCCAAGCTAACTTTTTTACAAACGGGATGCACTTTTCAGTGTGCTGCAGGCAAATGCTTGTATGATCGCCTCAAATTATTTCCTGTTTTGCTTTCTCCATCGACACGTCCTCTCTTGAGGAGCGACAAAAGAGTCTTAACCAATAACCCAAGTAAGTGTTAAACATATGTACACTGGATACACCTTGCCTGGCAGTTATTTGCCAAGGGAAAAGTCTACTTTGCACCCTTCAACTGTTACAAAAGTCTGATTTTCAACCTCAAACTACAAAACCGGATACTAATGGCCCTCCAACTATCTAAATCATGCAAAATTGGCCCTTTGAATGGTTTTGAGGGTGGTTTTGGATTTTCTAGAAATAGCAGAAATATAGTTTAAACTTTAAAAAACCATAACTAATTCATTTTGGACCCAAAAAATATGAAATCAGTGCCAAAAGTTCTCTTAAAATGTAACCAACCTATTGGCACACTATTTAATGTTATTTGGTTATTATAAATTCATATTACTAGTGTCTTATTGTTTTTCTAAAAATAATTAGAATAAAAATAAATAATATGTAAATAACTTCTAATGGTGCACCAACATGTAGGTCACATTTTTAGCAAAAACATTTGCACCAGATTCTAATTTTTCTAGTTCAAAATAAATTAGTTATGAATTTTTAATACAAAATTATTTTTAATTTTTTTTGGAAAATACAAAACCACCTTCAAAACCACCCAAAGGGCCAATTTTGCACGGTTTGGATAATTGGAGGGCCTTCAGTGTCCGGTTTTGTAGTGTGGGTTGAAAATCAGACTTTCGTAATAGTTGGAGGGTGAAAAATAGACTTTTCCCTTTGCCTAATGGTCCCTATCTATTTGCAATTGAAATGGTTAAAATTTGAGAGTAAGGGTATGCTGCTCTATAAAATTTAGATAAGCGGAAATCCAGCACAGATCTGTCTGCATCACAGCCACCTTTGAAGATGGCAAAGGACGCGTCAGTCAACTCCATGGCAGGAAACATGCAAGGAGCCATGGATGGCTTTTCCACTCAGTTGGGGAACCCTGGCATGATGCAGGCTTCATCCTCTGGACAGATTGTGGAGAGCATCGCATCAGCTGGGATCCGGAGAGATCAGGGCAGCGACCTGGCACAGAGAGTGTCCACAGTGCTGAGGCAAGCTTGGAAGGAGGATCAGGATGCCGGTCATCTCCTGGGGTCACTGTATGAGGTCTTCGGTGAAGGCATCTTCTCCTTTGTCCAACCACCAGAGATATCCTTGTTTGTGTAAGAAAAATCATAGCCTTAGAAATATTCTAATCTGTGCTGTTGTAAAAGTAGGAATGTCTTTCTGGATTTCTGGAGCTTTGTCAGGAAGCATCGAAGCTATAGTAGCGGTAGGGACAATTTTCTGAGTGGGTGTATGAGTTGTAATCCATTTTTTCATCTGCTGATCTAGTGAGTTACTTTATGATCTCTTCTAGTAATTTCGGCTTCTCCGTACCTGCTGAGTGGAATGCACCATTTGAAGTCTTACTGGTCTACTCTAAATTTCCATTTTGCCTCCTTTTATTGGTCCCTGTTTCGTTTCCCTAGTCGAAAGAAATGGAAACTGACCTGTGACGGTTTGTATATGTTGCAAATTTGGCAGATTTTTTTTAAGGAGTCAATTGCATCCACCATATAACAACTTGTGCAACAACTTGATATGGAGGTGCAGATTGGTCTAATAAATTGTAAAATACTTAATTTAGTGCAACAACTTGGCAAATTAGTGCATACAGGGTCCAAAACTCCAAATGTTACATTAACGTGTATTTGGTCATGATAAACAACAAATACATGGTATATTTATATTCAAACCAAAAAATTAACCATTCACGTTAACAGTGACAATATATTTATCCAAGACAAGAGCGAAATTAAAAAATATACCCATGTTAGAAATAAGAGATATTTTTGTTTTCTCCATATAAAATATTTTTCTTCTAAGTCTGACAGACAATTTCTATAAAGCAATATCAACTTGATTTATGCCTATTTATGTTTTTAAGTTTACATAAAGAATTTTTTCCCTTTAATTTGAACTATAATTTTTGATAAATAAAAACCATTAGTTAATTCACTAAGAAATATTACATCATGTACAAGAATATTAGTTAAAAGTATATTTATATGGAGTAATTGGTGTTTTTATTAATCTTTAAAAAATTACTTCTATTGTGATTAGATGAAAATATAAAAAGTGAAAAATTATAAGAAAATATTGGAGCATCAAATTAAAACAATATGATAAAATCAGAATATGATAAAAATCAAGAAACATAATCCAAAAATGACACAATACATGCCTTATACCCTCGTATCCCTCTGTGCAAATACATCGTCAAAGTAACATTTAGACTGCATAGGCACCAATTTGCCAAGTTATTGCACTAAATTGAGCATTTTATAAGTTGTTGGACTAATATGCATCCACCTGCCAAGTTGTCGTACTAAATTGAGCAGTTTACAACTTATTAGATCAATCTGCACCCACCTGGCAAGTTGTTGTATGATGCAATTTACTATTTTTTAAATCTGAATCTAGTTTACTTCAGTTGCTTAAAATTTCACGGTATTCTTGAACGGCGATGCAGAGTCCGAGGCTAATGTGCCATGTCTGTTAACTAATCCCACATAATATGTGTAGCAGTGATTAGATTAAACCCTAATGCAAGCACATGAAGGCCGCGACAACGTCTGCCAACTTATTCATAACCTGCAATTCTTGAGATTATGTACTTTTGTCATTAGTTTTCTTATTTCTCATATGTTGTTCTGTTTGCCATCATGCGAGAGGATCACCGTGACAATCAAGAACATGTCTTCATGCAGGGTAGGGATGGATCATGTGGAGTACCTAGCAGAGTCCGTTTTATTTGGGATGGTGATCTTGTGAGCAGTGGTGGCAATGTCAGCTATGTAGTTAGTTAAATGATTGATTTGCACAATTTTAAACATCAGGGATGAAAATCACGCTTTTGTGGAACTTGAAAGATGATAAATACACCTTTTCCACAGGTTTATGTGATGTTTTAATTGTTATTTTGTGTATTGTTTGAGCATCTTAAACATATTACTCATTATTATTATTGTTGTTATTATTATTATTAATATTCTTGTTATTGTTAATATAAAAAACTATCGTTTGAGAGCTACGTCAGTATATTACCAATTACATCACCAAACCAGGCTTCCCTCAAACATATATAGATAATAGGTGGTTCACTCATGTTATATATATGCTTTTTGATAGTTTGATACAATAGTGATTACCAATAATGAAAAAATACCTATAGGTAAAAGAGAAAGTGTTTTGGTAATGGGAAGCGAGTACCTGCTAGATATGCTGTTATATAACTAATTTTGAGTTAGGTACGACAGTTGGTTGGGATTTTTTTATATCCTTTTCGGGTTCGATTCATTGTATCGGGGTGTTTTTAAGATGGATGTGAGTATTTGTTTAGTATCGAGGTGTCCTATGTTTTTAGTAGTACGGTACTGTGTTTCTAGATAGAATTTATTAATGAATTTACATGAAATTGTTGATGCTTTTAATGGTCAACACATGAGAGCGCTAGATCATACAGATCACGAACGGATCAAATTGTTATGGGGCGACGGGAGGTCAGACCGCCTGTGCAAGGAGTCAGACCGCCCGTTACATGGAGTCCGACCGTCAGTCAGACCACATGTAGCAGAGATGCCACGAGATCGTCCGTTCAAGGGGATAACTACCACACTTACATGATAGAGGACGACTAGGTTTACAAGGAAACAAGCAAAGGATAACCAATACACTTACGTGACGAAGAACGACTAGATTACGAGCAAACTAGCAAAGACCATCGATGTTCTCACCTGGGAGGCTAGACCGTCAGGGTGTGACATCGCCAGACGTGCCCTAGGTCGACCTGCAAGCCTAGAACGCCATCAATGGTCGTGGAGATCATGATGGACATCAAGAAGAAAAGATTTCTCCTCGGTTGCCTAGAATGGATTAAGACATTGGTATGATTCTTGGAGTATCGAGTAACTAGTTAGAGATAGAAGCTTCGAACTCATCCCCATAAAATTCAAACTCGTCCTCTGAGAATGAGAACTCTAAGTTATGAGATGAAGAATCCTCTTTTGCTTGCTCCTTGTTTGACGAGGAATCTTCCTTTGGGTCGGAAGTCACTACCTCAGATTCTTGATAAGGACCATCTTCTTCCCCTGGTAATGATGTGACGCTAAACATGGATAAGTAGAAGGGTCGATGAGGTTCATTGGAGGGCTTAGCGTCTGAGGTGGGTGGTTCTGGTTTGACAATCTTATGTGGGCAAAGTGATGGAGAATGGACAAAAGTTTTCACTCGATCAGCTGGCCCTTGAGATTTTTTGGGCAGATATTCGTATACATCGGTGTGTGTCATATTCTTAACGATCCTATCAAGGATGGATCTTCCCCCACATAGGTTGTGTGGAAGAAGGAACCCTAGAAGCCGCATCTCAGTGGACTACACTTTGTTTGTAAGGCCACCGACAAAATGTTGTAGGTGCATGGCCTCGGGTAACCCAAGTCTGGCCCTAAAGAAATCAGCTCGGTGTAACGAGCCCAAGTTGCTCCAAGTCTTCCCCCTCTCATTGCTTGAAAGAGAGAGCTTCTATACGAAGGGCAATGACCATAGATATGGAAAAGAATTTTAGACAAAACTTCTCTTTTAGAGGTTTCCAATCACCGGCTACCCTACCTACGGTCTGGTAATACCATTGTTTGGCAACACCAGTCGAAGAGAATGGAATAAAACTTCCATTTTACGGTTTCATGGTGCATGGGTTCAGCTCAAACTCTCGTAGGTGAATGTGAGGATTTTCATCATTGTGCCTATAGAAAGATTGTGAACGAACCATGGCTATGAGACTCGGATGAATCTCATAGCCCGAGGTAAGGATGGGGTGAGATGAAGGTGGAAGCACAAATGATTATGCCCCACAGCCAAGAAGCTCTGGAGGGTAATATATTCCATGAGATGTGGAATGATAAAAGGAAAAACTAAAATCGATACTAGCACAACTACCGTTTCTCGGCAACTGCGCCAAAAAGCTTGTTGACGGTCCTTAGGCTAATAGATAAATCCACAAGCATACAAATACCGATGTAGCTTTCACCTTGGAGTATTTTAGAATATCAAACCCACAAGGAACGATAGGGTACTAGTAGTCACTCTGGTTTATCCAAGGGATATGATGGGAGTGAAGAAATTCACATAAGATAGGTAGAGGAAATCTAATGTCGTTTTGTTGACTCCTACGAGAATACTTGAGAGCTCTAGTTACTTTGATGTCTAGAAGGGAAAGGGATTGGGGGAAGGGGGGTCGGTCCAATGGCAACCTGCACTATGGTTATGAAAACACCCGAACATGGTGGACTACGAGGAACGAACAGGGTTGTCACCACCTGCCACCTACCACAACGGTACCGTGGGGTGGAACACATCCCAAGGTAAATATCAACCAAAGGCACTACGCCTAAGCTATTTAGCTACTGACTTTCTTCCTTCGTAAAAGGGTAGAAGAAACCCCAAACAAGCAGACTTGCTAACTCACGTAGACAAGGTATCCCACAGATCAAAGATAGCTAGTAGAAAAATTACTAGAACTAAAGAGAAGAACTAGCGAGACACTCAAGAGAGACGAGGAACTTACTCAAAGAAGCTTCATTCCTCTGAGGTGGATACATAGTTGGAATTGAGCCGACAAACCCAACTCGCCTCCCCGTTGGAGTAGAACCGACAACCCGGCTCAGCTCCTAGCTCGACTCCCACCCAAGCTCTCACCTCACACTCTGCCTATTCTACAACAGGTGGAGCACTATATCTTGAACTCTTCTTCACTCCAATGGATGGTGTGTGTACAAGTGAGGGAGAGGGCTGTATTTATACTAGATTCAAGTCAATTGGGGTTGGAACCGACATAGAAAACTGCCACTCAAAGTTGGGCCTGAGGGGCCGAGGTAGTGGGCCGGCCGGCCTAGTCTAGGCCGGCTGGACGTCCATCTCTGTTGATCTGCACCGCCTTTGGCATGGATGCCCCAGATGGCTCCTGGATGCCGGTTGCGAAGACAGTTGCTCAAGTGGAGGCGGTTTGCACCCAAAAGGTGGGCCCTTCTATCCGTGGCTGGTACTTTCGGGTCTGTTGGATTGAACCGACACCGAACTCATGGTTGAGATTGCTTCTCATTGTGTTTTCTTCACCCTGGATTGATGACATGGACAGTTGATGTAGTGGAGGGCCGGCCGGATGAGTTTGGGCCGGCCAGCCGTCCTTCGGGTCTATCCGAGCTCCCTCTCCACTTTTGTCTAATGGCGGAGCTAGGGTTGTCGACTAGGGTGGTCCAACTTAAAGTTTTTTTAATAGTATGCGTATAATATATCAAAAGACAAATAAACACTACATTGCTATTAAAAAAAGTCTTGTGATCAAATACAAGTATGAAATATGCTTAAAAACTTCATGTTTCAATAAATCTACCTAAGAATTATACAACATTGTAATTTAGTATTCCAATTTGATGATGCAACAAGCAAAGAAATGGTTAGGGAAGACTTGCAGTGAGGGGTAGGGTGCGAGACATACATGTGCAGCGGCCAGCGGTGCTCCGTGCTCCATGCTGGACGGACCGACGGCGGAGCCGATAGGGCGATGCCACGATGGCCGATGGGGGAGACGTCTTGACTCGCAAGGATAGGAATAGGAAGGGGTGAGTAGGGCGGACGCCGGATGGTCTTTCACTCTTTCTGTGTGAGGGCCCTAGGAACAAAACGACAATTCATGTAATTAGTGGGATAGATACTGGGCAAACTAAAAATCCAAAGTATTAATAACATTTGCGCCAAAATTTTAGTGTGGACCGGGGCCCACACGGCCCACATTGTAGCTCCGCCCTTGCTTTGGTCCACTTAGGCTTGCACCCAAGGTGTTTTGGGGTCCATTGGCGAGTCCCCAAGGCCCTAATAAAAGGGAGCAAATTGGAGACCTCCTCGGCCGGTCAGCCCTGTTTTGTCCGGCAGGCCGGCCAGCCAAGGCTGCATCAGTGATTTTCCCTTGGGCATAACTTCTCTGCCCGTACTCCGAATTGGGTGATCCAAGTGTCTATTTTGATCATCTCGGAGAGCTCTTTAACATGGACATCAAATTTGTGATTTGAGTAACTTTGGCACCATGTGCAAGTGCCTTTTGTACGGTCTCATTGTTTCTTCGCCAATAAGGGTATTTGTTCACCATATTTCCTATATTCCTTGCAAAAACATGTTGGGACACAAAACTTGTGGAACTAATTAGTATAAATTACATTTTACGTATGTGTCACTTATAGTTCCATCATTATTTCCGCAGTTGACGGCTAAAAGTGGCATAAAACAGCCTTCAACCATATGCGCCTTAATCTAATTAGTGGAAATCACTTTAAGTTGGTTAGGAATACCACTTTAATTGGTAAAAGCTCATATGTTCTAGTTGAGCTAGATTGTAGTAAGAATTAATAAATGTTTTTGTAAGATCATCGAGACTTGTAATAATCAGTTTTAAAATTTGCTCTCTCATTTATCCTTGAGATGGTATTAATGATGTAAAAAGGATATGTGGGTTGATCCTGGGTGTTGCTCAAGGCTTATACGGAGGAATACCAGGATTATTTTGCTTAAGTTGGGTCTATCAATGGATGATAACCCGATTTAAGCAAACTAATTTGAGTTGCTCCTTACAAAAGAATGATAACGTCCTGCCACCCCAGGCCGGACTCGCTTATGCTTGGCAGCTCCTTATGATCAACCATCTTTTTGTACGCACCTGGTCCTCACTTATGCGCACCCGCGAAGAACTTTCCATTGGTCACCCATTGCTCTGGGCCAAGTACGCTTAACCTCGGAGTTCTTTCGTATGAGCTTATGGAAAAGAAGTTGCAACTTATTGTATGAGTATTCTAGCAATCATATTAAGCCATGGGCCCGAGTGTTACACTAGCTCTCCTCTATACCCTGTTGCCCCGACGCCCTCCTTACGCCGCTCCCCTGTGCGCCTCTCGCGACCGTCCTGATCTGCCGCGCACGCTTGCGCCGCTGCTCACACCACCTCTCTAAGCACCCAGCCTACTCCGCGCACCGTTGCTCACCCCACGCTACCGTCTGCGTAGGTTCTTGCATTGCTGCCCGCACAAGATGCCAGTTTGAAGAAACTTCAACATTTTGAATTTATGATTCCAGCGTTTCCTGATTACAATTCCAACATTTTGTCTTTGCAATTTCGACATTTGATAATAAAATGTTCAAAATAATAAATTGAAATGTTGAACATGTTTAAGAGAAATATTGATCAATACATCCGAATAATTTCCCCTTTTCTTATGTAATTAGGTCAAATAAGTTTTTAAAAATATTATCCATCCGCCGCAATATGGATATCCCGACTGTCACCTGCTCGTCACGTCAATGCAATGCCACATTTTTTTTTTGCAGGGGCTGATTGAAAAATATCCAGCTAAACCGATCGGAGTGGATATCAGGCAGACCCTCCCTTGTTTCGCTCCCTATCCAGTTATCCTCTCCTTCATGGCGCTTCCTCTGCGCCCCGCCGCTCCGGCGCCGCCACCTTGGCGCTGCTCCGGCGTGAGCTTCTCGCCGCACGTATCCCTCCTGGACACGGTCTCCAGTGAGTGTTCTACAGCTCCTCCTCTTCCTATTTCCTGTCCTGGAAGGCTGCATTGCCGTCCATTCGATATTTTATTTCTCCTCTGGTCTGGTCTGCTGCTCCCCTCTAATTATTACATATTACGTCTCCATTTCTTGTGGCACTGGTTCCATAGTGATGTTTTCGATAGAAACAGAGCTAGTCTGTTTTGCTGCTTTCCTTCACACGCTAGTTCCCTGATGTCAATTTGCAGTGTAGAGATCCTTTGATACAATTCAAGGGAGGATAGGTCTTCGATCTAACACGTCTTGTTTTTCGTTTTTATTGTCTTTATTCTGAGTGTAAGGGAGGGAGATATGGTGTTGCGCGAAGATGTATTGTTTGGGTTTGGTATATGTATGCTAATGTAGGTGTTTCGATTGCTGTAAGCGCCTCTCTTGCACTCCCTTTAGAAATAAAGTATGCAAGAGTCATGTCTCACCGGACCAGTGCCTGCATTCCTACCTATTGTTGACGCCTTTTCGGGTCAACACACGATAAGCGCTAGATCGCGCGGTCATCGAATTCTCCTCGTCGGAGCTCCTGAGAGCAGCCGGTCAGACCGCCTGCAGGGGCCGATCAGACCGCCTGTAGGGGCCGATCAGACCGCCTGTAGCAGAGGCGCCGCGAAAGCCTACGATCGTCGCCTCGGGAGAGACCCCGTCGGAGGCGGCGAAACTAGGGTTGTTCTAAGGTTGGCAAGGCCACCTAGAACGTCCTAAAACGCCATGGAGACGAAGAAGGAAGAAGAGGGGGTTGGAAAAGCTAGGGTTTGAGATAAAAGAGTAAAGGTAAATTGATTGTATGATTGGGTAGAGGTCCTCAAACGGCCACGGCCCGTCATAATATAGGGTGGGGAGGTCTTGCCCCGTGGAGAGTCAATTCCATAATGAAGTCCCATCAAAATACAACTCTAATTCGGATTAGAACAGCTACAGGCGGTCTGACCTCCTGTACAGGCGGTCTAACCGCCTGGGCCCGGGGTTGACCCTTGCCAGAGCCATAACTCGCTCGTCCGGAGTCCAAATCAGGCAATCCACATATGCATTTTGACCTTCTCGACGACCCCTACGCAATGGTGGAGTAAAAATCATATTTTGAGCACTTTCGTACAGGCGGTCTAGACCGGCTGTACAGGCGGTCAGACCGCCTGGCCCATTGCCAGACCGGCTACAGGGTACAACCGGTCAGACCGCTTGTTACAGGCGGTTAAACCGGCTGTTGAGCCTAATCGGCATTCATGCCATTTTTGGTCGTCAACACCTATGCTTGTGTATCTGCCTCTCTGGTTCAAAAGCTCTTCTTTCCTTTCCTTGTGATGTGAGCTTAGACCAGAGAAAGGAAGGGCTATTCCTTGTTGGATGGCATAAGTTGGAAGTTCAATTTTCTTTTGAATGGATCGCATGGAATAAGATTTCCGTTTGATATTTTTGGGGGTTTCTTTCACTTTTTCCTATGAGGTTCTGCATGGAAATCAGATATGCAAAGCCCATTTCTTTTTTCACTATGCCAGTATTTTTTTCCTACCTGATTTTGAGGATTCTGCTATTTACTCCCTTCGTCCCTAATTATATGTCGTTTTGGCTTTATTAGATTCATAGACATTGTTATGCACTTAGATATACCCAATGTCTAGATACATGACAGTATCTATGAATCTAGAAAAGCTAAAACGACTTACAATTTGGAACAGAGTAGTAGTTAATATAATCATTTGGCTGTTTGTACTTTAATTCTAACCCTGCTTGAATTATGCAGTAACAATGCTGCTTAGATTATTTCAAGATTTTGACAGGATTCAGGATACATAACTTATTACATGCTAATTTGTTTCCTAGTTTGTGCCATTGTGCATAGAAAGTTTCAAGATAAAGCACTTTCAGAATTAATCTTTTTGAGAAAACCTCACTATGAATGTATAATAGTTAGACAAAGTAATGGAAATTTTCCTTTAGGTAGCTCATTCATCATGAAAAATGATATCATGTAGTTGCTAATGTGTGGTGACACTTTTCATGCAGATAAAATATTTCATGTTCCATTACCAGTTGACCGGGCTGCAAGATTTTCCTTATCTGAGAAGCGTTCTGCATCTCCGCTTGTCCAGTCACGGATTGATTGCACCGATTTTAGAAGTGATGTCATCCATGCAGCTAATGAACATGGACATGACCTCACGAGGTCCATATCTGATCTTCAGGTATGATGGTGAGTCCCTTGCTCTGTTTTTGGTGTGTGTGTCTCTAGCATTTATTGTGTAATGACTGAAACCAATCTTTAATTTTGAACAAGACAACAAGACGGAACCTTTTCAAATAACTAAAACTGAACATATTCTCACTTGTAACTTTTTTTAGTGAAAATACTCTCGTACTCCCACTGTTCATGAATACCTTTTTTTTGGCTCAGTCTTCAAATATGGATTCCAAAAGATACTATAACAAAACTAATGTAGTGTGAAAGCATTTTAAAATATGAATCTATTTTATTAAGTTTTGTACACCAAAGAGGCAAATACTAAACAACGTACAATTTTCGTAATTGTTGGTCAGAATATGATATGTTTATTCATTTTTAAATAACCTTGTATTGTTTTATTAGAGTAGTTTACAATGCAGCTTAAATTTTCTCCTTGAAGATTTTGTTTTGTAAACTTTAGATATAATGTTATGCAACATTATTTTCTTGTACTTTTTGCAGGAAGTTGTATTTTCCTGCTTTGGGAAAGCATGTCTTTTCAGTAGTTGTATCATATATGTTCTGCCACCTGCTGCTTTAGCAGAACCATGTGAGCAAGAGTACTCTCTCCCTAACATGCCTTTGCTGTTTGCAATAGCCATGGTTGGTGCTACTGTTGGAGGTATGCTCATCACACCGTAAATTAATGAAAGTTGAGACATGGAATGGTAGTTTGTGGCTTGGATTGTTTATGAACCTGATCATGATAATGCTTAATAGACTCTTGCCATACCTATGTGTGTGTTTTCCAATGTCTCAAACATACTATGTGACATAACTGAACTTTCAATTGTTCACAATGCACTTTGAATTCCTTCTAATACCAGGAAAATATATGAGTTCCCTGTTCCCTCTGGTCCCTTGTGTTGCTTTCTCTGTTTGAAATTACAAGGCATATTTCGTTTCATTAGGGCAAGGCTTTGACACGCAAGTACTCCTTTATAGAAAATTTTTATGATACAAAATTGATGTTGTTAGAATTGGTACTAAAAATATATACTTATGATTATGATTTGGTATCAGGTAAACGATACATTAATGGAGTAATTGTAGTTCTCCTAATCGAATAATGTACACATTGTAGATTCAAATAGAAGGAGCAATATTTGTTTGCTCGTTTGCTCTTTTCTTCCGTTACTTAGCAGGGGCATTTTCCATTTGGTTAGATGTACAAACATATACAGGTTCTTTGCTTCTCTGCGAGTTATTGATAGCTGAGTACTACATAAACTGAGATGTAACATAGAATGAATGCTAAGGAAAGTTGCATTTTGTAGCATTCTAGTTATCATGCCTGTCATCCAACTGACTGCTAGTTTCCTTATGTTTTGTACATATTTATCTAGTCTGGCAGAACTGAACTATTTCAAGTTATTACTTATTAGTTGCCAGGGCAGTTTACATTTGTTTCTACAATTATATGCCAAATTAACCTCTTTTGTGATTACTGTGCTCCATTTCTGTTCTTTTTAACAGTAAATAGGTTAGTTGATATTTCGTGTTCAGATTGTAAGTTCTCTAATATGCATATTTCCCTATGTTATGGGATCTATCTGATAGTTTCTGCATTATGATAAGCAATTTAGAAATCCTGTAGGGCTCCTTGCAAGACAGAGGAGAGGGGAGCTCGCACGGCTGAATGATCAGTTACGTCAGATAAATGCTGCACTGAGAAGACAAGCCAAGATTGAATCTTATGCTCCTGCTTTGAGCTATGCTCCAGTTGGTAGTAAGATACCAGAATCAGAAGTTATTGTTGATCCCCAGAAAGAGCGCCTGATTGCGTACCTGAGGACTGGGAAGAACTACCTTAGAAACCAAGCTCCTGACAAGGCATTTCCTGAGTTTAAAGCAGCTCTTGATCTTGCACAAGCTCTAGGTGATCATGTTGAAGAGAAGAAGGCAGCACGAGGATTAGGTTTGTTCATTCATTTGCAGAATTATAGTTTCATGGTTTAATTTCATAGATACTTGAAACTGAGTGCTATAACACGTGTCCATCATAACATGAAGATTCCCACTGTTCCTGACGTCCTCTTAAGTTTTTTTCTGGATTGGGTATGTGGTAACATGGCATACAATGCTACAAGTTAAAAAATGATAACGAAGGAAAATGTTTTCAGATACGTTCAATACGAAGTTCAAAGCTGATCATATAAACACAATAGAGTGATGTCAGGGTGTCACTATCGAAACAGTGATTTATTTTTCTGACCTTACAGTGAAAATGCAAGCCGGGAACAACCTGATGTGTTTGTGAAATCCAAGTAACAGAGTTACTTTTAATTCTCCAGGAGCATCGCTGCAAAGACAAGGCAAGTACAAGGAAGCCATAAAGTTTCATTCCATGGTGCTAAACATCTCTAAGATGACTGGAGAGGATGCGGGTGTTACTGAAGCATACGGAGCAATAGCAGACTGCTACACTGAGCTTGGTGAGCTCGAGAAGGCTGGCAAGTTCTACGACAAATACATCGCAAGATTGGAGAATGACTGAAAACTAGGGCACTGGCCGAAATCTGTGAGAGCACAGACAAGGCTAATCTAATCTCTACCCTTTTTTAGCTTGTCATGTAGTGTATTGTAGATTTGCAGTTGCCAGCTGGAACTGAGGCTGTTATCACCATTCAATTTTTGTTTGGCTGAATATCCCAGATGTTACTTATTGTGCTATGTAGTTATTTTGATAGTAGCTCAAAATTACATGCATACATTCTTGCCAATTTGTCATTGCTCAGGTTTAATTTTAACATAGACTTCGGCAAATCAGAGCTTGTGCACGGAAGGTGATCGTAGTGGGCTATAGCAAGATCTATATGTTCTCAAAACTGAACTTGATTTTTGGACAATTGAAACTTGAGTTTCAAGGCAACTTTCCAGTTTTATAAGTATTGAAGAAAGAGAGTGAGGCAGCAAAGCCTGAGTTCCTGAAGTTGAAGCAGCAACATGAAGAAGTCATCACTCATCACAATGCTGTCCAACAACCCTAGCATCAGTGGATCCTCTTTTGAGTGCGTGGAACTATTATCTTCTCAGCCCTAATCCTCTGTGTTTATGTGTGGAACTATCTCATCATCCCCTTATCCTCTGTGAGTTGAACTATTATTTGGCTGTGAACTCTATTGTTGTTATGAAGTATGAACCTCCTACTATTTGATATCTGTTATAATATAAATAGCTATTAGCTTCTGATTTAGATTCTGGTGAATTATGTTCAATGGTCCATGATGAAACATGAACAATTATTATACAGACATGTGTCCTAAGAAAAAAAGACATGGAGCTTTAGGCTTAAAAAAACGTGGACCACTAGTAGGATGCCGCATAGACAACACACAACAAATGAGCAAATGACATGTGTCCAAGCAATGATCCAACACATGAACCAATGCCAAAAGGACACATGAACAAATAGGCAGATAGGGAAAGTGCATTGAAGATCAGTGATGTTTTACTCTTGTACTGTGAAGCTTTGGGGCAGCAAATTAATTTGGACAAGTCCTCATTCTCTTCGGCAAGGGTTGTCACCAGATAGTGAGAGATGAGATCAAAGAGGTCTTGGGTGTACATAATGAATCATTGAATGAGAAATATCTTGGAATGCCATCAGACGTTGGCACATCGATGAATGACGCATTTAAGTACCTGAAAGACCGTATATGGAAAAGAGTTCAAGGCTGGATTGAGCTCTGTCTGTCGGCCGGCGGCAAAGAGGTACTTATAAAGTTTGTTGCGCAAGCAATTCCGACATACTCAATGTCGTGTTTCAGATTACGAAGAGGTTTGTGTCATCACATAACTAGCCTGCTCAGGAATTTCTGGTGGGGCAGGAAAGAAGGTAAAAGGAAAACCTGTTGGGTTGCATGGGAAGATATGGTGAAATTCTCTAGAGGTTTAGGTTTCAGGGATATCAAGCTTTTCAATTTAGCTCTCTTGGCCAAGCAAGCATGGAGGATCTTGATGGATGGGAGTTCGTTGAGTGCGCGAGTACTTAAGGCTGTTTACTACCCGACTAGAGAGTTCTTGGATGCGAGCCTAGGCTCATCGCAGGCACGTATCTGGCGTGCAATCATGGATGGTCGAGAGGTGTTGGAGCGCGGCATGATTTGCCGGATTGGCACTGGAGAAGCAACTAATATATGGCACACTAATTGGCTACCTAGGGAGGGTCTTCTTCGTCCAGTGCGGTGCATCAAGCCCAACGCCCCTCAATCACTAAGCGAGATTATTGACCCCACCACGGCAATGTGGTATGCTAACAAGCTGCAGGAGTTTTCACACTAGCAGAGACTAAGGTTATTCAGAGTATACCGCTCTCTACTCAACGCGAAGAAGACTACTGGGCCTGACATCATGATAGCAAGGGATTGTTCACAGTCCGTTCAGCTTATAGGATGCTGGTTGTCAACAAAGAGCTTGTGACTGCTTATATGGAGAACGGGGCTGGCGGATCGGATGTAAAATCTGAGGAGAAGGAATGGTTAGCGTTATGGAAGCTAAATGTACCATTGAAGGTATGGGTGTTCCTCTGGAGACTCGCAAAGCATTCTCTACCATCAGGTGATGTGCTTCACCACAGGAACATGGCGACTCATAGCTCCTGTGGAATTTGTGGATAAGAAGATTCATGGAGGCATTCTTTACTGGATTGTCACCTTGTGAGATGTGTATGGGCCTTGGAGAAGGAAGAAATAACCGAGCGTTTGTGTGAAATTAGTAGAACCAAGTGCTCGGGCATGGTTAACAGTGGCAAGGGAAACACTATCGTGCGATGACTTTGTCAGAGTGGCTGTATCATTATGGGCTATGTGGTATGCCAAGAGGAAAGCAGTGCATGAAGAAATTTTTCAGAGTCCGTTGTCGACACAGTTTTATTACAAGGTGCAAGAACTCTGGTAGAGCAGCGGCTGCGGCAATCACTAGAGATGGAGCTGGTACTTTCCAAGGAGCTTCAGTTTTGGTTGTAAGTGGACTTATGAACCCAGAAATAATGGAAGTTGTGGCATGTAGAGAAGGTTTAGCTCTAGCTTCGGATCTAGCGCTGAGAAGATTCAGGTTGTCGTCCGACTACCTAAGCGTGGTGAAAGCGATCCACAGTCGCGGGCTAGGACCATACGGCCACATCGTCAGCCACATCAAGGAGATCAAGGCTAGGCCAATTTCTTTTGAGTGCTTTGATATTGTACACGAGAGCAGGTTATCTAATAGTGATGCCCATACCATAGCTAGGGGCTCAGTGTATCGAGAGTTAGGAAAACATGTGTGGTTTGTAGAACCTCCGGAGGGTATCTGTATTTCCGTACCCCAAGCCAATGAATAAAGCATGGTGGTTATCTAAAAAACATGAACAAATAGGAGGATGACATGTGGAATGATATAAAATAGACGCGTGTCCAGGCGCAAAGGCCACATGGACTAATGGCAAAATAGATTGTGAAGCAGTGAGTGTAAGACACATGGACAAATTGAAAATAGATATGTGGCATGGCGCTAAGGGCCATGTGGACCAACATAGGACACGTGGTCCAATAGGAAAATGCATTGTGAACCAATAGGGTATGGCACGTGGACTAATTGAAGAAAGATACGTGTTCAGGAGCTAAGCACCAAGTGGACCAATTAGGAAAGGACACATGGTCCAATGGGAAAATGATGAGCCAACCAATGAGAGGATCACACGTGGCTTAATTGTAAACAAACATGTGTCTAGGCACTAAGTGCAATGTGGACGAATCAGGAAAGGACACGTGATCCAATGGGAAAAGGAGAGTGAACCAATGACACAATGGCACGTGGACTAATCGGAATAGACACGTGTCTACGCATTAAGTGCCACATGAACCAATTCGGGACGGCCATGTGGAACAATAGGAAAAGTATTTTGGACCAATGGTAGGATCCCATGTGGACTAATAAAAAATAGACACATGTCCATGTTCTTATAGGCACGTGGACCAATGACACCACAAAACGTGTCTAGGCCTGAATAGACACATGGACCAGTCAGAAGGTGACACGTGCGCTAACGACATGTTGATGATGCTAATGGCACATTAACGGTGCTAAGGGCACGTTGACGGCGATAACAACACATGGACGGAGCCACGTCAACTGCTAGCATGGACCGTGACACGTCGATTGGAGGTCCAACGACAAAATTGTTCTGTTACTATGACGTTTTCATCACTAAAGAGAGCTCTTTTGTGACGTTTTCGGTCATTTCGTCATTACAGTCGTTTTCTTGTCGCTCATTACGTGATGGACCCAATTTGGTTACTAATTTGTCGGGATGACTTTTTTTGCATTTTGAACGACGAAACCAGAACGTCAACTTTGTTCCAATCTCTAACAGTGATAGCACCTGACTCATTGACCTTTTCTTGAGACTGACCAAGTAGCTAATTTTGCCTACCTTGTCCGTAGAAGTTTTAGAGTTTTAAGTCCTAAATTATTGGGTTCACTCATTTAGCACAATGGTTGGCATAAACATTAGTCACACATTCACCGGTGGATTAGAATGAGATTCATCTCTAATGAAAATTAGCACACTTGTGGATTCAAGTCGAGTCTTGAGACCATGGACAAGGGCGTGATGCATTTAGGCCATAGATGGGGAACAAGGAGTCGGGGTTACCTGGCTTCAGCATGTGTTGCAAACTCGATCTTTCATTTCCTTATTCAGTTGTTGCTTTTATACTACATATACATGGGGAGGGGCCCCTTGGATTCAGGGGCCCACTACAGCCACCCTGTTGCTCCCACCCCCACCTAGGGCCAACCCTACTTGTGGATGGAAAGAAGAATATTCAATATCAAATTGACTCTATGCCACTGTGAAATACAACTCATATAATCTATATCATTGAAAATTAGGATCTCCCTTATAGTTTTTAATTTTCCATCCCCTATGTGCCACTACTATCAAATGTCTAAGTTATTCCTTGTCATTGTCCACTTGTGGGATCAAATGTCTACATTGGCCGAGTGTTCAAGCGTTCAGACGCTAAGACAGGTAACCTAGGCCCGTGCTAGAATAAGCTATTATGGGTACATGGTGTCTAGATATAAGAATTTTCTCTTGGTTACTTTTAAACTTACCAGAATTATGGAGTAGGTGGGCAGGTTGTCAGACTCCATAACGCTTAAGCGAGACTTGTGTAGTCCCCCAGCCGAGTATAGGGCAGTTTATATATTTATAACTGTAGCCAGATTGATTTGGATTAAGCTCAACCATTCACCGAAACAATCAATTATGGTAAGAAGCGAGGAAACTTAACTGTGATAATTCCTCTAGATAAAACCACATTAACTAGGACCAAACCCTTTCCTTTATCCTTGAAGGTATTCTTGTTAGAAGATAGTTATACCTCTATTATCTATGGATACAAGACCCGAATACTTCTGGGTGAAGTGCTACATTGATATCTCCGTGTGATTGTGGATTATTATTTGAGAGTAGAGAAATACCTACAAGCATTTCTTGGTCCTATTGCCAGGAACTCAAAACCATGGCTTCAACCCCATTTGATGTTTCATTCGGGATAGCGGTAAAGACAATAATCTTAGGAACTAAGGATATGGCACTGTAAAGGCCCTCATGTAAGGATTAAGATGCCTAAGAGGGGGGCGAATTAGGCTTCTATAAAAAATTTAATCAATAAATCAAACTGCAATAAGGCTAATCACCACATGTGCTTACCAAGTGTGGTTTATGCCTAACTAAAGATTAAAAGAGTTTTGCAACCTAGTTCCAATCCTACTCTAGCATGGCAGGTCTAGGAATTGAAATGCAGAAAGTAAACTTGCCCAAAGTAAAGAGAAGAGTAGGAAGCCAATTTTTTCCGAGGTATCGAGGAGTCGACAACTCCCCCTAGTCCTCGTTGGAGCATCCGCGCAAGTGTATAGATCCCCCTTGATCCACGCAAGGATCAAGTGGTCTCATAGTGGATATCCATTTCCCACTCCGGGACGGTGGATTCCAATATGATGTACACCTTCTTGGGGCTTCACACAATCTTCATGTGAGCTCCCAAGTTCAACATCACCAAGTCATCTAGGTGATGCCGTATCACCAAGAGTAACAAACCAAACATCTTCACTTGACCTACATAGACAAAGAGCTAGATGGATGCACACTTGCTAGTCTCAAGCACTAAAGAGAATCCTTAATCTTCAAAGACCAAGAATTCTGATCAAACCAAGTGCCTCTCTTGCCTTCAAAGCCTCTCCAATCTCAGCTAGGAGCACAATGAATTTCGTGTGGCAAGAGGGCTTCAATGTGAGAGAGGAGTGACTATGAATAGCTCACTCAAATCCCCTAGTCGTTAGTATTGACGCAGAGGGACCGACTGATTTGGTGCCCTCCAAAGGTGGCCACCGAATCAGTCGGTGCCTCCTTTGATTTGAACTTCCAACGGCTAGCTAGGGAGCACCAACTGATTCCGTGCCCCATTTGGCACAACACTGAATCAGTCGATCCTGCCCAAAATCCACTTAGTACCGAACTGGCACTTCCATCCATAATGACCCGACTGATTCGGTGTTGCCCACCGAATCAGTCGGTCCCCTTTGAGACTTAGTCTTGAGCTGGATCTTGGGGGCCATCGACTAGTTCGGTGGGTCTTTATTGGGTGGCACCGGATCAATTGGTCCTGCCCCGAGTTCACTTAGTACTGAATAGCCATTTATAGCCACACTGACCGACTAATTTAATGCTGCCCACCGAACCAGTCGGTCCCCCTCGGAGACAGGCTAGAACAAGGCCATGGGCACCGACTGATTTGGTGGGCCCTGCTGATAGGGACCGAATGAGTAGGTGCCCCTATTCACTTCGCAAAGCAAATATGGCACCGACTGATTCGTTCCACTGTACCAGTGAGCACCAAATGAGTCGGTCCCAATTGAACTTCTCTAAATTCAAATTGTTAAGTTCGAAACTCGTCCGATTCAAATTCTTTGAGTTTCCAACCTCCAGTAGGGCTTCATTTGTACTACCTAGCACTAGATTTCACAAATGTGCACCACATCTAAACTCTAGTCATGCCTAGGTCAAGCTACAAACCCTTAGCCCCCTTTATAGTACGACCAAAGGAAAATAAGGACCTAACTATTCTAAGTGCCTCTCATCATCCAAACGACACTTAGAACTAGCTTGTCTTTAATCTTCGAGCATATCCTTTGCGCTAATACAATCATTCTCAAATGATGTGGGCTAAGAAAACCATAAAAGCCGATCATTGCACTAACTTGATAATTGCCTCTGCAAAACACTTGTTAGTAACAATAATTATGTCATCATTAATCGGCAAAACCGAATTAGGGGCCTAGATGCTCTTTCACCTCCCCCATTGAAATATTAAGGCCCAAATGCGATTTTATCATAATGAACGACACGTGCGAACGTTCAGAGAAAAATAGCAAAATGCAATTCTAGAAAGGGGCGATTCATAAAAACACAAAAACTTGATTTGAAATTCATGGGATTTCCCCCTTTATTTCACTTCGATCTCATAATTTTCCTTGCCATACAAATGAAATGGACGTTTCAGAAAAACACGTGAAGTTGATCTGCAATTCATGGGATTTCCCCTTTCTTGCACTTTGACCTCATATTTTTGCTTGCGATTCCACTGAACATATACATGGCAAAACGCAAAAAAATGTCCTTCGGACATGCCCTAATCACTTATGCACACATAATAATAGATCAGGAGATCTATCACAAAAAAGGGGGCAGCACCCATCACCCTTCCATGATGGGGAAAAACCGGTATGTCAAGATCTAGAAAAGACCATCAAAAGGCAGCAACCATCAGTAGTGTGTAAGCTAGTCATCCCAGCGGAGGAGCATGACGACGCATCGGCGGATGATGTAGAGCCTGGCCTTGTGCTCCTTGAAAGCCCTGCCCAGCCCTCCTTTCCGCTTGCCTCCGCTCCCAACAAGCTTCATCCTTGCTACTAGATGAAGCAGACACGACCTTTGATCCTTTGAGAGCGCACTGCTAGCTGTGCACGTGAAGAGGACTTTGTGTCTCTGGCACAGTGGCACTGGTGTATCGATCTGGACGTGTGGTTGATGCTATGGATCGGGTGGATTGAGCTCAGGAGGTAGCTGCCTTATATAGAGGCTAAGGAAGATGAGATGCGTTTTCAGAGGCCAAAGCGAGACGACTGTATCGCGCCTGCACACGCACGGCGCGGCTGCTGCAGCTAGCTCGCCGGCGTATAATACTGTCGATCCACGACTTCGTGCAACTCCGGCCGGGGACAGCGGCCTCGAGAACCACTGGCCTCTTGGATCCTTCTGGCCTCGCTTTGCTCGTCCCTGTCCCCCAATGGCCACTACCATGTGATCGCTCACCCGCATCACTCTGGCCGACTTTGTTTGATTAATGCCTGGCCTTTCATGCTTGTTCCTAGTATAACGTTTTGGGACCTGAGATGCATACAGCTCAGGATAGCCGTGCGCGCGTGCGTGCGCCCTGCAATGCCGTGCGTGCGGCGTGGGCTGGAATGGCGTGGCGGTCCCCGCCGTGCGTGCGCCGGCGTGCGTCCAGGACGGGGACCACCGGCGTCGTGATCCAAACGGTGACGGGCACCAGCTCATCGGTGACTGTTGGTCTTAGTTTGCTGCTGTACCAAGCGAGAGTGTCCTCTTGGAGCACAGCTGTTCTTTGGCGTACTACATGGAAGGAGCCTCCGTGTGCAGCTGTGCCTTATTTGTTTGTACAGATAGAAGGGATAGAAAAGTTTGGTGGTACAGATGATGGGTGCGTGAGTGAGTCATCCTGTCTGCTCTCAGCTTTTCGTAACTGGAATAGCATTGAGTTTTGATCATAATTAAGGAAGAACTGAAACCTATCTACAGATACCTTAGGAGCATTGTCGTAATTAGGGACATGATTGCGTGATAGGTGGACGGCCAAACATACTCTACTACTAGGACCAAATTTTGATCCTATAGTTTTGATGCTGCAGTTGAGTAGCATATTGTTCTGAACATTCAGCTTATAAGTCTCTGCTGTTTAACTTAAGCTGGTCGTTCAACTAATTATTGTGTGACTAGATGGTCAAAATCCAAGCCGTCAAGCCTGTCCCTAAATTTCTGCCGTTGGAAGGGTGAAGTGCTGAATTGCTTGGTGATGCCATGCAGAGAACAAGTACCTTCTGTTTGCTTTCTTGTATTGTCAGTTGAACAAAACATTAGAGAACAAATAATGTGGGCTTCCAGCAATGTACAGCTCATCTGAGCATGTGTTTGGTTCGGAAGATCAAGTGGAACGGAATGGGTCAGTCCCATTTTTAGTAGTGTTTGCTTAAGAGATGAGTGGGATGGATCCCATCCCTGGAGAGACATCCATGAAGAGATGTTTCAAATATGCTTTTCCATTTATGTCTGGCATAGTTCATCATCATGATCTAAAGAGACTTCTGAAGTCTTGCGCGGTGATCAGTTAAGAAATGTATATCGTTGAGATAATACAGAATTACAGACATAAATCCGTCCACAAAGAATTTCTGCCTGTAGAAAGAAGTCATATCCCAGAAACAACGCCATTGGAAAACTTTCCATTCTGGAGACAAAAAATGAGGGGCAAAAGTGAATATCGATTCATACTGAAGCTGTTACAATGATCTGTACTTATCTAATATCCATATATACAGTTTCTCTACCATTTTAGTAGCTGGAAAGGAAAAAAAACAACAGACAAGCTGGAAAATACAGAAATTAAGGGCCAAAACTGCTCTTCATCAGTCATGCCACCGGATCAGCATAACAACGCATCGCGAGATGATATAAAGCCTTGATCTCTGCTCCTTCATGGCTTTGCTTAATCCTGCTCTCCTTCTTTGGCTTCCAAGCTTCATCCTGACAAATGCTCACACTCCTTGAATGTTGGTGTGGGCTGCCTGGAAGCACAGCAAAAGCTCAATGATCTTGATACTTGCACAAGGTGTGGCTGCCACAATTTGCACTAGGCTAGGAGTTTATATAAGAAGAGTCACAGGCAGATGACAGTGGACATGATTAACAAGAGGAGACTAGAATATGCACCGATCCACCTGCATCATGGCAAGACTGGCAACCCACACTGTATGTACTTGGACCATCAGACAAGGGAGTGAAAAACAAGTATCTCACTGTCCATCCGGTCATGTGAGCATGTCCCTCATGGCCTCATCTTACAATAGTCGGCCCCTGGCTCAACTTTGGCCTTTGAAGCATCAGGTTGATGGCAAAGTCAATCTTGATCTCTGAAGAAATTGCGGCGTGCCCGACAACCCTGTATGACCCTCCATGGTGCCTGACGAACAACCTGACTAATCTCGCACGCATGCTGAGATGGATTGCATGTGTTGCGATCTGAGTACAGCAAGGATTTTCCTGGATCTAGCCTTTTGGTGCCTGCTCAAGAACATTGAACAACTATGTATCTATGTTCCAAGTATCTAAGGTAGTAGCACATCATTTGATAAATCCCACAGACAAACTGAGCTGAACTTTTCTTATGATATAACTGTGAGTTTATAAGTGGCATAGCTGATTAGAATAATGAATATATTATGCTATATTTAGTTCCTCTCAATTCGCATGGCCAACGTCTAGTATTTCGGTGATGTTTTCTTACCTGATTAGTTCAGCAGTTCATTGAATTTGATGTATTACCTGAACTTCGCTTATGATATAATTTTGTGCTTCCAAGTGGCATAGCTGAACAGAATAATGAAAATGTTATGCTCTGTTTAGTTCCTCGCAATTTGCGTGGCCAACGTCTAGTATTTTGGTCATGTGTTCTTACCTGACCTAGTTCACCAGTTCATTGAATTTGAAATATCAGCACGCTTTAATTGATGAGGTTTCCAATTTTCCTGTTGAATTGTGTCAATACATCACATTTTGAGTGGATACAAGTTACATGTTTTAATTGGATAAATTCCATTTAGATTTCATCACTTCAACTCTTCGATTATTCATCACGCTATGTGCTGCATCGATGCTCATTTTTGTGTACCCGCAAAAAGAAAAAGTTCTTTTTTGTGTATTCTGCCATGAAATCAGTATAAACAACTCTTTCCCAAAGAAAGATACTACAATAGGATTGATTTGAGGTCAGAATTTAATGAACACGAAATGTCTTGTTAGCTCGTTGCGCTGACGAGTGACGAGACATTCGTGAAACAAAAATATAAATCAGCTTCTCTGTTATTCTGTTGGAATACCTGACATTCTTGGGAGAAAGCAATTTTGTAAAAGACAAAACAACAAGAGAGGAACAAATTTGAATGTTGATTTATATCATAGCTCTGCTACAAGGATCTGTAACTCTATATATATACAATTTCCTCTACATTCTGCTAGCTGAAGAACCAATAGAAGAACAGAGGAAATAAGAAAAAAAAATCAAGAGCCAAAATTGTTTTTCATCAGTCATGCCAACGGATCAGCATAACAACGCATCGCGAGATGATATAGAGCCTTGATCTCTGCTCCTTGAGAGCCTTAGTGATTCCTCCTCTTCTTTGGCTGCCAAGCTTCATCCTTGCAACCTGAATGGTCACGCCAAAGACAGAACTCAGAAGGTGTATGTAGTGCTGGTGTGGTTGATTGCACAACACTACTGCTGTATGACTTTTCTCCTGGTATGGGTTACCCTCAGCGAACAGAATGCTATAAGTTTATATAGGAATGATCAGGCACAAGTGTAGATGACAGTGGGGAGACTAAAACATATAATACACCACCTGCATCATGGCATGGCAAGACTGGCAGCCCACACTGCATGTATTTGGACCATCCGACAAGAAGGTGAAAAATTAAGAGTCTAGTGTCCATCTGATCATGTTAGCCTCATTCATCTCATCTTACAATAACCCATCCTTAGACTTCAGACACCAGTTTATTGGCAATGTCAGTTTTGATACCTGAAGAGATTGCGGCGTGGCCGACAACCCAAGATGGCCCTTGGGTGTGCCTGACGGATCGACAACCTGACCGGTCTCACCGTCGCACGAGCTGAGGAGGATTTGCGTGGAACGCATGTGCTGAGATCTGACTACAGCTAAGGACTTGCCTGGATCTAGCCTTTGGTGTTTGCTCAAGAACAAGATGAACAGTACGTATATCTCTGTCCCCGTTGATAAAATAGTGACAAGGTGCCCTTAGCTATAGCTGAAGAGTGCATAGATTATGCCATGTTTGTTTCATTATAATTGGACATAAAAAAGGAATAGCCAGCCAACATTCCGGGCGTGATTTTAGGTAGTGTTTTCTTGATTGCCTGTGCTCACTAAATTTAATTTGGAAATACACAACCATCTGCCATTTTGGAGTTCAGGCCAAATGTATTTTCATGGCTGTTACAATTGTTAACATTTCCTATTTTTCCTTACTTTTGAGCCAAGTGTGTACAATTTTGCGCCTTTTATGAGCCAAGACTGGTGGTTTCTCCTGGTGAAGAATAAATTATTATTACTACTACTTCATCGTGAAAGAGCAATAATTATTTAGTCATGCAAAACTCCTACATGCTCTTTTGGAGTTGGCCTTACCTGATGATGAGATAAATGGCACTAGTCTTCAGCATACCTTTATTGTATGAATTCAAACAAGATTTTTCTTGCTTTCAAGTATCTATTGAAGAATGTATCACACAAAAAGTTTTTTTTTTGTTGTATTCCAACACAAAGTCAACATAAAGAAACATTTGAAAGCAAAGGGTACGACCCCAAAAATAATATGCCATTTTTACATATTGAGATCTCGAGTCATAGTGATCCAATCCACAGAGATGAAATTATCAGATATGTTGAGAATAAATGTGAAAAATAATAAAAAAAGAACGAGATATAAGATCAATATACATGGTGGCTATATGTTGTGTTTGTGAATTTGTTTATGAATGTTCACAGATAATTTTGCCATAGCATTGCATTTTGGTTACCACGAGAGTCAGGGGAGTGTGTTCAGTAGTCAAAATTCTGCCAAGAGTCCAAGACATATGCCACAAGCATCCGGTTGATGGAAGAACAATGAGATGCCATCATTTATAACTAATTAACATCTGCAGCACACCCATGAAGACACATAATATGAAAGACCGAAAAATGGGAAGGACTTAGTGTTGTGTATTCATAATTGATGCCCGTTTTTTTCTGTGCAGGTAGAAAATTACATAAGACCTCAGAATCAGAGGACTATACACTCTTTCGAATGAAGTTTTGAATCTGCAAGACAAAGAATTTAGTCGTTTCCTGTTAGTAAAAGCAGCCGTAAACATCGTTTCGGTAGATTCAACAGATGCTTCCTTCTCTGGCAACGAGGAGGGACAGCTGAAAGCTAAACTGCAAGAATCTATGCATTTGCCACACAGTGACACAATGCGAGGAATTAAACTCAAAAGGTAACTCAGAGCCAGACATCCATGAAGACATGTCACATGTGCATTGTGATCGATCCGTTGATTGTTCTCTGTTCATTGACTTGGCATTCGATCCCACACTGATGTGATTGTACATTGGCACACTAGTTATCAGGGAGGGAAACACTGATGAACACCAGTCTATTAGACTACCACCTCTAATCTATACTACGCTAGTATATTGGCCTTGGCCAGTTGGCCCTCTATGTACAGCAGCCGGCAACCATTCTGGCTCCAGCACAGACCACAGAACCCCCAAAACTTAGGCACCCGACGAAGCATCAGGGCAAAGACCACGATCCACCGATCGATCCATGTTGTCGGATGAAGCTTCTCTTCCCAAGCCAAGGCATGGATGGATCAGTCATGCCAGCGCAGGAGCATGACGACGCAGCGCTGGATGATGTAGAGCCTGGCCCTCTGCTCCTTGAGGGCCTTGCCGAACCCCCTCTGCCTCCTCTGTCCACCAACGAGCTTCATCTTGCGCTCACTACGTCTGGGGACAGCAACGGCTCTTGGTTGAAGGAGGCTAGGAAGGATAAGCTCTCTGTCTTGCTTGCTCAAATAGCAGTAGATGATGTGTTGGAGCGGCACTCCAATGGCACCCGTATATATAGCGAGAACTCCAGCTCTAGTAGCTGTGTAGGACTAGCTATCAGAGGAGGAAGAAGACCAGCAGGTAGCAATAATGCAAGGAAGGAGGCGGGGGGTGGTGGGCCACATGGGAGCGCGCAGCGGCAGGCAGGCGGGGCTGGGCGCCAGTGAGACGGCCAGCGCGGCGAGATTCCGCCTGTCCCCCCGGCGATGCTGGCCGGGGACCGCACGCCCGCGGCGTGTAAGAGGAGGGGTGGTGGTTCGGCCGTCGTGCGCGGCGAGCACAGCGGTGTCGGGCGCGGGCTCCGCCACTGGCGGCCATGGAAAATGTGTCGGGGAGGGCGCAAGGGCCACTGGGCCAGGCCAGGCGCGTGCGTGCGTGCGTCCGGCGTCTCGTGCGGTGCGGCGTCGCTGCCAGCCACGGCCTCCCGTGCGTGTGCGTCTGTCTGACGCTTGCCGCCACGGGCGCCCGTGCGTGCGCGCCGCCCGATTGATTCCTCTGTCTGTAATGATCCATGAAATGAGTTGCTTCCTGCAGCTTTGAAGTTTGAATTGAATGGTGGTTGCTGAGTCATGACTAGACCAGAGCAGAGCAGAGCAGAGCAGAGCCCCCGAAAGGTCCTTTTCTTCTCGGCGTTCGGCGGGATTTAAGCTTTCGTGCTCCCCACCGGAAAAAGGAAACGAAAAAGATCAACAGGTCATATGAAACTAGGTGTTCATGTTCCTCTTTCATGCCAAAAACTAGCGAACTTGATCGCGACCCTATTTCAAAAAATCATGTTAATTCGAAGGCGTTTTCATTTAGAAAGGAGATGTTTCGAGTACGCAGCTAGCTAAATGCCATTCACCATAAGGCGAAGGGAAAAAAAAACGATTTTTCCATGGAGCTGGTTCTGGGACATGAGGGGCGTCTCCATCAAGCTGGTTACGGACAGCCGAGTGAAGAGGGAGCACTTTGTGTCCAAGACGGCAAGAATGCTGCACCTTGCTAACGACTCGCCACTGCATTCAGTGCATTGTCTTGTCCCTCTCGGACTCGGCTTAGAGGTCCAACAAGGCACTGGATCAGGACGCTAACACAGCAACCGCTTGGGGTTAGAGGGAGCGCATGTGGGCATGTCGGCCATGGCGCACGGTGGGTGATCTGGGTTGGGTTGATGAGAGAGGGGAGCATATGGTGGAGCCATGGACACACAGTGGCCCTGCTGATTGCTCGCCTGATTGGCTTTGCCCTGATTACATTGATTGGCTGCTTCTCTTGGCTGTTCTAGCGCGGCCACAGATCGGGTCAAGGGCTCGAGGTCCATTGGAGGGACAGCGCACGTGAGTGTGGTGACCAACTGCGCCATGCGTCGAGATCCGCGGCTCGGCATTTTTCTTCGTTTCTCTTTCCGTGTCTGTAGTTGCGTCTAGTACCCTCTTTTTTAAGACGGGTATACAGCGATATATGTTTCTTGAAAAAATGGTTATATATCTTCAATGCATAGTTTTAATGTACAATTTTAAATTTTTAAGAGTGGCATACCATCTAACGATTATTAAGTTGACAAATGGGCTAAAACTTTCAAAGCAAATTTTTTCAAGGTTTCATATATTAGCATAATACTTAAACGTTTGGTCTAAGTGACCAATGATAGCAAATCAGCGTGTGAAGATGAAACTCAGACCCTCTCAGAAAAGTTTCATTAAGGTTTCCGAAGCCGTAGGTGACCTTGTGCATCAAGCTTTCATCCTCTTGAAACCTAACTCTCTTTTCTCATAAATTTCATGACATGTCATCATTTTTTATAGATGATGCTATGTAATGATAATAAAACAGTGACTAACTAAATTCAACTATTTCAAAATTTGATTATAGTTTTTTTTTGTGCATTGAACTTGAACATTCTATAATTGTACCGGTATATTTGTATCATTAATAGTTAGATCTGTCACTAGAAGAAAAGGAGCATTCGTCCACTTCACATTAGTACCGCTGAGCCGGTACTAAGTCAATTATACCGGTTGGTAAGCACAGTGCCCCCTCGAGACCATTTAGTACTGGCTCGTAACACCACCCAGTACTAAATGTTTGCATTTAGTAACTGGTTGGTCTTACGTGCCGATACTAAATGGTCCCGAGGGGTTTTCGAGGCCTCCCATGCATTTAGTACCGGCTCGTAACACGGCCCGATACTAAATGGTGGCATTCAATACCAGCTTGTAACACGAGCCGGAACTAAATAGTTACGAGCCGGTGCTAAATGGTTCATCCTGGAATAGTTAAAAGGATAGCATCCATCTCCTATCACATGTGCTACATTGGTGGGATGGTTGAGGGGGCTATGTGTGAGGTGAGGTTGTTGGTTCGAAATCCCACGGGCGCATGAAGCCTCTTGTCCGGTATTAAAGGTCCTCTCTCCACTAGTGTATGATAATATAGTTTTACTATGTGTTGTAATAGCTAAAAAAAAAATCTAGTGCTCAATGTTGGGATCCATATATTCAATATTTTTGATATGAGGAAGCACAAGATGAACTAGCATTATTGGTTTGGCTTTAGAGGTCTAAACTGAATCTTTAACGATTTAAGGTTCACTGGTTATTACTCTTTTATATTTGAGGTGCCTGCCCTGACTTAATCTTAAAACCTAATAATAGCAAAGTCCAAGTGGCCTCAGTCCTCAGCCCTCAGTAATAGTTCACGTAATAATTTCTTCTGCTTCGATAATATTTTTGGATCATTTCCTCATGTGCCCACCATGCATATCATTTCTATCAACTATCATGTTCAGGGACAATCCTCGCACAAGAGAAAAAGTTCGAGGATAAAATTAAATCATCAATTATTCAACAACTATGGTAGACATAAATAAAACTAGCATGAAAACTTATCCCCCCTCGCCCGCACCACACACATCTCATCCATAATGTACAAACGTTTTAACTGTTTTTTTCTATTATTTTTTTTCCATTGATGTTTTTTCCCAAATAGTTGACACCTTAGCATCCATTGTTTTTTTCCCAAGTTGCCAAGGGTTTTGCAGATTAATTTGGGCTATCGGTGGCGCGCCCGGGGGGGGGGGGGTATACTAGCTGGCAGCCAAGATCCCTAACTGCTACTTTACAACCATTGTGGCAAATTATCCTAGAAAAATTATATTAATTAGACTTCAAAATCCTTGGCTATTTGAGAAAGTTTTAAAGAGAACTAATGTGTTGTCCATTCAAAAGAGAATTTGATAAATGTTATAAATATGGGACTCTTTGTTTAAGACATTGTGATGGCCAATCAAACTGTTTGCCTTCCACATGCACAACATATACAGGAATCACTTGGCCACTTGCGATTTGCAAGGAGGTTCATGTTGGTTCTGCGGGAAGCATGTGCTTATTCTTCTGATATGATCGGGGTGGCCGACAGGACACCGAGTTAGGTGCTAGCTCATGCAAATTGTTCTGAATTCAACCGGTTTCAAGTTGACTACTGACATGTCTATAGAACTGTATCATGATTAAAGATTGGCTAGGAAACAATGGAGAGATTTTTTGGTGGTATATATATCACACTGTATGGGTCCGACTCCAACACACTTGAAGATCCTATTTTGATACTTACAGTTTACTCCAAATTTTGTCTATTTTTTTCAACACAAAATCTAGCGTAAACCATCCTTTAATCAACCAGAACCTAAAATCGGCCATTTATAAAAGAGAAAATGCAAGATAATAACGAAAAAGTAGGGTTCCAAATTTGGTCGCCATGACATTTTTCATGCCATCAGGACAGTCCTGATGTAATTGAACAGGTTAGGTATAGATGTTTTTGTTCGATAGATCTGCTTAATCAACGCCACCACATCCTGTTTTGCTGAATCAACAGTTGGCCGTTGTATCTATACGACACATCTGCAAAACAGAAGACAAGGGTATCGTTGGACAATAATATACTTACATATATACTACAATATGAGACCTCACGTAGCATATGCAACTTGCTTGTGCTTGTACCAGCAGACAATTGCCAACCAGGGTTTCCCTAACCGTCGGGAAGCGGTCCGGTTGGACCGGTTCCCGACCAAACCGCTCCGGACCGGTAGCGGTTCGGGGCGGTTTGAACCGGTCCGAATTTGAAAATTTTAAATTTGAATTCAAAAAATGGAAAAATGTCGAAAAAATTCCTAAAAATACTTCAAGGTGCGTGTAATCTATTGGTGTAAAAAGTTTTCAAATATTTGCTCATTTGGTATTTTTTTTCGGTAAATACAAGTTAAATCAAAAAAGAAAAAGAAAAAACAGTGGCCGGCCCATTAAGGCCCATGAAGGCCCAACGGCGCCCCAACCCTACCCCCCCCCTCCCCCAACGGCCAGCGCTCATTTCCCCCCTCCCCGCGCAGCCGCTCCTCCTCCTGGCGATTTTTCGCCGCCGGCCGCCGTAACCGCCGCGCGAGCCGGCTAACCGCCCTCTGCATCCCGGTAACCGGTCCGGTTTGCCGGCTAGCCGGTCCGGTTGCGCGGCAACGGTCGCCTGACCGGTTACCGCCCGCAAACGCCGGCTTACCGGTCGGTTGCGGCGGTTAGCCGACCGGCAGCCGCGGTTAGCCGCCCGACTGAGGTATGGTCCCTTTGAAACTTTGAATCTATTTGTGATTTATGAAATTTTGAAATGGATGTAGTGATGGTTATATTTAGGTATATTTTGATTGCAGCCATGGGATTTTTAGAATGTATGAACTATGAACTATGAAGCCATGTATATATATTTTGATGTAGGGTATTGTGATTTTGGAAATAAGGAAATGGATGTAGGATTCAAATATTGTGATATAGCTATGTGTTGTCAAGATGACATTGATATGTTTATGTTCGTTCCATGTTTGCAGATACGCAATGTCTGGCAGGGATAGAGATGTTGTATGGGAACACGGTGAAAATCTTTACCCCGGTTGGAGATGCAACTATTGTCATAAGTCCAAGGGAGGAGGTGGTGCCACTAGATTGAAACAACATTTGGCAGGGCGCGGGACGGAGGTCGTCCATTGTGAAAAGGTTTCAAAGGAGGTGCGTGAGTACTTTCAGCGTGAACTTGAAAGGGCAAAGAAGGTAACTGCTCAACGTGCTCAAGAGAAGTTGAGAAAGGAGAAGGCTGCAGCGGAAGGTAACTATCCTGGTGGAGATGAAGCGTATGATGAGGAGGCTGAGCTGAAGCGTGCCCTGGACCAATCAAGAGCGGAAGAGGAGTTCCGTCGCGGGGTGCAACAGAGAGGAGGTGCATACGAGCATGGAGGTGGTAGTGGTACTAGGGGAGAGGGTGGTACATTGCAGAGGATGCTTCGAAGGGCAACTTCATCGAGGCAGACTCCTGGGGTGACGGACTATAACTTAGGTTCGGCGCGTGGATCGACGCAGCCAAGGATTGACACAGGCTCATGGATGCAGAAGGGTAAGAATGCAAAGGAAGCTATTGGGAAAGCTTGGTCAAAGTTTTTCCATACTGCGGGAGTTCCTGGAAGACAAGCTGACAGTCCATACTTTGTCAGCGCGGTCAGAGAGACACAGAAGTGGGGTATGTTTTCTTTGTAGCCGAAATAATAGCTAAGCAACTACATGTTTAGATCTAATGTCATGAGTGCCATATGTTTTGCAGGTGAAGGTATCGCGTCACCCACTAGACGGGATATTGATGGCAAGTACCTGGATCAAAACGAGCGAGACTTGCAGGTTCAGTATGCAAAGTTTCAGGGAGAGTGGGCTATGTTCGGCGTCACGTTGATGTGTGATTCGTGGATTGGGCCGACGAAGATGAGTGTCATTAACTTTTTGATATATTGCAATGGGGTCATGTGGTTCCACAAGTCTATTGATGCGACTGGAAAATCTCAAGATTCTGCATATTTGCGGAAGGTAACCCCGTACCTAGTTCATTTCGATCCGAATATGATTTGGATGTTGCTAAAGAATATGTGTATTTATCAGGAGATTCTGAAGGTGGTGGACGAAATTGGACCAGAGCATGTCGTTCATGTGATCACGGACAACGGCTCCAACTACAAGAAAGCCTGCAAGGGGATTCAAGATACATATGAACACATTCTTGGGACACCTTGTCTAGCACACACTGTCAATTTGATGCTAAAGGATATCGGTGAAAGGTACGAACATCAAGATTTGATCGATCAATGCAGGAAAATATCAGCGTGGTTACACAATCATGGTCAGTTGAATGCAATGATGAGGCAGGCGATTGGTGGTGAGTTGGTGAAGTGGTGTGCAACTCGCTTTGGGACCAACTACATGTTCCTAGACAGCATGTATCGGAAACGTGATCGTTTTATGCAGTGGATGGGATCTCCTGAATTTTTGGAGAGCAAATGGGCCAATTCAAATATGGGTAGATTTACTCATACGAGATTTTCAAGTCTAGAGTGGTGGGAGGGAATGAAATATATCATTGACTCAGTCCAACCAATATACAGCTTACTTCGCTTTGCTGATCAGGAGAAGCGGCCGAACATGTGCGAGGTATGTATTACCGTACAGAGTGTGAGAAATGAAATGCAATCTTTCTTTGGCCGCAATGTTTCCACGTACAAAGAGTATGAAGCGATTTACAACGGAAGGTTGCAGGTCATCTTCTTTGACACCTATGTGGTTCCAGGTAAGACGGCTTCTGCTCATTGTGAACAAAAGTTTATACTTTCACGTTCCGTACACCTTGTGCTCATTCGTGGTACTTTCTATTTTGCAGCTTGTGTCCTGAATCCGAGGTATGCCTATACGTTTATTCCAAGTCCAGAAATGTGGAGTACACTGAAGGATGCTTTTCAGCGCATGACGGATATCTCGAGCGCCATCCAGGCATTGCAAGAGGCTGAGCTGTTTCGACAACGGCGTGGTGACTTTGGCACACAATTGGCACAACAAATGGCACTTGACCCAAAGACAACTGCATCTTCTTGGTGGATGATAAACGGGAACAAAACTCCCAAGCTGCAGAGCCTTGCTTTGCGGCTTGTTGCTCAATGTTGTTCGTCAAGTGGATGCGAGCGGAACTGGAGTACTTTTGCCTTGCTGCATACAAAGGTTCGCAATCGGTTGTCACACAAAAAACTGAACAAGCTTGTCTATGTCAACTACAACCTACGCCTGCGACTTGCGGATGTTGCCGATCCTCCACGGGATCAAGATGATTTCATTGAGCAGCTAGCCCATCTTTCATTCTATGATCCTAAAAATCCGGTGCGGGAATGGATGGAATATGGAAGGTCAAACAAAGCTCCTGTTCTAGACGAGGACGATGATGAAGTTGACACGCCGCTCCCCTCTAATATTGTCGCTGATAAAATAAATCCCGCGGACCTCCGTACTTCTACCGGGGATGATTGCATCAGTGATTGGGCACAGCGACATGTAGGTGACACTCATGTAGGGAAGCGGAAGTACCACATCGCGCCTAGCAAGGTTAACCCGAAGCGCCAACGAGGTCAGGCCACGGGAAAAGGAAAACAGAAAGAAATAGAAGTCCTGAGCGACGAAGACACTGATGATGGTGAGGGTGATAAAAGTCCAGAGTATCAGGAGTCTTAGGACAGCAGCTCTGACGATGATGGTGATGATAGTAATGATGGTGATGATAGCAATGATGGTGATGATAGCAATGATGGTGGTGGCAGTGGTGGCGGCAGTGGCGGTGCTACTGTCGGTGGCGGGGGCGGAGGCGTGTCACCTTCAAACCCACCTGCTGGTCTACATTTTACAGGTACCAAGTGTACGTACATATGAACATGTTTTTATTATTCTGACTTATGAGTATTAATTATACTATATGGTTGATTGCAGGGGAGACTGAGTTCACACATGCAACCCAGGACATTGACCATGGAGCACCGATGTCGCAGAGGAGAACGGTTGGACCGACGGATTACGACTCTCCACAGTTCTCTTCTAGCTCCTCCTACAGGGAATCCTCACAGTCTAGTTATCACTATCCTGTACCGGAGTTGAGCATGCAGCCACCGATGAGATGGGTGTACGAATGGCAAGATCCTCATTGGTATAATATGTTACTTCAGGAATGGCAGACGACATCGGCCTGGACGGGCCAAACTTGGCAAGAGTTCAAAGCTGAGTTGCTTGTAAGGCAGGGTTTGAATGTGATGTCCACCGCGGAGTATGAAATGGCCTCGCAATGCTACCGTTGAACAATTATTTGTATGAGAGGACTACTAAACAAACTATTTGTATGAATAATTATTTGTATCAGAGGACTACTAAACTATTTGTATGGATATTTGTATGCACAATTATATGTATGGATATTTGTATGCATTTGTGGTCAATTTTTCCATTAATTTGCGGATAGGTCATGCCCATTTTTTTTCAAGCCACCAGGCCGGCTAACCGGCCAAACCGGGCGGCTAACCGGCCAAACCGGTCGGCTAACCGGTGAGCCTGCTTTCCAACAAACCGGCCGGCTAACCGGTCTAACCGGTCGGCTAGCCGGTCAAACCGGTCGGCTAACCGGTCCAAACCAGTGACACGGGGGATTTGAATTCAAAATTTGAATTTGACCGGTTTCTAGCGGTTACCCTTCAAACCGGTCCGGCTAGCCGCTACCGCTAGCCGGCGGTTCGACCTACCGGACCGGAAAAAATAACCCTGTTGCCAACAAGAAATTGAAGATCTCGTGATACTAAACAAATTATTCTGGTTCACCTTGCCCCTCTGATTAGTTTTGGAGCAATCCTTGGGGTTCCCACATAGGAGCTAAAACTATCGCACTGTGGCTGGTTGAGTTGAACAAAAGAAAGCCTCAAGAGTCAGAGGACACATTGGGTGGTCGTGTGGCCTCTGATGCCGCTTGGTCCTATGGCCTAGACGCAGCCCTGGAATGATGCGATCAGGTACATGCCAACGACGCACGGTTAGTAGAGGGTCGTCGTAACGATTTGATTACACATCACCACTTCAGCTCTGCCTTAACCATCATCAATTTTTAAATAAATGAGCTCATTATAAATTGTAATCAACCAAATTAATCATGTCCATGCGTGTGCCCTTTCTTTTCGTTGATGATTGGGGTTTTGGTTTTTAAGTACAACAGATAACTACACATCGGCTTATAATCACTAGTGGAACTTACTAGCTCAGGGAGCAGAACAAGTTACATCGATATGAGTGCAACCAAGACTTCATTAGAGCGTTATGCCGCTCTTTCAAGATGGCCGCTTTATGGTCTTCAGGTTTCGGATTGGCATTTTGAGAGACTTTACTTCTATGGCTTAGCCAGTTTGGTATTGTAATAAGTAGAATTGATTCTTTCTCTTCTGAGAGCGGTGAAGCCGGATGTTATTTCTATTATCTAAAAAACTCCTGTTGACAACCAAAATTGGCTTAGGTAGTCAAACCAAAACTTCCGGTTTTGCAAACCGGAACTTCTGGTTTCGGCAGGGAGTCCAAGAAAATTAGAAGATTGTGTTAGATTTGTATTTGTAAAGCGATTCCTTGCGGGGCAAGACTTCCCCACCCTATAAATATAAAGGGCCACGCCCGATTGAGGGTATCACAATCGATCAAATCAATTTACCTTTTATCTTTTACCTCTCTTTGCCCTAACCTTTTCCAACCTTATTGCTGTTCTTCTCTTGTCTCCATGGCACGAGGAGGCGTCCTAGCTGGCCTGCCGAGGCTAGGACAACCCAAGGTGCGCCTGCCCCGATGGGGTCCCTTCCGGGTGGGAGTTCTTTGGTTTCTCGCCGGTCTGCTGGCAGGAACGGGAAGTTTCGGTTTCTAAAACCGGAAGTTCCGGTTTTGAGCTACGGCGCTGCAACATGCGCCACCGCTCGCTGCACGTGCTAGTGCTCTTGTGTGTTGGTCCATAATTTGCGCCAACACATTTTGGCGACTCCGCTAGGGACGAGAATCAGGCTACCATGGCCGATCTATCCAACTCCAGCAATATGATGACACTTGAAGGCTTACCGGATGACCTACGCAAAGGCATTGAAATAAATATGCATTCTCACTGTTATCGGGTAACGGAAAGAGGCGTCATCATGATGAAGATATCTGCCATCAACGGGTACAGGATGTTCGATCTACCAAAGCATTGTAAGTCCACAGCTGATTTTATAACTGTTTTGCTTGCATTTGTGGATGATCTGCTTAATAGAAAAAATAGTGTAGATCTTATTCCTACTAATCAAGAGTCGGTTATTGATAAGCCGACTAATGTTATTATTAATCCTTGCAATGATTTGCCAACCTGTGATAACAATCACATTGTTGATCAAAAAAATTCGGCCATCTCAAGCCGAATCTATTGAAAGCATAAAGATCACATCTGTAGTCCTATACTCGGGGGACAATGCAACAAATCTAACCCAAAGATGTTGAAGCCTAGGAAACGCCGAGATTGATGTTTGGAAAACCATTGAATCCAAAAGCCGTCCTAAGCACCAAAAGGGAAAGCCGAAGCATGTTCTTGGAGAGCTTCCAGCTAAATCTCAAAAACAAAGTAACGATGCTAGACGGCCTAACAATTCCAAACAATCAAAATTACCTCGAAGACAACGATTCAATGATCGGAATCGGTGTAGGAATAATTTTTCTACATCATTGCCGACTTTAGCATATGGATCGTCTATGCATGTACCATATCGACCTTATTTTAGCATGTCTTATTTTTGCCCACTATGGTCTTTTAATTCATTAATGCGGTCTACTCCTAGATATTTTTGTCCAGATTATATTACTTATAGAGAGCCGGTAATTAATGAGTCATCATCTATGCATAATGACCGTTTTGATCACAAGAATCGGTCTATCAAGAAAAATAAACGCAAGGTGGTCAAACAAGTCTATCGTGTCAAAAAGGATGGTAGATTAAATAAAAATTCAGATTTGACAGTAGACAAAGAAAAGCCGAACATTAAAGAATCATCGACTAGCTCTATTGATCCAAATGCCCCAAATGATGATAATGTTTTAAACAATATAGCTAAACAACAATCAAGTTTTGTTGGGGGCCAAGATAATCACAAAGTAGTTGATTCAAAAGAAAAGGTGATGAGGAAGAAGCCAAGCTTTGCTGAATTATTGCATAAATATTAGAAAATAGCCAAGTAAAAGAAAAACAATCGGCTAGGAGATGATCAAAGTACCAATTCTTCATCACCAAGAGCAAAGAAGCGTCAACGGTCATCATACTGGTTTTTGGTGCATGAGCCATGGAATACATATTCAGGTATGTTTAGCTATAACCAGTGGCTTTGTATAATCCTTGGTTCTCATTTTATAATTATCATTATGCTTATGATTTACCAAGTAGCTGCAATTGGTCACCATGGTCATATAAGGATTTCACTAATTAGATATGTTGGTCAGAAAGCCGAAATAGTAGTCTCATACATGTTATACTCATAAGGATTTTGTCTTCGGCTACAAAAGCATGCATAAGATAATTTAGATAATTTCATATGACTGATGCATTGTTCATCATCGTTCTTGACAATTTTGGTCCAGAAGTTTGTTTCTTGGTACGCTAAACATTACCAAGAAACAGGGGGACATATGTTGACAACCAAAATTGGCTTAGGTAGTTAAAACCGGAACTTCCGGTTCTGGAAACCGGAACTTCAGGTTTCGGCAAGGAGTCTGAGAAGATTAGGAGATTGTGTTAGATTTGTATTTGTAAAGCGATTCCTTGCGGGCAAGACCTCTCCACCCTATAAATATAAAGGGCCACGGCCGATTGAGGGTATCACAATCGATCAAATCAATTTACCTTTTATCTTTTACCTCTTTTTGCCCTAACCTTTTCCATCCTTATTGATGTTCTTCTCTTGTCTCCATGGCATGAGGAGGCGTCCTAGCTGGCCTGCCAAGCCTAGGACAACCCAAGGTACGCCTGCCCCGACGGGGTCCCTCCCGGGTGGGAGTTCTTTGGTTTCTCGCCGGTCTGCTGGCAGGAACCGGAAGTTCCGGTTTTGAGCTACGACGCTGCAACGTGCGCCACCACCCGCTGCACGTGCTAGTGCTCTTGTGTGTTGGTCCATAATTTGCGCCAACAAATCCACTAGTGGAAAAAATGATATTTTATCCTTAACAAAAATCTCAATTGTTTTTAGACCTAGGACTAAAAAGGCTTTAATCCCATGTTTGAACTTTTTGGTTCGTAGAGACACATTGGGTCCGGGTTTGTAACACCAACCAAGACCACGGGATAACCCTAGTTGGTGTTATAAACCTAAACTAAAGAGCCTGTGAGGGCTTTAAGAGTCCTCCATGAGTTATAATATAAAAGTATTGCATCCCCTACTCAGTTAGTTAGCCGTGCTTGTATATGAGATGTAAGCAAGGAGGGTTCAAATCCCACGTACCATGCACATGCATATTTGGCATGAAAGTTGTGACTTGTGACTTGCAGGTGTGAGCTTTTATGAGAATTTCTAAATTTTTGTTGATGCAAAACTATTTAGTTCCCGGTTGGTACTTAAAGATGTGCATTTAGTCCTGGTGAAAGACTAAGTACTGAATAATTAGTCACAGTTAGGAAAACCAAGATATATGAGGTTTTTTTTTATCGGAGTTACTACTCGTTTCTCTAACAGTGAATAGGCATGGCAAGTCGACGATATGATTGACGATAGAGGACTAAATACTAATACATCATAGCCGCTCATTCTCAATCAAAAAGTAAATAAATCATGGCATGCAATGAATGGCTTGTTTAAATATACACTTATAGAAAAAGCCTACACTACTGGAATTGGAAAATCCCACATTCGTCCATGGTCTGTTAGTACCGGTTGATATATAACCGGTACTAAGGTTCCATTTAGTACTTAGTTAGAAATGAGGCTGTCCGAGAGGCGCAATTTAGTACCAGCTGGTGTCCTCAACCGGTACTAAATAGTTGCCCATTTAATACCATAAATGCATTACCGGTACACATGCTCGTTTTCTAGTAGTGCTAGTTTTGCCATAAGCCCATGGCTCAATAGTATAAGAGCCATCTTGCAAGTTATCTGACACACGGCGTTACCTAAAGTTGCATACGCACTAATGTACAGTTAGCAAACGCTGAAAGGCATGTTTCGTTCGCTGTTTTTTTATCAGCATGTTTCGTTCGCTGTTACTAGCGAGTAAAAATGCACAATTTACTGAAAACTGATCACGATTTGGAAACTTCTAAGCCAAGAATAAAACTTAGAAGGCTGTTATATCAACTTTGCTGTCCCAAAACAAATGTCTTACCGGCAATGAATACGAAATAGTTGCGTGACAAGAAGAAGACTTAACAAGTAATTTATACAAATCATCATATATATAAAGAGGCTTTCCCTACAAAGTCCCCCAAAACTGCTTTTGGACTTTAAGTGGACCATATATGGCTGATACATGTGGCGAACACATCTTGGCCCAGGTAATCCAATTATTAATCCGGATCCATATTTTCAGGCCCATCTATAGCCCATCTTGGTACTTTTTATCTTTTATAAGCTAAAACACTTGAATGGCTCGGGTAGGTCTTGTCACATTTTATCTCTTTCTGCTTTTAAAACCCTCCTTCCAATAACCAATCAAGTTATCAGACAAGGTGCTCACGTCGTCCTCTTCTTCACGACCGTCCCATCGTCTAAAATACAGTACATTGGCATATAACCATGTATGGCAATGGGCACCTTCATCGGATCCAAAAGTTTTCAATCCCCAAAAATCTAGAATTGCTTTGATTTTCTTTTCCAACGTGTTCCTGGTTGGCTGGCTGGCCCATAAAAATCTGCAAGTTATTTATGAAGTGCTTTTTTTTCTTATAAATCAGCTGAAAGGGACTATTACCTGGCTAGTGGTTACAACTTCGACATCCCAGGAACAGCCTGTTCACGAGTTATTTATGAAGTGTTCCTGGCTACCTGGCTGTGTTCAGATTCAGAAAAAAGTATTTCTCCACTAATTTTTTCCTATTCACCTCACTCACAGAACATGTTTACCAGTGCACTATTCATCTAAAACTTCCAACCATTTGTTTCAATCTGGCCCAGCGCAAGTGTCACAGCGGACCGCAGTGTTGTTCTCAGGCACTGTAGCAAAAGGAACAGGCTATTGTAGCGGTAAAGTGAACTGTCGCTCGTGGGAACTGTAGCACAGTGGGAAAACATTGTAGCTCGGAAGTGAACGAACCAGACCAGCTTAATTAAATGCATGTAGGAAGTTAAACTAGTAACTTTGTGTTAGCTTTTTTTACGTGAAGCGACGACGACGGTGTAATTGGGTTACTAGCAAGTATGGTCCATTCTACCTTTATATTGAGCCTTAGCCGTTATCCTAAGCCATGTTGTTAAAATTGGAATTAGAGTCGACTCTCGTTGCGTCACGGGTGCGTACGGGTCAGATGTGCAGGTATGATGCGCATGACATATGAGGCCCAAGAAGTGGTCACAGTATGGCATATACGCCGATACTGAACGTACGTACATGGCTAAGAGAGGTGTTCCTGGACATATTTGTTATGTACGGGTAAGTTGGTTCGATAAGGATATCAAATCCATTAGATAGGGTGTATGTGACATCCTAGGCCAAGGCCCAAGTGGCCCAGTGGGCTGCAATATTGTTTTCGATAATGTAGCAACAGGCTACTATAACAGCCAAGTAAGATGGGATGCTTTCGGGTTACTATAGCCAATAGGTATTATAGCACCAAAACACTATGGGTCTGTTTGTTTGCTCTGCTAAGACCAGCTAGGCTTAGAATCTGAGCCAGGCTAGGTTAAGTTCGGCTTGAGCAATGCAACACCCCTGTCTTTGGTTACATGTATAAGCTAAGCCTGTGTTGTAGAGGCTGGTGTTTGGTTGCGTGGCTACAATGATGTGATGACCTTGCATAGGACAGGAGGTGAAGCTACCAGCTCTCCAAAGTTCAGGTGCCTTTTTTTTTTTGCTTGTACAGACTTGAGCAAATTGCCTCCAAAATTCCATCGACATGAAACAACATGAAATTCATCCAACTTAATAATCGATTTTGCTACAATGGAATCGGATAAATCCAAATTAAAATTAAATTGGGAGGCGGATAGAATCGTCCTTGTACATCCAAATCAACTTGCAGCATGAATCCAGGCATTGTACATCCAAATCAACTTGCAGCATCCAGGCCTTGTGCATCCAAATCGAATTGCAGCACGACAAAATCAGCGTTGCGCATCCAAATCGACTTGCAACAGGAGGCTGCTGTTGAGGTCCGCGGAGGGCGCGATTGGCCGCCGAGCGCCACTGCGGAGAGGCCGCAGTTGCCGGCGAGGAAGACAAAAGTCAATAATGACAACTATTTCGATCCAGGATAGTATTTATTTATAAGGGGGAAAAGATCCTAGTACCCTCCTCATGTACATGCAGAGTCTACATAACATTGTAAACTATTTTTTATTTATGTTACCCCTTGAACTATACCGGTTGGTTTAATCTACGTGCTAATACAATTTATTTTTTGTTTGTCTATACACAAGTGTAGTATTAGATTAAAATTTACCGAGATTATAGTAGACATTGTAATCCATGGTATAAAAATCTTTTATCTTTTTAATGGTCGAGATAATTAATAATAAATTAATCCTTATGATATAATATAATAGTGATGAAAAGATAATATATTTGTTTGTCATACATTGTGATGTTCACTATAACCATATGCAATATTTGAAACTAAAATTTAACTTGTGCATAATTTGAAACTAAAATTTAAGTTGTGTATGGAGAAAATAATGAAACAATATTAAAGGGTAAATTGAACCAAATGTTGTAGTTTAGGGAAAAAATGAACCAAACATACCCCACTCTCTGCTCTTTGAATAAGGGTTCTTTCTACTTTTGGATGGTTACTATTTTAACCTTAACTCCAGCAGTGCCCTCTAAATCATACTCTCTCTCTAAATCTATTGGGTGGGGCCCATTTGTTGGTGGAGAGAGGGCTCCTTAGAGACCCCATGAATAGAGAGTGGAGGCTATAGGTTGTAGTAGAGGACCTACTGGAATGTAGTCTTTTCGTTGCACCCTCCAAATTTAAGATAGAGGCATGTTTAGAGGGTCTGCTCGAGATGCTCTTAGGAAGTTATGTAGACTTTGACAATACTTGAAGAGAGTAATTTTGACCTTTTCGTTTAGAAGATTAAATGCACGTATTCTAGCATTTAAGTACACACGTCACCTTTCTTTTGAAAAAGAAGTACACATCATACCTTAATTTCTTCAGTTCTTAGCATCGATCTATCTCTAGATTTATCCAAAACAATTTAAGTTGCAATGACCTAGAGGGTGTGCAACGTACATCTTTCATGGGATACATATATGAACACAATGATATGTTCAGTTCAAGATATTTCGGTTATGCGGACCGAAGAAATTAAACTGGCACTAACAGCGATGAGGAAGTTACAGAGAAGATAGTGGATCAAATTCACAGAGGATAGCTGGCCGGACAACTCTCCTTGGTTTATGAAAGAGGACCGCCAAGAATTGGGGACGGAAATAAAGGACGCCAGAACAAACTAAACCGGTAATATATGACGAATCTAACGTAGTAACAAAGTTAAAGAGGAGAGAGCAGATCAAGTTCACAGAGGGCTGGGGTAAGTCCTTGGTATGAAATAGGACCCCCCAAAACGGAATCCACTGGTGTCATAGCTAGGCAGTTAAATTATCAATAGTACTAGAAGCATCAGTAGTTAGCAATTAATATACATATATACAAAACACTATCTACGTGTCCAGCTCTCGCTATGCTCGTCAAGACAAAGAAAGGGAACCAAGTAGAACTTGCAATGCCGAAAACGAATTCTTTCTGCATCGTCTTCCAATAATCCTGCTGGTATCCGGTGGCCATTTGAGGCGGCGGATGGATGAGCTAATCGTAGTCGTGCCAGCAGAGGAGCATGACGACGCATCTGCGGATGATGTAGAGCCTGGCCTTGTGCTCCCTCACCATCTTGCTGAGCCCTCCCCGCCTCTGCTTCTTCATCATCTAGATGACTGTCCCTTCCTATCCTCTCTCTGGCTCGATCTGAAGCAAGAGAGAGAGAGACGGATCAAGATGTGGAGTGGTGAAGAGCGAGGGAGGCAAGCCTGGGCTTCCTATGGCAACGAAGCTCGCTCCCCACTTATATAGCGGTAGCTACCCAGGCAGGCAGTGCCTGTGATATGTCCATGCCATTGCCATGCCAGCTGGGACGAGCTCGGTAGCTCCAGCCAGGATGTGCGCACGCGGGACGAGAGGGAAGGAGACTCGATGGAAGAAGAGAGAGAGAGACGGAGATCGAGAATGTGTGGTCCCTCCCCCACGGGCGTCGGGACGTGGGCACGGGCCCACCACCCACACGTGCACCTGCTGGGCCCACCGACTGCCCCGGCCACTACAGCCTTGGACGGATTGGATTCCCTCTGCCTCGGACCCGACCTGGCTCCTCTCATGTCATCTCGTCGGTTCGCGCCAACCCCAGCCGGACCCCCACACCACCACGACGCACCACCCTTAAACTACTCGTAATCATGGCGATCGATCGCGTTTGGCTTGGGTCGGGTGCACGCATGGATTGATTGCTTTACCTTGCCATTTGCCAATGGGCAAATGATCGTTGATCGATCGCCCGGGCGGCGCCCTATGTCCGTGTGTGACCTCTTCAGTCCATAGCTTCAGCTAGTCACGTCACAACCTACTCACTCACTAACTGGTGCGCTCAGCAAGTCACATTTACACGACTGCGTATGTTTTATCTTATCGATTTGAATGTAGCCATGTAGGTGTGTCATGTACAACGTAGTACACGCACGCCATCGCCAAGCAAAAGCCGGCCCCGGCCAGTCTTTATTTGATTGGCAATATATAATCATATCGGGCACAGAAAGATAGACTGTAACACTCGACAAATTCTTACATATATTTTTTTTTTTGCTTTGGAGGAAGAACAAAAATTGACTTTTTAAACTATAGCCTGTATGAAAACCATATGAAATCGTAGATACATAGGCTCGATGAGATGAATCCATTTTACAATCCCTATTATCAGTTTGGATATTAGATGGACAAGTGGCAGTACAATGAAGTTTGGTTTGGTTTTGGAGTGGTTTGGTTTTGGAGAAAATAAAAAAAAAGTATATCTCCACCATGCAGTAGTTGGTTTCCTGTTTTCCTCTCCCATGAACCAGTTGTGTGCCCCTTCAGTTTCTTTTTCCCCCTCCATTAAAAGAGCCAACGACTCCTCCTCTCATTTGCCTTGGTCTCTTTGTTTCTCATCTCCCTGGCTGCCCTTGCCACCCCTTTTCTCCTGTCGATCTGCTGCTGCTAGCTGTAGAACTCAAATAAAGGAGGAAGGAGAGAGGAAAATGAGGGCAGGAAAGAAAAGCTGTGGCATCCCTAGGCCTTTTGGGAGACCAGGGTAAGATTGATTTTGATCTAATCCCCTTTGATTTGGATGAGATTTAAGGTCTGCATATTCCTTTTATGTTGGGATCATTGGGGATTAAAAAAATTGGATCTCATAATTAATCGATGCAGGCTGATAGATTTGGCGGTTTCTTATCCACGTGGAATTAGATCCACCTAGAGGCCGAATTAATTTTCCTACATGTAGAACTTTTTGTATAAGACTCAAATATCTTTCCATGAAGTCCAATTTCATAATTTTTGGCTTTATCGTTTAGGAGATATCACAGTTTGAAGCTGATAGTTTTGTTTTGACGATTTTCTGGACAGTAGTAGATCTATTCGTTTTTTTACCAACTTAATGACTGAATCTGTCCATCAATGAATAGAGAAGTTGTAGTGTTTTTATCAAGTTTTTCATAATGGTACGGAACATAATTTTTGGTTATATATATCTCCAGATATTGTCTTCCTAATCCGACTGCTAGACTTTTTTGTCAGAACCACAAGTTGATCTGTTTGCCTGAACTAGACTGAAGATTACTGTAGTATAGGCTCTGAATAAAAATAATATGACATGTCCATGTTGTATGAATTTTATTTTGATTTCAAAAATGTATTTGTTTGCTAGCATTGCTTTTGTAGATTTAAAGATACAAAAATGACAAACAGCCCTACTGCTGCTACCTATATCCATACACGTTCGTTTTGTTGATGTGTATCACTGGTTGGGAAGTAGTATTGTTTTATGTGGTACCTGTGTAGGCTTGTATGAATGTTTGTACTGAGCTCATGATGTTAAACAGGTGGTGTAACTTCGGACTGTGACTACTCCATGTTCTCTTGATGTTCATTGAAAGCAAGTAAACGTAGCGGTTGTTTGCTACAAGCTTTGACTTGTTATTTATTCTACTTCCATCTAAATAGTCTGAATCAACCCAACTTATCTTTACTTGGAAATTGGGGAACTTATTTAGTATGTTGGAAGTTATTTCATACATTTGTTATATGTGATGGTTGTGAAGACCTAATATGCAGCGTATGTTGACATGCGAGGGTAAGTAATGTTGTATAACATTTGTGGATGGGTTTTGGTGCGTGGCATCATGATAAATGTATATGATGAAGGTTGGATGTTTTTTTAGTATTATCATTATTCATATGCACTCGTTTGCATTGCATTTGAGCCAGGTCGGTGAGAAAGTCATATAACTATTTTGGAGTGCTTATGCTAGGTCGGTGAGAAAAGTTATATGACTATTCCGGAGAGCTCTTGTTGTCGTAGTCCTATGGATGCGACCGTACCGGTACAACATCGTACGTTGCCCGAGAAGGGGTACGATGCAACTTCGTACCTTGTTGGGTATGAAAGCAGTGGACATGGCATGCGCATTGCACTTGCATTCATTGTGACTTGCATATTCAAGTCTTGGTGGTGATAAGGTTTATATTTTTTCAGAGGAGCTAAGGTTTATTAATTTATTTCATATTGGTGAATATGAGATGTTATATAATTATATTTGAGAGGTGATTGCTGTTTGTTAATTTATTTCATATGAGGTGAAAATCTTAAATGTTTTATATCTTTTATTAAATTATTTTCTCATGAACTTGTGGTGTAAATCACTCGTTAAAGCAGTTTGCTTGCTGAGATTTATTCTCACCCCTGTTATCATTCCAGGTATTTGAGTGGATGCTTTGCTTGAAGGGATGTGATTAGCTACACATCATCACCACTTTGATAACTTATTTTATAATAACAATGAGAAACACCGTGTTGTTATAATGTTTTATATAAGACCTTATTGTGTTTCTTTTCTTGGCGCCATAAGAATCAATGTGGATGATATTTTCTATTCATCTATATTTGAGTTGCTATTTATGATGTTTTTTTGAAATGTTTTTTATGTTGTTGCTTCCGCGTCTTTCTCTGTTTTTGGATTTAAGTCATTGAGTTTCATACTTCAGCTTGTAGGAAGAGTGTTTAGTGACATCTTGGGCAGTTGTGGTGCCTGGGGTGTTACATAGATAGATCGATCGATATGCATGGACCGGACCAACCTGGTCTCTAGCCAGGAGATGCGTAGAATGCATGTTGTGACTCGTGAAAGCTAGTTGGTCCGTCCCAGAAAACATGCATATTTGGGATACGTGCCAGTTTAAGTTTGACCAAATTTGTTGAAAATTCTATTCGTATTTATGGCTCTAAATAAATTTGTTAAAAAACTACATTTAAAAGAGAATCTGATGATATATATTTTATCTGATAAATATTTTTTTTATAATTAGTCAAAGTTAAGATTCTGGAATTTCTTGGAAAGTGAGAATTGCATGTTTTCTGGGACGGAGGGGTAGCTATATCGTAGGGGGCAGGTAGGCATGCTCAACGACGCCATTATTCAGTGGTGGTGCTAGTAGTAGTCGCAATGTTACAACATCAGCTCAGTTTAGCCGAGAGGCAGCGCCGGCTCGTCGTCACGACGTCACTGATCGATCCACCCCACTCTTCAGGCATCCAGCCCAGCCTATGTAGAGAAGTCCGCGTATCGTCGTATCGCAAGCAACCTTAGCTTTGTGATCGAACACGGATGGTGTGGCATCCCCGCTGCCTCGTGTTGCCATGCCCGCCTCCTGCACCTTTCTAGCATGCTGCCGGGCCGACGGCCCTCCCTCAAAGCAGCTGTGACCTAGCTCGATCCCCTTGAAGCAAACCTCGTGCCAATATACTTCTTGCAACAAACAATCATACGTATAAATAAAACAAATAAACAATGCAGTAAGCTAGCGCGGGTACGTGCTCACACGAGCCACACGGCCGGCGACGTACGTGAGGCGTGCGGGGCAGCCATGGGCTGTGTTCACTAGAAAACGGAAAAAGGTACTATTTTTTTTCGGAGAAGCTTGTAATGTGAAGAGGACGGATAGGAAAGTTGATTTTTTTTTGAAAAGCGTGTTATGTAAGAAAAATAAATAGAAGGTAAAATATACTTTTTTTTCATCTCAACACAGCCATAAGATCTCGATGGGACTGCTTCATTAGCCTGACTCGTCGATGACGCGTGCTGCTGCGCGTGCACAGTGGTCTAGCTACGAGCCGGGCACTGGGGCATGCAATTATTGCTAGCTAGTACGTACTCTCGTTTCAACTTTTTTTTAAGCGGCAAAACATCTCAATTTTGATCAAATATATACAATAAACTATTAACCTTCATGATGTCAATAAAGTATATTTAGTTCCTTCATTAAATTTATTTTCATAATATATCTACTCAGTGCCATAAATTTTTGTGATTTCCTGCTTAATTTTGATCAAACAAAAAATAATTAAACTCTTAAAAAAAGTTGAAATTACTTATAATTCAAAATGGAGTATTTACCTCTGTTCCTAGCTGCATGCGTACTAATCTTCGATCGGGGTACGCGCAAGCTAAGGGACGAGGCTACAGTGTGTGGGCAACGCATCAACCGGTACGTGCCCGTGCAGCCACGCACACCTGCGCCCAGTGTTGAGTATGTTGGCACCTAGGGACTGCACCTGCGTACATACAAGACCTATCATGTGTCGATCGTCTTATCTGGGACAAAATTACGACTCTATGAATTTATGACCTATCTGTAAAATTTCTTTTGTGTCGTCGTCGATTGTGTTTAGTTTTTAGCCTTTTAGCGGATAATTTCTTCTCCTTTTGAAAATAAGTTAGGGGGTAATTTCAATTTGGACCACTTTTGGACAGATAGCTCTGAAAAAAAAACAATGGCTCTTGTATAGCAATTAGCACCCACGCGTGATGGACCCCTTATTACGCGTCAATTGTGACAATACTAAGCAACATCGGAAGAGAGAACCAAAATCCGTGTTAATCATTTCTTATTGCATATATAGTACATTAGTTCTATCCATCCTATGTCTATAGCTAGCTCTTCCAGATTCCAGAGGGCAGAGGCAGATGGCCGAGTCACACTGCACTCACACATGTGCAAGTGCAACCGTAAGATGAGTAGAGGACCACCACTAAATAAGGAACAGGCATTAATTTATATACATATTATGCGTACTTTCCTCGCTCATTTTCATTTTTTAGAATAATGTAGCCATTATAGAGAGTGGCAATTGGAATCTCATTATTTCCTTACGTCAAAACTAAAAAACAATCTTTTAGCTACGAAACGAGCTGTCCATGCAAAATGACGTCGGTATACATTCATAAGTAATCAATAAACTTCATAGCACAACTCTGTTCTTGATCAAACAGATTATACAGTTATGGCTAATAATAGAGCCAACAGTACATTTCATATTCTTATACTAAGAGTAAGGCTAGTGTTAGCCTGTCGTTGCTTATATGTAGTTGAAATTTCACCTTAAGCCAATCTAATAGCCTATATATATATATAGTTGGTTATATATGTTAATACTTTGAATCATATTCATACTCATTCATTGACCTGCAGATTTGTTGGAGTCCGTGCTGCAACCCACTCTCAACCAGTTGTAGGCTTGTGTCATATTTCCTCTCTATATCAATTCATCACAAATCTGTGTCACTTTGTTTATCTCATAAAAGGTTTATTAGAATCTGTGCACCAACGGGCTATATATAAGGGCAGGCTAACAATATAGCCAGCCGTGTATGTTACTGCCACATCATATAAAGCCGGCCAATAGCTTGCTCGAAAATGATGTGGCAATTCTTCTAGATAGTATAAGAAACCTTATTGAACTTGTTCTAATATTTCACAAGAAAACACAAAATGCCAAAGGCTATATCTTCAACAGCACGGCAGAGCCTCTTGCGGCCTGATCATTGGAGCTTTAATTGCCCTCTCTCTTCATGCACTCCGTAGGCCATTATTATTGGGGTGGGTGAACCAAAGAATGCCCTGTTTAAAAAGTACTTTTATTCACTATTCATCCTATTCATCCTCCTCACAAAACACGCTTCCCAACATACTATTCATCTAAAAAAACTTTACTTCTACCTAAACTAAATATTGCCAGCTCAAGGTAGCGCTGATCTGAGCGCCGACAGTTATTGATCGATCAGAGATGGCAGCAAGACCATCGACCCACGGAAATTTCTTACTCCGTGTACACGTTCTCCATGAGATAATTTTATTTACGTCACGCTTATATATTGCCCACGCACCCAGTGCATTTATTACGTTCAAAAAAAATTCAGTGCATTTTAAATAGTATATCTTGGCTGTGTTCACTACAAGGGAAGGAGAAGTACTTTTTTCCTAGGAAGCGTGTTATGTGAGGGAGATGAATAGAAAAGGTGAAAAAGGAATTTTCTGGGAACAAAGCATGCACATGCTGCACTAGCAACAAAGCATGGCCACTTGCTGACACCATCGACCTCCACCCCTAGAAAAACCTGTTCTCATACGTTGGGTCACTAATAAGCCTTTTTCCTGTTTTCTAAGTGTATTTGCCCTTTGCATTCAGTGTTGACCTTTTTTTCTTCTTCTGCTCTCTCCTGCGGTTTCATTCATCAATATATATATTGCCTTTCGCTATGCAACGCAAAGTTGGGACGACTCTACATGTGGATGCTTCAGTTCAATATTGTATTGTATATACATCACGTAGAATACATTCGTGTGTGAGAGAACTGCGGTAGAAAATGGTGACTATATATGGAGCATGATCATGTTTTTTTTACAAAAACTAATTGGTCTCTGGCTTTTACAGCACACGATCTTATTTTGTTGCTAATTCCTTCGTTCACGCCCAAATACACATGATTCTAGTGCAGTGTTTTTTTACACCCATAACTTTCGGCTGGCCTCTGACAAATATGTGCGGCCAAATTAAGTACTCGTAGATACTAGAATTTTATTTCATTTAAATTTATTTTTAAATAATATACTTTTAAAACAACAACTTCGGAACAACATTTCCATTTCATGATCGTTTTGGTCGCGCCAGCCCGCGTGGTGCGACAAAAACACCCTGACGCGCCACATGCATTGACGCGACAAGATGTGCGTCGTTGGAGAACGTCAGAGGAGTCTACCAGCGCATAATCTACATGGCGGGCTTGTCGCGTCAGGGTGCGGCAAGACAATGTTGCCGCGTCGACGGAACTAGCACGACAACCAGCTGTACCTTAGAAAAAAATACCATTTTTCATACGAACTCGGATGAAGATGATCTTTACATGAAAATTATAGCTCTCAATGCAATCTACAACTTTGTGATTTTAAGGTTTTTCATTTGAGGTCATTAAGATGCTCAAATAATTGATCTAAACTTTAGGCAGCATATTAAGCATGCAACTCTTAGTTGGATCACCCCAACTTAACGTTGTTCACCATGGTTCCAACAAAGATGTTATATATAATAATTAATTAGTTTATGAAATTATAAAGTAACGGCTAAAACTTCATAACTACACTCAGTGAGGTTTCTTTTCTCTATTCTTTATATTTCTCCAAATTTTGTTCTTGGAACATTGTGTTTATTTATTGAGACGCAACCAATAAAAATAGCTTCTTCAAATAGTTAGCTATTTTGAAAAAAAACAATTTCAGCCAAAAACCTTTCATTTTAATTGTCAAATGAACTTGAACTAATCGAAGTTTCCACTTCGAAAAAAAATCTGAGTAGCTATGCTCAAGTAGCCACGTTGGAGGACTTGTGGTTAAAGCTCTCTTTGATTAGTCTCATTTTGTTTACAAATACAAAGTAAAGTGAGGAATATAAGAAAAAAGGCTGTACAAATCATGACAGGAAGCAAGGTACAAACATATGAGCTAACATATGGACATATCTACCATTAATCAATTATCATCCTAAGTGGATAATCCAGAATTGACTCTTGTAAATTAATGAGACAATGCTGTGCACATAATACTTACAATTGAAAAAGTAGTATATGTACGTATACTTCAAGGGAATACACTATTTGTATCAAATTCGCTGATCTAAGCATTCAAGGGAATATGCCTGATCTAAAATATTATAAAATGTATCAAGCATTGCTTACAAACACAGGTAGGCCCGGTTTTCTATTGCAAATCCACCAAATCCGCTATATGTGTTTGTAAGGAAAATGGCCCTAGGCCATCATTTGTGATTTTAGCAATTAATTGACAACATAATCTTTGGGACTAACAATTTGTCTAGATGCATATTAGTAGATATTTATAGGTCCCAAGGATACTTAGGAAGCCATCCAAATGCTTCACAACACCCAAATCATCAAGATCCAAAAGATGGTTATCCAAATAGAAGGCATTCAATCCATATGGTAAAGTTGACTTAGTCATATTATAGGACATCCAAATGATGGCAAAGAAGATAGAATAAAAGACCCGTGAAGAAGCAAAGAACATCGCAACAAACCCATGGCACCGAATCAATCGGTGAAGATCGAGAACTGAATGGGGACCTCAACTGAGCCTCATATGCAATTTGACCTCGCCGATTTAATTACCCCTTCTGATTTGGAGTGTCTTGTGGAGCTATTCACACATGATGAGATTGATGCTGTCATCAAACAAATGCCAATTGATAAGAGTCCAGGACCAGATGGGTTTAATGGAATGTTTTTCAAGAAATGTTGGGTAATTACCCAGGAGGACTTCTATGCTCTTTGTGAAGAATTTTACAATGGAACAATTGATTTGGAACCAATTAATAACTCTTTCATCACCCTGATTGCTAAAATTCACAATCCAGAGCTTGTCAATGATTATAGACCTATCTCTCTTCTCAATTGTAGTATTAAAATCCTCACTAAGTTGCTTGCTGAGAGATTGCAAAAGGTTATCGTTACACTTCTACATGCTAATCAGTATGGTTTTATCAAGACTAGAACTATTCAAGATTGCCTAGCTTGGAGTTTTGAGTACTTGCATCAATGCCATCAATCCAAAAGACCAATCCTGATCCTCAAACTTGATTTTGCCAAGGCTTTTGATACAGTGGAGCATTCTGCAATGTTAGCAGTAATGGCTGCTATGGGTTTCCCTCCCAAATGGTTAACATGGATGAGATTGCTGTTCTCCTCTGGAAATTCTGCAGTTCTTCTGAATGGTGTTCCTGGTAGGCAATTCTAATGCAAGAGGGGTGTTAGACAAGGGGATCCTTTATCTCCCTTGTTGTTTGTACTGGCTGCAGAATTATTACAGATTGTGGTTAATAAAGCTTTCAGAGATGGTATTCTCTTTGCTCCTCTTCCTCATATGCAGATGACACGTTAAATGGTAATACAAGCTGATTCCTCACAGTTGCTAGCTCTTAAAGATCTCCTGAATTCTTTTTCAACTTCAACTGGTCTGAATGTAAATTATGGTGAATCCCAAATGATTCCTATCAATGTTTCTGCTTCCGATGCTGAGTTACTAGCTTCAACCTTTGGTTGCCAGCTACGCACCATGCCTTCTACATATCTTGGATTGCCAATGGGTACCACTAAGCCTAAAATTGAAGATTTTTCACCAATCATGGATCGAATTGAGCGGCGCCTATCTTGCTATTCCTCTCTACTTACCCTCTCAGGGTGATTGGAGATAGTTAATTCTGTTATAACCCCTATTACTACATATGCCATGTGTATCTTTAAGGTTCATAAGGGTTTCATAGACAATGTTGATCGAGGGAGAAAACAGTGTTTCTGGAGAGGCAGTGATAGGACAAAGAAAGGTGGAAACTTAGCGGTCTGGCCTCTACTGATCAAACCAAAGGATAAGGGGGGATTAGGCATAATCAATCTTTATGTGCAGAATGATGCCCTCCTTCTTAAGCAGCTACATAAACTCTACTCCAAACAGCCTGTGCCATGGGTCCAACTTATTTGGTCCACATATTATACCGACAGAGTACCACATGCTACTAGAGAACTTGGCTCCTTCTGGTGGAAAGACATTCTTAGATTGTCTACCCTATATAGAGGAATGGCTCGTTATAATTTAGGTGATGGCTCGACTGTTTTATTTTGGGAAGATCTTTGGTCGTCAAATATATTGGCCAACCTTTATCCCCGTCTGTTCTCCTTTGCAAAAATGGACACTGCTTCAGTATGGCAAATTATGCAGACTCAAGATCTGGAATCAATTTTCCATCTGCCCCTCACTCAAGGGGCTTATCAAGAATTCCTGGATATGAATATATATTTGCAAGACACTCACTATGATAGTGAAAGCAGGGATCAGTGGACCTTTGTTTGGGGGAATGACCGTTATACATCAAAGCAATTTTATAACTTGGTGTCCAAAGGCCTTACTGTTCCCCCTACTTTTTATTGGATTTGGAAGGCTGATTGCATGCCCAGGATAAAACTTTCGGATGGCTCCTCTTGATGGACAGGTTAAACAAAAAAGATATTTTGCAACGTAGGAACTTCAATGTTCAACCAGGTGTCATGTGTGTTCTATGTGATCATGATTAGACCTGAGCATTTTGCGGGTCGGGCCTAATTCGGGCCGGGCCGAGAAAAAGCCCGGTTTATTTCGGGCCGAAAATTTGTGCCTACGCCCATCCCGTGGGCAAGTTCGGACCGGCCTGAAATTTTTTCGGGCCTGGTTTTCGCTACCCAGTCCCATCCCATTAGAAGGCATGGGCGGGCCAAAACCCACCGGGCTCGGGCCAGGCCCACGGGCCAGGCCGGGCCACAACTACTCAGGTCTAATCATGATCTGAGAGAAACCAGAGATCACCTATTCTTCGAATGTGGCTTTGCTAGACAATGTTGGGATTTGTTGGGGATAATTTGGTCTACCAATCCACGGATACAGGATAGGTTAATGGCTGCCAAGCAGGAGTCTCATAATATATTCTTCATGGATATTTTCTTGATTGCATCATGGGAGCTCTGGAAGCATAGGAATGTTGTCATTTTTGAAGGAGAACAGCGATGTTTTCACACATGGAAGCGCAGAGTCAAGGATCAGTTTTACCTCCAATCCTGGAGATTTAGGGAGGACAAACGGTTACTCTTTATTCAGTGGCTTGATTCAGTGTTGTAATTTGATCAACTCTTTCCCCTTTCCCCTCTTCTCCCCTTCCCTCTCTTGTATATATACTCTCCTTTAAATAGAAAATGAAGTGCTGTGGGGAACTCCCCCACAGTTTGCCCTTCAAAAAAAAGATCGAGAACTGAAGTGCTCTCTATGTAGGAGCATTGATCATTTCGGTGCTTGCTCATGGAGACCACTGAATCAATCAGTGGTGGCTAGAACATGGCGGGAATACAAAGTCAACACCATCAACTATTTTGGTGGTGCCAAAAGTTGGCACCGAATTAGTAAGTGATGGCGTCTAGAGAGCAGTTTTGCACTGTGTGGATTCAGACGGCCATTGACTATTTCGATGGTGTAAAAAAAAGGACACCGAATAAGTAGGTGTTGAAGGTAAAGGATGAAGATCTCTCTGTGCACCGACTATTTCGGTGGCACACGAGAGCAAGCACTGAATCAATTGGTGGTTGAACTGGTCTCACTTGTCAGCAACACAGGATCTCAACAGCAAGTTCAACGACTAGCTGAGGTGGCACCACCAACTAATTCGGTAGTATCCCTCCTGCACCATCGAATCAGTCGGTGGTACGCAGAAAGGTTGCAACGGCTAGTACCTTTGGTTGAGGCTATAAATATGGCCTGCCTCGGCCATTTGAAGGGTGCTTGACCTCATTTAAGATATTGGCAAGTGTTCTACACATTCTTAAGTGCTCAATCCACCAAAGTGCGAATTAGAAGATCTAGACGATTAGCAAAGTGTTTAATGCTAATCTAGGCCACTTAGCGCATCTCTTAGGTGTTTAGCCTAGAGTTTAGAAAGGTTGCATACCTATTTCTTTATCTGGTATTTGTGCGCACCTAGTGTTGTAATATGGGGCTTGTAGTCTTGCAAGACCCTCCACCGAGTTTATGGAGTGGTCGTCGGTGTTTGTGCAAGGGAGGAGAGGCCCTTGCCATTTGGCCGAAGCTCTAACAAGTGAAGGCGGCGAGGAGCATCTGGGGAGGCACAAGCGGAGACCCACTTGTGCGTGGGTAAGTTACTCGACTGGAGAGTTTATGCCCTTGTGCGGGCATTCCCTTTGCGAGGGCTCCAACAACGAGGACTAGTGGGCTTTCCGATACCTCGGTAAAAATCACTATGCCGGAAGTTTTCTCTTCTCTACCCTTTACCTTGCACATTTCATACATGCACTATATTCCGTATTTACCTTTTCTAGACTTGACATGCTAGTATAGGTTTGGACCTAGAGTGCAAAACTTCGTAGCAGTAGAGATAGCAACACATAAAGAAAACATAGAGCACATTTAGATAGAAATTAAAATAGGTTTTCATATGTGCAATCGGAGCCTTAGTTTTTAGAATCCTAATTCACCTCCCCCTACTCTCAGGGTGTCACAGTCCCTTCAAACGCCAAAACCAGTCCCAGAGGCATCACAATAAAAAATAAAATGCTTAGTTAAATCCGATAGATGAAGGACATAAGCGGTGTCCACAAGAATCCTTCCTTCTTCAGTGGATGAGTGAGCGGTGCTGCTAGAGTGCCAAAGTCTTTGATGAAATGTCTATAGTATCCTACGAGACCAAGAAAGCCACGTAGCTGCCTTGCTGTGAATGACCGTGGCCAATTCTCAACAGCCTCTACATTCTCCTTATCCATTGATACTCTTCTGAGATTATATGCGCCAAGTATTGTACTGAAGAGGTAGCAAAAATCACATTTTGACTTTTTGATATGCAAATTGTTCTCGCTAAGCATTGAAAACACTGCACGTGGGCAGACAGTTTGTGGTACATACATGTTAGCCATTAAGGAGATTTTTCTTTTATTTAATGGATAATAAAAAGAAGAGGAAGGGAGTGGACGAGTTGGGCCGCTACAAGGCCCAAAACAAGACCGAGTGGCCCAGCCTGCTAGCCGGCGGTGGAGAGATCTTATCCACTCCTCATCCGGTCAATCACCTCATGTTGGGGTCGGAGGGGCAGCGGCGGCAGCACTCAGAGAGAGCCCTCCTTTCACGGTGAACGTGGGCACGTGTGTGCACGCAAAGGGCGCCGCCATCTCCTCCCTCTGGCTATAAAGTGGGTCGAGGTTCTCCTCCTTCTACACATCCCTTCCACTGTCATCTACCCTCCTTCTCTTTGTCTTCATCTATTCTGGAAAAGCTCCAGCCATCTCCGGGCATACTCAACACTGGTGAACTGCCTAGCCACTGCGCTGCGCCCCTGCGATGTGGGATATGATCTCTGACTAGCTTGTAGTGGAGTGGTCACCGTCTCTCGTCGTGCTTCCAGTGGAGCAGCTGTTGCATGCCTCTGTGCACGTGAGAAGAAGGTGTTGTTGTGTTTGTTTGTGGTGTCGTGTGGCCGCCTGTGTGGTGTCACGTGGCCTCTGATCTAATCGCCGTTGACTGTGGCCTGGTTTCTTGGGCTCTCTGTAGCATCGTGCTCGTTTGCTTCTTAGATTAGTGTTACGGACGATCCCTCGACACCAACATCGCCTCTAGTATCTCCGTCAACCTCCCGCTGGTGAAGACTCGATCGTGAGCAGCAGAATTGGTTTTCTGGGACAGAACTTTGAGTTTGCTGAGCTTGTCGTCCCACGTAGACAATCTACGCGCTATTAGTTGTTCTTTGCCATCTCTATTCTTCAATTTTGAAATTGTGCAATCTGCTAGTTAATTCGTGGGTGCGATTACATGATTAGACGGATTAAAATTTACTCGATGATGATAAGTGATGTAGTGAGACAATTAGCATGAAAGCCTTCTAGATTGTAGACTTGTTCTTGACATTGTTGGTTTAGTGTAACTCTGGTTAGCACTTTACTTGTTGGCTACCTACTGGTAATTTTAATCTCTCACTGTTGAGTTACTTCTATTTGGCAATTGTTACAAGAATTGATCTTAAATAGATAAAGAACTAGTTGGATCCTCAAATTTGATTAGAGTTGTCACTCTAGTCGAGGATCAGTGATCACCATGGCGAAGGAAGCTCCCTAACGAAGCAACCCGCTATCTGAGAGTAAAATATAAAAAAGAAAAATATATTTCTTTTGTTTATTTGGTTTCTTCATCTTCTCAAAGTATTTACGGATTTGGATATGATTATGGATGAAATTGTCAAATCGTATATTTGAAATGTTTCTATTCATGTATGTAATATGTAAATATATGAATCATCTGATAATTGTGTATATTATTCATGGAATTATTGTTTTATTAATGTCATTTATTTATGAAAGCATGTCTCTTATTTGTAAAATATTACAACAGTACAGATCGTTATGCTCTTAAATTCATTCTTGATCAGCGATTGTCCACAATGCCACAACACCAAAGGATCAACAAATTGTTTGGCTTTGATTTTTCGGTTGAGTATCATCCTAGTGGTCTCAACACAGTTGCTGATGCATTATCACATCGTGTGCCACAAGAAACTGAGTTACACATGAAGTCGTTTGTTGGCCTACGTGATGAGCTGGAGACTGATGATGCACTTCGTCACATCTATGATACAATCACTACCTCACGAGGTGATGACTGGTGTGCATGTGGAAGAATGTTTGACCAAATGCGGCTTAGAAGCCTTTATACCAGCAGTCTTCAAAGTTCTTACCACTAGCCCTACAGTTGGCTCACACAGATGGACATGAAGGTATACAAAAGATAATGGTCTTTGTATGAATTTTATTGTGGATAATGATCGCAACGTGGTTCGGGACTTTGTTCGCTCTTGCATCACTTGTCCATGTAACAAAATGAAACACTTGCAGCCAGCTAGCCTCATGCAACCATTGAATATATCATCTCAAGTGTGGTGTGCCTAAGGTGCACAACAAGACTGTCATTCGTATTACAGTTGTGGATCAGTTGTCCAAGTATAGACGCTTTATTGCTCTTGGTCATCCTTACATGGCAGTGACAGTGGCTCGTGCATTTGTCACTAACATTGTGAGATTACATGGACTTCCAGGATCTATCGTCAGTGGCCGTGATCCAATCTTCACATGTCACGTCTGGTGAGATCTTTTCAAACTCTGTATGAGCATGACATTTCACCCGCAGACGGACTGTCAGATGGAGGCGGCCAACAAAACAATTGCTAAGATTGTCCTAGAATGGTTGACTTGGGTGGAATATTGCTATAGCACCAGCTTCCATTCAGCACTCGAGACAACTCCATTTCAGGTGGTTTATGGTCGTGAACCTCCTCAGCCATTGGCTTACTCACCAGGAACCACTCGCATGACCACAATTGGCACATTGTTGCAAGATAGAGATTCCTTCTGGCAGGGTGTGCGACAACGATGGCTACATGCACAGGTTTATGCCAAGAAACACTATGATGCCAATCACAGGCCTCTGGAATTCACCATGGGTGCGTGGGTGTGGCTCCACCTACAGCACCGGCCTCATCAATCTCTTCTACCTCTAAACCTAGCAAACTTGGGCCCCGTTACGCTGGACCCTTCATGGTGACTAAACGTATTGAGGAGGTTGCTTACCGTCTCTAATTGCTAGAGGGAGCCAGGATTCATGATGTCTTCCATGTTGGAGTTTTGAAGCCATTTCATGGAACTCCACCTGCATCTCCACCTTCATTACCTCCCATACAAAATGGTCGACTACTACAAACACCTGAACTTCTACGTTCATAGCTATGCAAGGGGGCTGTGGTAGATGAGTTCAAAATCGACTTTCTTGAATTCAAGCTCAAGAACGAGCTATTTCTATGGGGATTAGATATGTTATAGTTGGAAATGTCTACACAAGGAGAAGTTGTGGCAGAAGAGAAGTCATTTGATCAATTATTGGAAGCGCTATAGGGGAACGTTGTTGACAGACACGATACAGAAGTTTGATGCATTGGCCATATGCTCTCACATTTAGAGCAGTTGTTTTCCTTTACCATGTTTGTAATTTAGAGCTGTCAGTTATTGTATTTTCCTATATATGTTGGAACCCTGAGATCAAGGATGTTATGTTGGAGATCGAGATGATCTCTCAAGCACTTGTGCAACCTCCAGTTTCTCTCCTGTGTTTGTGTGACGGCCGACACCTCCTCCTTGCCGTCGCCGAGAGCCTTCCCTCGGCCTCCCACTTCTCACGACTACTTCTTAGGGAAGAGTCCTGACACGCGAGGAATGGCGCCTTAACTCCCTCATGGCGTCTAGACGAGGCAACGCCATACACCAACGTAAAAATAGCATATTAACAATAAAGGTGAAAAGAAATGAGAAAAGACAAAAAAAAAGAAAAGAACGAAGAACAAAGAGAAAAGGGAGAAGGTAAGGCCTAACCCACCAATGACAGCCATATTCTCGTCCCTCTCACCAATCCACCCTCACCCCGCAACCCCACATGCCCACAATCGCCCCTACTACCGGCCGCTGCCGCTCCTCTAGATGCCACTCCTCTAGCAACGCTCCTCCAGGCGCTGCTCCTTGTCCCTATTGTCACTGCTCCCTCCTCCCTGCTGCCACCGCTCCTCCCAGCCGCTGCTTCTCCTTACTACCGCTCCTCAGGCACACCAACGTCAGAGAACGTAGGTACATCAACATATTCCCATTGTTGATGAGTTTCCTCCCTCCCTCTCTCTCTCTCTCTCTCTCTCTCTTCTTCTACAGTACCTCCCTTCATCCCACCCTTCCTGGTTTCTTCACATGAAGTAGGCAGCTTGTACATCAACATCTTTCCATTGTTGATGAGTTTCCTCTTTCTCTCTTCTACCTCCTTTCATCCCATCCTTCGTGGTTTCTTGACATTAAGTAGGCAGCTTGAAGCACGTCATCGTCTAGGCAACGCCTTCCGAACCATGATCTGAATTGACGGACGAAACACCTAAACGATCGGATGAATCAATTTAGTACATTTTGCATCTGTGGCAAATTTTACTAGTAACTAGGCTGCAACATACACTCTGATGGAAGACGGGACCATCCACCCATATGAGGTCATGACGGGCAGAAAAACAATGGCAGGATCATGTGAGCCAGGCTGCACATCGATCACGATGTCACCTGTGAAGCTGTGATGCCACAACACCCACGACTCCACGAGCAAGCAATGCAGCGTATGAACGCGTCCTCCACCGCTCTTCGACTATAAAATAGCGTCAACCAATGATGTGCCCTCCCTTTCAAAAAAAAAAATGTACACCTTACGTAATCTACTATTGTTACTTCAATTTGCGTCAGGATAGTTCAGTTATATGGTTTACAAAAGGTTCTACACTCCTTTTACTGAGTAGTGATCGAACGTCATGACAGGTCAGGAGGGGTCACACAACTAGCAAACTGCTACTGTGGCAAAAAAAAAAAAGTTCACAGTTCTTACTCTTCCCATCACATATCAGCCAAAAAAAAAAAAACCAATACCATAGATCTGGCAAACAGGCCCCGGCGTGCTTTGTTACGTTAACCTGTCATTTCTACTGGCCCGTAGAAATGCCGAGTATTCACAAGAAGACGTGGGGCCGAGTAGTCAGGACTTGGTCCCTGTTGATACTTTTTCCATGTCACATTCTATATATGACGACTGTGAGCAGGCTCAGTTCTGCTGCAACCTCAATCTTGCAAACTAGCTGCAAAAGAAAATAATGTTCCATGTCAATCTCGATATTATGGGTTTGGTGTTCCCTTTAGCAAAAGGACAAACCGTCCAAACTGCTTGAACCCAACTTGCATTTTTCTGCATTGGGTTTATCAATCAAGTGATCAACTAAGATCTGCCTACGAGCCTAACCACATTGAAAAGATATCCTTTCACAAAGCTCGATCCATATGTGTTCTGATCTGATCTCCAATTGTTCAATGTATGCTTAAATTCAGCAGTAGTCAATTGAAATTAAGAAAATCCAAATGATTTCGGTTTACCTTTTTTTTATTTATTCTGCAAACACCTCCAGCCAGTAAATTGTGATCCTGTGAAATAATGACTTTTAATTTGACACGGTTATCTTCTCCAAAGCATGTGAGATAGACAGAAAAATTTGTATCCATGTTCAAATATGAACTTTTTTTTGAGCATATGTTCAAATATGAACTTCCAAGGATGGTATTATCTATCATTATACTACTAAGAGAGAATATCTGCATATGAGTGATGAAGTGACTAAACAGCCATCCTTAGTGTTTAATAATATATATATTCTTGCAGATATATTTGTTAGAAGCTCAATTTTCACTCTCATTGAGCTGAGAGGATGACAAGGGACTTGGGAATTTTTCTGATTTATTTCATTCACAAACTACAAGCCATACCAACCAAAGGGTTGGGGATACATATTTATAGGAGGCTGCTGAGGCTGCTAGCCAGCCAAGCATATGCTAGATGCTAGTCTAAGATGCTAAGATGCTAAAGCACTAGATGCTGTCCTCTAGTCTAACTGCTGTCCTTGAGCAGCAGCACAGCCACCACTCTCCTGCTGCGTACGGGACAGTCCAAGATGCTAAAAACCTCCCACATGCTGCAGCTGGTCCATGCAAGGCCATGTGCTGCTGCAGCCCCACAAAGACTACTAGTACAAGACTTATCCATCATTTCTCCCCCTAAGTCTTGTGCGTCGTCTTGTGAGAACGCTGAACCATCCCAATCTTGGAGCAGAGCTCCAGGAACCTGATCCTCCCAAGAGGCTTGGTGAGCAGGTCCGCAAGCTGATCCTTGGTGTTGATGTAGCTTGCCTTGATGCTCCCGTCCTCCAAGCAGCCTCGAATGAAGTGGTACCTCACCCGGATGTGCTTGCTCCGTTCGTGGAAAACGGGGTTCTTCGCCAAAGCTAGAGCAGACTTGTTGTCCACTCTAAGGTCCACTGCTTCAGTGTCCCTGCCGAGGAGATCACCGAGCAGTCGAGCGAGCCAGAGCGCCTGAGTCGAAGCGGTGGAAGCCGCTATGTACTCAGCCTCGCAACTGGACAGAGCCACCACCTGCTGCTTGACCGACTGCCAGCTCACGAGGCACTCGCCGAGGAAGAAGAGGATCTCGCTTGTGCTCTTGCTGGTGTCGATGTCGCCGGCGTGGTCGCTGTCGCTGTACCCGACGAAGTGTGCCGTCCCAGGGCTCCTCGGGTAGTGGAGACCGTGGTCGAGGGTCCCCGCAACATAGCGGATGATCCTCTTCAAAGCCTGCTGGTGCTCCGTCGTCGGTCGCTGCATGAACCGACTAACGTAGCCGACGGAGAACGCCAAGTCCGGCCGTGTGTGGGCGAGATAGCGAAGGCTCCCCACAAGACGCCGGTACTGAGTAGCGTCCACCTCCTCCGCCGTGCTGTCACGGCTCAGCTTCAGCCTCTCCTCCATTGGAGTGAGGGCTGGGTTGCAGTCGGTGAGCCCAGCTAGCTCAATGACGCGTTTGGCGTAGGCGGTCTGTCGCAACGTGATCCCAGAGTCGTCCTGGTGCACCTCGATCCCCAGGTAGAAGGAGAGAGGCCCCAGATCGCTCATCTGGAAGGTGACCTTCATCTCTTCCTTGAACGCCGCCACCTCCGCATCCTTGGTGCCGGTGATCACCAAGTCGTCGACGTAGACACCCACCAGCAGGGCATTTCCTCCATTGCCCCGCCGGTAGATGGCCGCCTCGTGCGGGCTTTGCTCGAAGCCCATCCCCTTGAGCGTGGAATCCAGCTTGGCGTTCCACGCCCTCGGGGCCTGCCGCAAGCCGTAGAGGGCCTTGCGCAGACGTAGCACCTTGCCCTCCTTGCCGGGGGTTGCAAACCCCGGCGGCTGGTGCACGTAGACCTCCTCCTTCAAGTCGCCGTTAAGAAACGCCGACTTAACGTCCATGTGATGGACGCACCAGCCCTCCTGGGCAGCTAGTGCAAGGAGAAGCCGCACGGACTCCATCCGTGCAACGGGGGCAAAGGCGTCGTCGAAGTCAACCCCCTCCTGCTGCACAAAACCTCGTGCCACAAGACGAGCCTTGTGCTTGACGATGGCGCCGGCTTCGTCCCGCTTCAACTTGAACACCGACTTAAGGGTGATCGCGCGGTGACCACGAGGAAGGTCAGCAAGCTCCCAAGTGCGGTTCTTCTCAACCGCGTCCATCTCCGCCCGCATCGCAGCACGCCATGCCGCCTGTCCCTCGCCCTCTGCGAAAGACCGAGGCTCGCCGTCGTCGCACGCGAGGTGCAACTGTGCCTCCAGGTCATGAGGCACCAGTCCCGGCACCGGCTGGTCGCCGAGAAGGTCCTCCATCGTACGATACCGCAACGGCTCGCCGTCGTGGTACGCGTCGACCCACTCCTCGTCGTGAATAAGCGGAGTAGCAAACTCCACCGGGCTGTGCTCAGTATGAGCAGGTGTCGGAGTAGACGTGCCAGGAGGAGTGGCTGTCGGTGCTGGAGAGCGTGGCATCGCCGGCTGCGGTGGTGCCGGCGAGGGGCTCGTCGCAGCCAGAGTCGTGGCTGGAGAGCGTGGTGCTACCGGTGTGGCAGGCACCGGAGTCGGTGGAGGCTCGGGGACTGGGGTAGGCACGCTCGGCGAAGAAGAGCTGCCTGCTCCCCCAGCTCCCTCGAAGTGGATGTACTCGATGGTGAAGTCGTTGTACGTCGGAGCTGAGCCTCCGTCCGCCGTCTTGTCCCAAGCCCATCCTCGCCCTTCGTCGAACACAACGTCGCGTGCCGTGCGCACACGCTGTGTCTCCGGGTCGAGGATGCGATAGGCCTTCGAGCCCTCCGCGTAGCCGATGAACACTCCCGGAGTGCTCCTGTCGTCGAGCTTGCCGACGTGGCCGAGCTCCTTGGCAAACGCGAGGCAGCCGAAGACCCGTAGGTGGGAGACCGCCTGCTTGCGCCCATGCCAAGCCTCATACGGTGTCATACCGTCGAGAGCCTTGGTGGGCGAACGGTTGAGGATGTAGACGGCTGTCACCACCGCCTCTCCGCAGTACACTGCCGGCACCCCCCTCTGCTTGAGGAGGGCCCGAGCCATCCCCACAACCGTCTGGTTGCGTCGCTCGACGACGCCGTTCTGCTGCGGGCTGTACGGTGCGGAGAAGTGGCGCTGGATGCCCTCATCCGCGCAGTATGCCGCGAACTCGGCGGACGTGAACTCGCCGCCATTGTCGGTGCGCAGCACGCGCAACTTGCGGCCGCTCTCTACCTCCGCAACAGCCTGAGCACGCCTGATGGCGTCTGCAGCTTCTCCCTTGCTGCCAAGGATCATCACCCACATATAGCGGGAGAGATCGTCGACGAGCAGCAGGAAGTAGCGTCGTCCTCCTGGTGTGGTCGGTGTCACCGGACCACACAAGTCCCCGTGGACGAGCTCAAGCCGCTCCTTGGCTCGGAAGCTCGCCTGCTGGGGGAAAGGGTGTCGCCTCTGCTTCGTCAGCACACAGATGTCGTAGAGCTGCTCCACATGGTCAAGGCACGGGAGGCCTCGGACCATCTCCTTGGCGCTGAGCCGCTTCAGGGCCTCAAAGTGGAGGTGCCCGAAGCGCTCGTGCCACTGCCATGCCTCGTCGTCCCTGCGAGCTGCAAGACACAGAGGCTGGGCCACCTCGACGTGGAGGATGTAGAGGCGGTTCTTCCCTCGAACCACCCGGGCGAGAAGCTTGCGACGGTGGTCCCAGATCCGGAGGACCCCGCCATCGATCACCACGCGTGAGCCGCTCTCATCGAGCTGCCCAAGGCTGATGATGGAGTTCCGTAGCGCCGGAATGTAGTAGACTCCGGTGAGCATCCGGTGCTCTCCGGACTTGGCGGTGAAGATCACGGAGCCCACACCCTTGATCTCCACAGCAGAGGAGTCCCCGAACCTGACAGAGCCACGTACGTCGGTGTCCAGGTCGGAGAAGAACTCTCGCCGCCGGGTCATGTGGTGTGTGGCGCCGGAGTCGAGGTACCAGCCGTCGATCTTGTCGTCGTCGGAGCCGTCACCGAGAAGGACTCGGGCACGCGGCTCGTCGAGGTGAAGTAGAGCAGTGGCGGGTGGTGCCCCCGGGTGCAGCTCCATAACCCCGTGGAGCAGGAACAGAGCCGGCTCGTCGTCCAGCTGGGCCTCCACGACGTGGGCTTGGCCCCCACGCCGCCGCTGCGGGCAATCCTTGGCCCAGTGGCCAGCCTTGCCACAGGTGTGGCAAGCGTCGTCTCGTGCCTCCTTGGGCTTGGCGGCGGTGCCACCCTGAGCGCCTCTGCGGGCACCGCCATCAGCTCGCCCTCGTGCCCCCGCCTGGGCACCTCCGCGCCCCTTTCGGGGCTTGCCGCGCTTGCAGCCACTGGTCGAGGAGGAAGGCTCCCCCTTCTTCACGTCACCTCGTCGGGCCTCCCACAGGTCCTGGGTGAGGTGAAGCTTCCCGTTGATGGTGATGCCTCCCGAGAGAGACTGTGGCTCGTCGCTGTCGACGACCTTGAGGCGACCAATCGCCTCCTCGATCGTCATGGTGGAGAGGTCCAGCAGAGACTCGATCGAGCGAGCGGTCTGCCTGTACTTCTCGGGGACGCAACGAAAGAGCTTCTCGACAGCTCTCTCCTCGTCGTAGGTGTCGTCACCGAACGTCACCATCTTCTGCAGCAGAGTGTTAAGACGTAGAGCGAAGTCATCGACGTCTTCACCTGGCTTAAAAGCCAAGTTCTACCACTCCTTGCGAAGTGCCTGCAACGTGGACTTGCGAGCCCGGTCGCTGCCGATGCGATCCGCCGCGATGGCGTCCCAGGCCTCCTTGGCAGTCGCCTTCTGGGAAAGCGAGAACTGCATCGCGGGAGGAACTGCAGCGATGAGCGCATCCAGCGCCCGACGATCTTCATCGTAGTCGACGTCGTTGTACTGGACGGCATCCCACATGTGCCGCACCTGGAGCCTCACCCTCATCACCGCAGCCCATTCGACGTAGTTGGTCTTGGTGAGAGTCGGCCAACCGCCGCTGGGACCAGCATCCCTGACCACCGTCTGGATGCCGTGGTAGCCAGGGGCACCGTCGCGCACTTGCCGGCCGGGGGCGCCACCGCCGCCGCCGGGCGCGCCCTGTTGCAGACCGCCGCCGGTCGCGTGCTGCTGCTTGCCACCGCCAGGCGCGTGCTGCTGCAGACCACCGCTGCCGGGCGCGCGCTGCTGCAGACCACCGTCGTCGGGCGCGAGCTGCTGCTCGCCACCGCCGGGCGCGTGCTGCTGCAGGCCACCGCCGGGCGCGTGCTGCTACTCGCCGCCGTCGTGGGGGTGGGCCTCTGCCCACCGCGCAGTCCGCTCCTGCGCCCTCTCCCTCGCCAGCACCTCAAGACCCCGTCGCCAGTGATGTCGCCGGCGATGGAGCCGCTGAGGCTACCGCGCAGGGTCTCAACCTCTGCCTCTGCCGCACGTGTTGCATCTGCCGCCTCCTCTGCTTCCACCTCCGCCCGGGCTGCCGCCAGCTCCGCTGCTGCCAGTCTGGCTGCCCTCGCTGCTGCTGCAGCGGCTCGCGCCGTCGCTTGCCTGCGCTCTTCTGCCGTGGCGAGCTCGGTGTCCTCCCGACGCCGTGCACTTGATGTGGCCGAGCGTCGAGACTGAGCGTCGGCCATGGCGAGCCACCAAGGGGTTGTTGCTGCGTGGGGAGGACGCAGCCTCAGAAGAGCTGCTGCTGGTCTGCTCGGGTGAGGAAGAAGAGGCCGGGGATGCTACAGCTGCAGCTGCTGCGTGTGCTGCTGGTGCTGCAGCTGCTGCTGCTGGTGCTGCTGCGTGAGCTGCAGCTGCTGCTGGAAGTGGCTGGGCTGCTTGGGGAGGGGAGGAGCAAGAGATATCTAGCCTACAAGAAAGTACGGCTCTGATACCAGTTGTTAGAAGCTTAATTTTCACTCTCATTGAGCTGAGAGGATGACAAGGGACTTGGGAATTTTTCTGATTTATTTCATTCACAAACTACAAGCCATACCAACCAAAGGGTTGGGGATACATATTTATAGGAGGCTGCTGAGGCTGCTAGCCTGCCAAGCATATGCTAGATGCTAGTCTAAGATGCTAAGATGCTAAAGCACTAGATGCTGTCCTCTAGTCTAACTGCTGTCCTTGAGCAGCAGCACAGCCACCACTCTCCTGCTGCGTACGGGACAGTCCAAGATGCTAAAAACCTCCCACATGCTGCAGCTGGTCCATGCAAGGACCATGTGCTGCTGCAGCCCCACAAATACTACTAGTACAAGACTTATCCATCAGTATTTATAATGAAGCTACCATATAAACATTGTTGAAGATCAATATACCTGTGCATGCACCAAGTGTGGTATAGAATGTCTTTTGTTGAGACGATCATTTGCTTCCAGGTGTCATACAGGCAATGTTCTCAGCAACTGAATAGCACTAGTCCAGTGTGGGCCTTTGGCAAGAACAATCCGCTTCAACAGAGGCACCGCTCCAGCAGCAATTATTGCTGGGTGATTTTCAGGATCCATGCTCATATTATACAAGATGGCTAAGGTAGCTTCCAATGCATCTCCATCACCTTCTCCCAGCATTTTCACTAGTGGAAATATGCCCCCAGTATCAGCCACTGCTCTTGTGTATTCCAGCACACCACTTGATATTATCTTGTTTAGCTCTATTACAGCACTTCTTTTATTTTCGAAAGAAAATGCGGTCATCATTTGCTCAACTAGCCTAGGAATAGTCTGATAAATAGTTATCTCCATATCTATACTACTGACACCATGATCGCCTGATAATCCAGCCCTTGATTCTAGCTTAACAAGGCATGCTGCAATATAGTCTTTTGACTGAAGTGGAAAACTGGATTTGAGCATTCTTCTTAGCAGAGAGGTAAATTTCTCACTATTTATGCTGCGGATAAAAATATCAAAGTTCAATAACTTTGTGAGTAACCTCACAGCTGCCAACACAGCCTGACTGACTTCTTCAGTGACTACACTAGGAAGGTTATCAAAGTCTTCAGAATCAGCTCTGGTCCCTGTAGACCGTGGAAATAAACAAATCAGAGATGCACAATGGTTTTGTGATTGTCATAAAACGACAGCAAATTGTGATATAAAATGACGCAAATTGTGATATAAACTGACAGCAAATTGTGATGTATCACAATGCTACTTAATAATACTTTTTTATTGAAGAAAATTCAACAGAAACTGCGTCACTAGCATCATTCTTGGCTAGCATTCCGTTATAATGCCAAGGGAAGTTACATCATAACTTGCAATGCCATGGTATTGTTACACACCACAACAACGAGCAGCATACAAACAACCCAAAAAATAAGACCATCATGAAAGCATGCAACCAGCACATGGACCAAAACTGAACCTAAGGCAACAAAGCATGGCTGATGTGAAAACGAATTTCAGTTTTCAATTGATTGTTACAAGACTTGGGATATTTGGTGATTACTACAATTGATTGTGTTAGACTTTGAATAAAAAATAATGTAAAATCTTCATGGTATGTATTCAGAAAGTCGGATCCTTGCAGTACCATAAAGCTCCTCAATGCATACTAACTCTTATCAAACAATAACATAACTAATCCAGGCAAAAGATAGATGTGTCCATCTGTATTTATGCAAAACTGAAGCAATATACCATGAATAATCCCGATTTCCAGAATAGCTTCGATTATGGAACCAGTGCAGGTAGCAGTCATTGCGGTGGCATATTGCTCTGAAACAGCTAAATGTTCCAGTACACAACAGACTTTTGCTTGCAGACTTGGGGATGCTTCCTTCAGAACTTTGGTTAAGCGTGAAATAGCATCAAAATCCAAGATCGGCCCACTGGAATCATGAAAAGCATCATGTAACTACAATACTCCAAAGGGAACCAAAAAAATGATGTTTTGTATTATGATTACATACTTTCTGCAAAGTAATAAGTCCATTTTTACCCTCTCAAAGTACAGAAAAAGTTCAAATTTTCACCTTCAACTAAAAAGATATTTTAGGTTAACATAACACTGAATTTCCTGGTAACAGAAAACTGAGGGCAAGCTTCCCAATCCAGGTCCATCATAGTGCCCAAGCCGTCTTCTCTATGGCGGTATTGTCTGTTGTCGGTGATGGCGTTAACAACTTGTTTTGGACAGATAGGTGGATTAATGGAAGATTTCCAGATTGCGGTGTTATTAGTGGAAATCTTGGGATCCAAGAAAATGTTGCTTCTTCTTACGGTTGGTTGCACACAACAAATGTTCGACTGCTGATCGGCTTGCACGTCGAAATCTCCCCCACCCCTCTCTCCGTCCGTCCACATTGTGACCAGACTGAGGAAACAACAAATCATCTACTCATACCATGCGTAGTCTTATTTTTCTGACAAAGATTATGTAATTCAGCCCCTCGCAGCTCGGTTCGGAGCGAGGTGGCGTAGCTTGTATGTGACCGTTTTTCTCCTCTCTTTAATATAATGATACGCAGCTCTCCTGCGTATTCGAGAAAAAAAAATACCATGCATCTTTGCGAGGGAATTCTGATTTGGACTGCCGCAAAAAAAGCAGGCTTTCAGGCCCTCTCCTCACAACCACAATCGGAAGGCATATTCCTTATTTGAATGGTCGGAAGGCGGAGGCTTTAGTGATTGGTGAGGCCAGGAAAGGGTCAAATTATATTATATTTCTAGGAGCTTGGAGTATCTGGAAACGCCACAATCGGTATGTGTTGGATGGAGCTACCCCAAACATAGCTGGAGTCCTATCACTTGCTAGAGAGGAGCTCTATGATTGGGGCTGGGCTGGAGCTAGAGGCATTTCTTTCCTCCACGCCCTTATGCCGGATGAACAATAGGCGAGATCTTCCCTACTCAAGTCATTTCCGTCATTAGTCTAAGCTGTGTTTCCTCCACGCTCTTATGCCGGATGAACAATAGGGGAGATCTTCCCTACTCATGTCATTTTCCTCATTAGCTCTTGCCCTTGTTTACATTCTTAATATAATCTTTCGAAGCTCTCCAGGATTTTCCAAGAAAAAAAAAAGATTAAGGTAAAAGTCTACTTAATCCCCTGACCTATGAAGGGTGGGCTACATCACCCCCAACCTATAAAACAGGGTATTCTACACCCCCAAACTATCTAAAACAATGTAAATAACCCCCTAGGGTGGTTTTGGAGGTGGTTTTGCTGATGTGGCATCACATGTGGACAATGACATGGCAAACATATGTTTTAATGTCTACTTTACCCTCTAAACTATCCATTTATGTTGAGTTGCCTAATATCCAATTATATAGTTTAGGGGGTTCTTTAGAAAAAATTGATAGTTTAGGGGGTAAAGTAGACTTTAAAACATATGTTTGCCATGTCATTATCCACATGTAATGCCACATCAACAAAACCACCCTAGGCGATTATTTAAATGGTTTTAGATAGTTTGGGATGTAGAATGCCTGGTTTTATAGGTTGGGGATGATGTAATCTACCCTTCATAGGTCAGGGGGTTATTTGGACTTTCTTTCCAAAAGATTAATACACTCCAATAATAAGTAAAAACTCTCCCAGTGAGGGGAAGACCGCCCCACAGTATTTTACTAAGAAAAGCTCAGTCGGAGCCCAGCCGAAAAGGCCATGAAATGAAAAGACGTCCCCCCTGATGCACAGAAATGTTGCCACAGCCTGAACTCAAAACCAGATTGAATAAACATGAATGATGGTTTTATGCGAGGCCTCCAATAATCAAAACCAGATTGAGTAACCATGAATGATGCTTTTATGCAAGGCTTTGCCCGTCTGGCTACTCAGATAGATTAGCATTACCACGTTGGTTGTCGGCATGTCAGCATATCTTGCAATGTCACCTGACCTTACTCCCTCTTTTACTCTTGTTCTGGAATCTCTACTCGATCAGACAGGATATGCAAACTCAATCCTATACCCAACCAGCATCTCCTCCAAGGCCTGTGACACACCTGACCTTAGAGCATCTCCAACAGTCCTCCTTCCCCCAATCCAACTACCATATTGGGAGAAGTTATGGGAAAACAATACTCCAGCAGTCTCCCAATACATCTCCCTTTTTCTAAAAATTATTGGGATATCCCAATAATCAACCCCATTTCTCCCCCACATAGAGGGAGAGTTGAGTCTCTCCCAATATGGTAGTTGCTATTGGGAAGAGATATTGGGAGACTGCAAAAGTATCTCTCCCAATATTCTGTGAAAATAGTATTGGGACATCCCAATAGCACCTTATTGGGAAATAGATTTTGGGAGACTGCTGGAGATGCTCTTACTCCCTCCCTCCCTGTTTTACCCTCTCTCTTTTACTCTTCTTCTGGGATATCTACCAGATCAGACAGGGCACAAGCAAACTCAACTCCATAGCCAACCAGCAACTCCTCCCTACAAGTCTTGTGGCACACCAATGTGACAAGCCTCATGTGCCCAAGAGAGGAGCACAGAAACCAACAAAAACAGTAGTGTAGAGCCAGCTAACAGCAGCATCTGTGTCTAAGGAAATCTGTGCCCAGAAGATGCATGGCAGATGAATAAAATGTACTTTGTGCAATCACTGCGTAGCAGAAGTAAGTTTGCAAAGAATTATAACATACATCCATATGTATGTTAGCAAGGAAGATGTGGTTCAGTGCCATGTGCAAACAAGCATTTGTGTCTCAGAAAAAAAAGATAGAAATTAGGTAGCACGTAGGCAACAAGTTGTCATAGGCAGTAAGCTGGCGGCTGGCCTAACTGGGCCTTATGGGCCAGGTCTATCAAGATATGCAGGCAGCTCATTAAGGAGACACAAGCAAAATGACACTTCAGAATGGGATCACCACAGCTATAACACAAACGAACATGCACTCTGATGCTAAAGTGATCAGTGGCCAGTGAAGGCAGAAAAATGCCAATGAAATTACCACCAGAGGGCTCTTTGATTTTGCCTTAATAGTAAAGCACGTCCAACATTTGTGTTTCTACAGTTCAAAGGTGAATCTAGATTTCAGCTAGAATTGACGTGGGTAAACTGGACCATTTCTTTCTGGAAATTAGTGACTCTAAAGAGGATAGATGCTCCATTGTTGGAGTATAAGTGAATTGCCCACCCTTCTCTATCAGCTTAAGCTTTTGGGTTGAATTGGTTGGTGCATGCAACTCAATATCCATGGAATAAGATATAATGGTTGTTGTATGAACAATATAAAGTGACAGACATTAAATATGTAACCTTACTAATTTTTTAATATTTATGCGTAAAGCTAAAAAGGTATTGCTTACATGAGAGTAAGAACTGAAGATTTCTATGAAGTTACAAAGTAAATAAAAAGTCAGAATTGTAGCCACAAGGCTATGACGAACCTGGTCGTCTCTTGGTTTACAAATGTATGGGAAATTGCACTGTTTCCACTAGCTTTATCACCTTGAATACTCCTCCCAGCACTCATTACTTCCTCACAAGCATAGCTCTCCGGCTAACAATTTGAGTGTATTAGACTGCAGTGTTTCAATAAGCATCGTAACTACCTTGATGCACAAAGAAGCCTAACTCACCAAATCAACCATGCTAATCCCCAAGTCAAACATTCGAGAAAGTACATAAATGATCTGCATTAAAAATGTAAAGTTAGAATAGCCATGATTATGTTACGCTGAAAAATAAAATAGGTCATGTCACAGCTACCTTCTCAAGTTGTTTTACTGGGGTTTTTGGATCCTTCACTATATTTATAAGAGGTTCAAGTCCACCTTCTGCTTTGATCTTCTGACAGATGACGGAACTGCAATGGATAGCGAGGAACACATGTCATACAAAAACGACAGCAACCAACAAAAAACATACCAAATACGGTTGAGTAGTGCCCCCGCTATATTTCCAATATAGCATATTTACCATTAAATAATTTTGTGGCTGTATAGATCAAATGCAAAACACTTCACCACTATCCATATATGAAACAGTTCATGCACTGTTACTTGTTAGACTAGAACAACATTAAAGATAACTAGACTTTATTATTGTTTCATCCTCTAGCCTGAACAAATATTAGCACAAATGCATTCAAAATAAGTGAAAATCTTAGACTATCTATCAAAATGAACTGTATGAGTCCATAGGCTCCAAACTCTCACTGTATTTCAAAACAAGCACACTATTCTATCATTAGCCAAATGAGTAGATGCAAACAGATGGAAATGTTTCTGTAGATTATAGATAGATACCTACATCATTAGAATGTGAACCTCAAGAAGATGATACATAGTTTAACATGATAAGTTCATACCTTAGACAAATGTATTATTGTAAATGACAGCACCCAAAACAGAGTTAAATAACATCTAGATCTATTCTAAAACATGTTTTTCCATATGTTTGTCTTCATTAGAAAAAAAGAAAGGGAAGATAATATACCTGTCACTTAATTTTTCCAATGCATAAGAAGCAGCTTCTCTAACTGGCACATCATCGTGCTTCAGCAACTGAAGTAGAGGTTTAACAGCCCCAGCTTCCTTGAATGAAGTGCGCATATGTTCATTTATTGATGCATCACCTATCGCTCTAGCAGCTTTTTTAATGGCAGAGATATCTTCAAGACCAAGGATTAAAACTAGCCGCGCAACACCATCCACCCAAGGCAAAATTGTATAGAGATCAATCTTTTCAGATCCAGATTGCTCATTTCCTTCATCATGCAACTCAATGGCTCCAACACGTGCAAGAAATTGCTGATTAGAACGGCCTATCATAGCATTAATTTTAGCTTCGTCTGGCTTTGCATCCTTCTCATTGACACTCAAGCCAAGGAGCAGTTCAGTAGCACCATATTTTGAGGGGCGAGAAGTCCGTTGAATCTCAGAGCCATCAGGAAAAGAGGGCCATGAGTGAGGGAGAGGTTTGAAAGCTTTATACACAGCTGACCCAACCAAAGGAACCCGAACTAGACCCTCCTCTATTATAAGGCTGTGGTAGTAATCATCGCGGGCTAGCAGAACCAGTGAGCTTCTAGCTTCCTTTCTAATAATCTTATAATCATCTTCTTTGGTTTGCAAAAGATGAACCTAAAAAACAATCCAAATGATTATTTTGAATGAATTTCAGAAAGTATATATAACAGCAGATGAAAAAGGCATTTTATGTCCAACAAAGCATTCTTGGACGATTAATCCGATAGAACAACTTAAGAATTAGGTACATTCCAGAATATGGGCATAAACACTTAGATATTGCTAAAGTTCTGAGCAACGTAGCATCAGAATTTCAGAAGCCACATAACCATGGTGCTACGGCTACAACAACAAATCAGGACCTCATTTGCACCCAAATAAAATTATGTGTGCCATTATAAGTGTACAAATCTTTAGCCTGGCTAATACTCAATTTCAACAACAAAGAGGAACATATAAATTGCAATATGTGACATCATAAGTGTATCAACCTTTAGCATGGCTAATACTCAAGTTCAACATTATACCAGGACATATAAATTGCAGCTATTTGCACTGGATCTTTGTCAAGGTGGAACGCAATACAACTTACCAATTTTGGAATCACGCCAGCCTCTACCAGAGCAACACAATTACAGGGACTTAAAGCTAGATTTGATATGATACCACCAGCAGCTTCTTTGACTTTTATTTCTTCTTCATCTAGGTAGCTTACAATCTTTGTTAGGGCATCACTCCTTAGAATCTTGTATCTCCAGTTTTCATCAATAGAGAAGTTCCAAATGGTACACAAACACTGCTCCATCATCTGCAAGAGGATAAAATTATGTGTAAACAGAAATTAGATAATTCAGTATTCTTCCAACATGTAGCCTGGCTATCAACTATTTACCATACATGCCAACATGTTAAGAGCCAGGTACTTTTTTTGCAGTCAAGACGGCAGGGAGAAGAAAAAACTTGGTGTGTTGGTGATTATGTTTAAAGTTACCTCAGGGGTTATCGTAGATTTACACAGAAGACTAATGATTTCTTCAATTGTTCCACTTTCAGCGGCCATCTTCCTGTATACTTGAACTGATGTTATGTTACGCAGAAGACCTGCAGCTGCTTCACAGGCACGAGTCGACTCCGACTTCAGGAGGCTAATGATGAGGACAATACAACCAGGGAATTGCATTATCTCATCAATGCTCTTCCGTCCTCCAAGGGAATATTGATAGAGTGTGCAAACAGCATGCTCCCTGTCACGAGCGTCATTGTCCAAGCCAAGCAATCGAACAAAGAGACCAAGGTATGCAGATCCAGAACTCGTAGCACCAGCAGAGTAATCAACATCCTAACATAATCATGGGATGAATTGAAAGGAGACAACAACAAATCGAAAAGAAATTGCGCTTCTAGAAAGTTCTTATGAGTTCGCTACCAAAATGCACTAACAAACATGAGCTTTTGAGAGGGGAAATTCTACATGGGTACTAATCTCATAAATTTGTTAGTTGTGTTTCATGCATTCTAAAAATTGCTGGAAAACAGACAATTTCTTGCTCCAATGGCGCAACGAAATGGTGTTGTCTGCGCTATGAATATCAAGCTGATGGAGGACCATCTAGAATTGAGATACCGGAGCAAGCCTTTGCCATCAGAATAGAAAGAATAAATATACTCATCAACATTATGAAGCATTATGAACATTAGAGTTCACAGTAGGCAAGCATGCAGTTTACCTCATCCAAGAAAACTACCAGGTGGGTTAAATTCTTCTTCTAGCTTGACGAACTTTACGGAGGGGGGATTTTTTTATTAATCTATTATTGGGAGCAAACATTACAGTAGTAACCCGAGGTTCATCACCAGTTACAACGGCCCAAAATGGTGAATTCATTTGCGCAGAATTTGAACAAACACCTCGAGGCAAGTGAGGAGGGCTGCATGATTACCTGTCCCGAAGGACCATCCCCGGAGACGAACGCGCCAGCTAGGAGGAGGCGACGAGCGCGGCCGGAGCCACACGAGGCTTTGGCGGGAGTAGCAGGGAGGAGGCGCTGGCGCCGGAGTTGGAAGCAACGGCCAAGGTGGTGGTGGCGCGGCAGATGGGAGAGGGCGAGGGATGCGGCGGCGACCGCCGGCAGCATCGTGGGTGATCGAGAAACAGAGAGAGGTGGGCTCGGCGGCAGCATGGCGGCGACAGGGGGCTTCTAGACAGCAAACGTCTCTCTCTCTCTCTCTCGGCTTCTAGAGTACTTTCGAAATGGCCCCGGAAACCCTCCGATCTCACGGCCCAAGTACGGCCCTTTCTATCGTTCGTGCACATGACGACCATTTAAATATGAGCGAACTTATTTAGTTGGGTTTTTTTACGTGTGTTTATAGAGCAAGTGTACATCCGTATTGAGCGTCTACGTTGTACTGTGTGATCTATAAAAGAACATAAGAAATATGACCACCTCAAAAAAAACTTAAAAAAATTCCTTCGAGGAGAGGCGAGCTAAAACCGGATACCACCACCATCTCTTCTCAACTGCATTTGACGAGTACGCTGGGCTTGTGACACGCGGCAGGGCGAGCACACGCCTTGCTCTCGAGCGAGTAGCAAATGCATTTGCGCCAACGGCGTCATCGGAAGCAAATGTAAAGCCCTGTTCACGGTGGCAATCATCAAAATGCCTCTCAAAACTCCTCTTCTTGTTGGAGTCAGCCATAGGTTAGTTAAAAAAAAGAGGGAGGAAAAAACACATCCAGCAGGCTCTGTAAATGTATCACTATCTTTTCTAGCTCTGTATCCTTCCCTCTCCCCTCGGCATTTTTGCTTAGCGAGGCACGCTCGCCATCCGCTCGGTCGCGCCCCTTCTCCCCCTCCAAATCACGCTCCTCCTCCTCGGCTACTCGCGCCTCTACCCGTACCACGCCAGGTAGTCCGACAAGAACAGACTCATCATGGCCACACACGAGCTTGGTTGCTTGATGATGAGATCGCCTTGGGCGTCGACCTGTTGGTGTTGTGCCTAGCCATTTAGAACCACCCCCGCACGGTGTCCACTGGCGCTGCTTCCAAGCTTGCCTGGCACGTGGCAGAGGGTGGCACCGCGGAGATGATTGTCTCTTGATGTTGTTTCTAAGTCTTGTGTTAAACGATATCAATAAGTAACTTAGAGATAATGTTAAGAGATGTCAATACTCATCTCTCTCTCTCCTCCCTCCTTTCTTCCTCTCCCCCAACCCAAGCGGAGCTCCCCTCATCACCGCCGGCCCCATCCACCCCCCCTAGTTTGGTCGTTTTGGGTGTTAAATAGTAGGGGAAATCGATCCCCTAGTCTATGGGAAAGTATTCCCATCCTTTATTCCTTCTTTCCCCATTGCATTTAGTACTTCAGAGATGGTTACGTGATTTATGGTTTCTTTTGTGAATCCAAATTTTATGTTATTTAGAAGTTTGTTTGTTAGTAAGTGATGCTTAGTTCATATGTAGTTTAGTCTCTGCCCGTGATTTTGACGTGCAGAAGTACTTGCATACTTTGTGTTAGGAAGGTTTTGATGTATTTTTATACTTCATTATGACACATGTGATTTTTGTTGCCTAATGTTTTTAGCTGTTGTTGAGTACCAAATGAGCTGTATTAGAGATTCTGTGGATGAAATTTTTTAGTATGTATGTTTCATGGTGGCCTTGTGAAAGAGAATAGGAGGATTGAGGTTATGGAAGAGGTAGTGGAATGTTATTTTGTAATTAATATGTTTCTTTGTTTTCAGAATGATGGCTTCAAGGAAGTGTAAGGCCGAACTGTATCCTCACAAGGCAAGCATCGATACTCCTATCTTCCTCCCACTCTTGGTGCCACTTAGTGAATGTGACTAGGAGGCGCAGTAGCCAACCACAATAGGTAGAGCCTATTACAAGTGCCCGGTTAAGTTCGATATCATCTATGGATCTCGATTTGATTCCCCACCCAACAAAAATCCATGTTATTTCTTTCAGGGGATTGATGGGCCAGACAATATGACCATTAGTTCTGCCTTCTCCAATATCATGAGGGTGAAACAAAACCATACAACTAGTTCCACCTGATCCACCTTCGATGACATATGAGGAGAAGCAAGCAGGTGCATGTGTCTGTGTGAAGAAGCCTCTGTTATGTCATTGTGGTGTTCGTTGCAAGATGAAGATAGTAGCGTGTTCATTGATTGTTTTAATTTTTTGTTCAAATTATATGTTTCAAGAAATTTAACTAATTTGCTTGACCTACATGTTTTGTAGGATTGATGGTACATTTGTCACTTTCAAGAGTATATATCTACGGCCCAAAAACCCATTGGCCAACCCAAGAGCAAGTAGAAAACTTTGAGAGTAGGAAGGATAAATGGCCATGCAAGATGACTCCTAGACCCCCATTGCAAGTGTGGGATTTTGACTCGTTCGGGTGTGGTGCCATCAGAGTTGGTATGGCGGGAACTCTTTCGGACACTATTGGGTAATTGAGAACTACATTTTTTTTGTATTTGGCTAAATGATTGTCTTCATTTTGGTTGTAGCACGCTGAAAGCATAACACTCACATTTTGTAGGGAGTGTGGACTTGTGATTGGGAGAGCTTTCCTGGTAGGGAACAAATCTGGCTGCAATTGGCGCGTGGAGCCGAGCCATTAAAGACAAGGACAACTCTTGAGATAAAGGAGGAAATAAGGCTGAAATACAATGTTTCTACGCTCATAAATCTGCTTTGCAAGGATTATGTAGCCAAATATTGTTGATGAGGCAAAAAGGATGACTCAGTTACAGAGGACCTCAACTCATATGGAGAAAAAATAGAGACAAGTATGAATTTCCTTTGACCTTAGGATAAAAAAAACAGGGAGGAAGAGGAGAGGAAGGAAGAGACTAGAGAGTTGTCATGTTGAGCCCATCTTGATTTCTCCTAAATTTCATCCTCCAATGGCTAAAGTAAAGTCAAAATGGTTTACACTAACAACTTCCATAAGTTTTGATGTATATTTGAGCTTAGGAAGAAGTGGCAGGAAACTAGGCTGAAATGGGCCAAAGCCTAAGCCGACAGCCATGCCACCGGCCGGACGACCACCTCTCCAGTGTGCCACATCAACGATTGTTGTGCAAAGAAACATAGTCTAAGCATCCCTAAGCCATGGATTTGCAGTCGGTTTGATCGAAGGACCCGTAAGGACCATGCCATAGATCAAAACTCCACCTTCTGATTGTAACCAACAGCTACCATGGAACCGCCATAACCACCATCACTAGGAGTCAATCCATATCGTCCATGTTCAAGGCGGTGGAAAACAGACAACATCACGGGGCGTCTGGGTCCGGTTGACTGGCCGAGCATCGGTGCAAAACATGTCTAGATTTCACTGGTGGTTACCTAGGGCGGTTACTCCACCGACTTAACCAGAAACCGCCCTAGTGAGCAGGGGCAGATCCAGTGGGCTGCACGGGTTTGGTGTGGCATAACCTAAGCCCACTAGCCCAGCCCAACAAGTGTTGTATAGTCTGTCTAAAAAATAAAAATTTCATGAAAAGTACTCCTAAAACAGCCAACGGAGATTCGAACTCGACCCTGCGGGATACAAAGCAGAGGTCCTAACCACTAGGATATGTTGATGTAGTTGTTATTGGAAACGAACTTAACATATTTAAACTACTACTCGTCGGCGTCTACCCAATTGAACCCAAAATAACCAAAGGTTTTGCTGATTCTATCTGAGTCCGATCCTAATAACTATGGCGCTCGGCTCTCAACCCTAGTGGAGAAGTAAAGTGAGTGATTATCTATTTGATGATTCCCATGTCATGTTCATTGAAAGAGACATTTTCGAATACGTGAATGAAGATGATTTAGTCAATGTGAATGAAGATGTTATTTAAACTTGTGTTTTTTATTTTCCAAACTATTAGTGTGTTATTTTAAACTATTTGGATTATAGTTTAATACTTTTTTCCATTAAGTAGTTGTGTACCAAATTTTTGGGTAATTTTTTTATGAAACTTTACCAAAATTTTAAATATATTTAACTAATTTGCATTTGAATATTTTGGTTGGCATACCCCATCCAAAAATCCTAGCTCCGCCACTGCTAGTGAGGCTATAAAAGCATAACCCCTCTTCGCTTCCAAGTACACAATTTTAATGAAGAAGAAGAGCCACTTGAAGTTAGTGTTATCTTACTTATAGAATAGGGAGTGTGTGGAGTAAGGCTCTGGTGCGAGCCGGGCTTTATAGAGGATTGGGAGGTTGTCCCGATCTTCCTCCTCCTTTTATATCCACTCCGAAAGAACATGATTTTGAGTAAGTCTTCAGTAATAAGTTGTTCATCTCTCTTCAATGTATCGCTAGCTCAGCTCTTTATCTCTAGCATTTAGTTTATTTACTTCCATCGATCTGCAAGATCACTTGTTTGCACGAGTTAGCAAGTCTGCTCGTTTGGGGTTTCTTCTAGCCTTGCCGAGAGGCGAAAGTCATTGTCTTGATAACATAGGCATGGTGTCCGAGCTAGATAGTCACCTTGGATTGTGTTCAACCCCATGGTATCGTTGTGGTAGGCGGTAGGTGATGACAGCCATGTCCATCCCTCGTTACAGAACCGTGCTTGTGTATGTGTATATATGTGGTGTATATATGTTACATGTTATCTGTGATGTATAAATATGGTCTGTTTGTGATGTAGATGACCTGGTGGCTGCCAAATCTTGGCTTGTTCCAGGATGCAGCTAGAAGCAAGCCGGATTTTGTCGGGCTGGCACAAGTATTGGTAACGGGTGTTAAGTCTAGCGTGTTACATTTGTAACGGAATTGCAAAACTGAACGTTACCTATGCAAGAGACTAGTAATGGCCATTAAGCCAAGCACGTTACCTATGTAAGTGACTGGTAACAGGTGCAAGAGGAAGCACATTACATATCAGACTAGAAGGAGATGATTTGGGGTCAATGGTAACGCATATTTGCATCGGGCGTTAAGAAACAACCGATAACTTTGCGACGTACTAGTAACGGTGCATATGTGAAGTCTGTTACAAAGCTACCTATATGTAACGGGCCTATACGAACATCTGATACCTATATAGGATATTGGTAATGGGTTGTATGTCTGTATCAGACTTCCATTACAAAAATTGACATGTGGGTCAGAAGGAGACGATTTGGGGTCAATGGTAACGACGGTTTATAACGGTCGTTCCTAAACAACCGATACCTATGCAAGTTATTGGTAATGGGCTTTACTAATGCCCGTTACAGGCACGGACATGTGGGCCCAAAAAAAACAGCCATTTAGTGTTACCCTAGTACCCTTATTAGTAACGGTTGGTCCTATGTGACCACTACGAATGTGGGTTATTTGTAATGGGTGTGTGCCCATTACCTTTGATCTGTCTTTTGTAACGGAACAGTCGTATCGGTCGGTTTGCCCGTTACCAAAGTCGATCTATGCCCGCTACCAAAGTGCGATGCTCACGTAGCGGCAAAAATTTCATCTCAGCAAGTTGAATTAAGTACCTTGTCAGAAGACTACCTTATTTTGGGCCAACTTCAACACAAACATATATAGGCATAAAGTGAATCTTATCATAGTATATCATCTACTCCCGAAGCCAGAAGGACATCATTGAAACTGAAACATAAGTCAAATCCCAAACACATCACTGATTGAGGGCAACTCCAATGGAGCTATCAAATTTGAGCCCCTATTCACTCTCAGGAGGATTTCTCATCTTCATTCTAGCCCCCCTATTTTGTTTCTCACTCCAACCAAGCTCTCATTTTACCTCCTACAAGTGAGAGTCCAAGAGAGGGGAAAAATGAGAGTCTCTCATCTCACGGGGTTCAGATGAGAGATTAGTTGGAGATGTGTTTTGGGGTAGTAGACCTCAAATATCATGCACGGGCTCAAATAGGGACTCTATTGGAGTTGCCTAACCACAGAGCTGCCCTAACTACAGTGGTTGTGGTGAGGGGAACTGTAGATGCTCTGGAGTAAAGGAGTAAGTGCACAAATGAGATATTGGCAATTAATTTACATCCGCAAAATAGAATTTGATCAGGCCCCAGTTGCAACTCTGCATGAATGATTGATCAATGCACCCTGGAAGGCTGCTGCTAATTACATGTTTCTGGAGCCTCCCTGGGTGTGAATATAAGTAGCACTTGCAACAGTCAGCAGATACTATTATTTTCCTGCCTGCCCTCCACTCTCTCAAGTCATCTATGTTACATCAATAGGAGATCATCAGGGAAGGATGGATGGATGGCATTGGCTAAACAAGATCAACAAAAATCAAGAAAGAACAAGCAAAGGAACGCAGCTCTTGTAGGTGTGCAAATGCATGTGCAAGAAGAAGAGCGCATCGAGATGATGCAGGTAAGCGATCATTGGTGCATCTTGGCCGGCGGCGCCGGGTAGCCCACCGGCACGACGTAGGGCGAGTGGCCCGGCGGGAACATGACGGGCGTGCCAACGGCCGCGGGCGCCACCATGTGCCCGGCGACTGGGTGGCCCATGGGCGCGTGCCCGTACATGCCCATCGGTGGCCCCGGGTGGTGATGCTTCATGCCAGCGGGCCCCATCGGCATCGCCCCCGCCGCGGCGGGGCCGCCCGTGATCGGTGCTCCCGCCGCGGCGACCTCGCCGGCGGTGACGCTGGTGATGTCGTGGATGCTGGAGCGGCGCCTGTCGCGGTTCATGGAGTTGAGGCGGATGAAGTACTTCTGCGCGTGGCTCGCCACCTGCGTCGGCGTCCTTGAGATGACGAAGTTGCGCGAGATGCTCCGCCAGTCGCCCTTGCCGAACTTGTCCAGCCCAAGCAAGAACAACCTGCACCGTACAATTACCAGATTAGCGACCATGAAGGCAAGAACGTCACCAGCATCAGCCAGCGTATGCTTATTATGACTGGAATAATTCTACGCCAATCGCCGAGTTTGCTTCAACAGATGACATGGAAGATGCAAGATTTGAATTCGAGAACTACAGGAGATTCGCTACGGACGGACCTGTGCTCTTCCTCTGTCCACGGGATGCCCTTGCGCCGCTCCTGCTCCGCCTTGGAGCAGCTCTTCCCCACGTCGACGCTGCTCTTCCGTTCCTCGCGCCGGTGCCCACCTCCTCCGTCCTTCGGCGCGGAGGCGGCGGCGCCTGAGCCGTCGGGCGTCGCGGCGGACGTCTCCTCGGCGGCATAGCGCGGGAGCGGGACGCGGCCGGCCTCGATGGCGGCCACATCCTCCACCAGCGCCTCGTAGTGCCGCCGCACCTCCTCCGCAGTTCTCGCCGGCACGCTCGCCGCGAGCGCCGTGAACCAGCCGTTGTCTGGCTGTCCGTCGGCGGGCGGCGCCGTGGCGGCCGCGACCGCGTTCTCGAACGCCTTATCCTCCTCCCGCGTCCACGCGGTCGTCGTCGCCACAGCAGTGGCCATCGTGGGGCGTCTCGTCCGCGCGTGCTCCTGCGATAGATATGGGCGGTGGTAGTGGCGGAGCAGCGCACGTTGGCGGCGGCGGCCGGCGGCGCGGCAAGATTAGGAGTGGTAATTAACTAGAGCACGGACAGAGCCTTATCCACAAGGGTGGTAGCGCGCGAAGGGATATATACTGGTGGTTAGTAATCGTTTTGCGGCTGGGTTTAGGTGCAAAGATGGCCGTCAAAATGGTTTTTATCTTGCATTTTGGCCCAAAAAGAAAGGTATACTTTTCGGGCTGTTATGTCAGAGAAGAAATTCATGCTTTTATGAGCACGAAAGAAAAGGATAGCTATGTTCCATATCATGGAGGGAGCTTCTTTTTTTTTTTGAACATACATTGTGTTCTCAATTTTGTTTTCCAAAGCTTTTCTTAAGGTTTTAAGATAAAGGAAAATGTGCATTGTGCTCGTTGCTTAATACTTCAGGGTTTATGCTCGTTGATGTGGTTCTAAACCTAATTCAAATTTAAGAGTACATAAAATATTTTATAATGTAGTAATTATGTCAATGGCTAACGCAAATAGAGTGAGTAGCTAGTTTTTTATATGGTAAAATCTTTTAATTAAAAATAATTTTATTCAATGATTTATGTATTATTATTCGAAATTATCATATTATGTGGTGAGAAACATGACTATAACTAATTTACTTCTCAAATAATTTAAATTATTTATTTGGTATATACTCTCATTTTTCTTTCCAAATAATTTCAAGTATATTTGATATACTCTCTGTTTGGCTATTTCACATCCCAAATTATTGTAAATCAAATATTATTTTCCTATTTTACTTATTATTTATATTCTACACTGACTCCTTGCCTACTTCTAATTTCCTTATTTGTTTAAATCTGAATTTATGTATTTTAAAATAACATTTGACGTGGACTCTTTGTGTCATATAGACTGTTAGATTATTATAAAATCCAATGGTTCAGATCCTTCTCTTTTCCTTATTAGTACGAGATTCTATATAAATTTGACTTGGATTATAGTTTTCATGAATTTTCTATTTTAATTCTTAATTTTCCTTTTAGTGCTAATCGGACTAATATGGTCCATTATATATTCATAAAAATCTAATGTCATCATTTAAATTTCTAGATATGTACATATATGTATTAGTTGTATCAAACATGAAATCTTTGTTTTAGCCTATTTGTTGGTTGTATTGGACATGGTGTGTTTATCGTAGTCTATTGTTTGTCATATTGGACATGGCCGTGTTTGGATCATGGGGGACTAAAAATTATAGAATTTTCGAGATATTAATATCCTTAGTTCTCTTCATCATGGAAAAAAACTTATCCTACAAGTGGTAACACCTGATGGTAGGTTGGTTAGAGAAAAAAATGCCAAGGCATAAATTAACATAACACCAGCAACAACCCCAGATGGCCTCAAAAAGAAGCAAAGCAGTAATGGAAAATACACTAGTAAATAAATAAATAAAAAAGAAGACCACAGCATCATCAGCAAAGGTATGTAGAGAGGGATTTGGACGCAAGATTCCAACAAGGCGTCCCTGTCATGGGTGTGTGGTACATTGAAAAAGAAAAGAGCGAGGTAAAGAAAGAAAGGAGGAATCAAATGATCATTGTCCAAATAGGAAGCAAGCGGCTCCAAGGCGCCCCTTTGGGGACATCTTCGCTGTGTGAAGGCGCTGGGATTTGGGCCTGGATACGCTGACAGCTTCGCCTTCGTCCTCTACTCTCTCGCTCGCCACCAGACGGACGGATTGAAGGTGAAAGGTCTACTGGCGCACAGATTCCTTGTCATGGTGAAAAAAAATTCCAGCAGTCTGATTTGGACTCGAATCCGTGTTGTTCCTGGACAAACATGCCATGTCATGCCGCGAATCATTAGATGGAAATGAAGATATTTTGTTTGGTCATCATGTTTCTACTACAATGTCTTTTGCTCTAGTATCATGGTTCATTCTTCCTAGCTAGCTTGGAATCTACCTTCCCGTTGAAATAAAGGAATGAATCGAATGTGGGAATCATGAAGGAAAGTTTCGAGAGATTAAACCAATTGAACATTGCTCTAGAGTCTAGACAATTGAGACAGCAAAAGAACCATGATATTTTCTCAGGAACCGGCACACACGGACACACGCACAGCCGTTGAGCATGTATATATGATTGGAGAGAGGAGGGAAGGATGGGCAGCAGCAGCCTAGCAGAGCAGGTAGACGAATGACGGGCGAGAGGGTGGCGCGGCAGCGGCGAACGTGGACGATTCTCCATTTCTCATTTGGCCGGGGGCGCAATCCACAGGCGCGCTCCATGATTGGCTGCTAGGACTTTCTCTTTTTGGACGCTTGCGTCTGGTGGCCGATCCACCCCAACGCCATCCACTAACGCCGGCGACATGGCCGCGTTGCTGTCCGACGTGAATCGCCTGGCCGCGGCTCTTCGGCCAGCCCCAGCAGCCACCAACCAGCCGGTAAAAAGGCAGCGAAGGAGAGCCCCGTTTACTTTCCACTGCCTGCGCGTAGCTCTCCTGACTGAGCTGTGACCGGCGGTGAAGCGGCGACTTTGTGGACGTCCAAATCTAGCTTCGACTACTTCTGTGATCTGCTGACCACAAGTTGTGCTGTTTTTTCCCTTCCATTTCTTTTCACATCGAGCAACTAGCTAGTCGGCACAAATAGGATTACATGTTTCTTCTTTCTCCTCCTCTATGTTTTAAAGTGAGGGGACAAATAAGAGGATAATGCTTATTTAGTAAAACAATGTGAGCTATAGATTCCTTATTGTAATCGTGATATGTAGATTTAGCTATATCTGAAGACATACAAAAGAGTTGATATACAGTTTTAAACAAACCCACAGCACACGCTAGCTCTCCGGATAACTTAATTTTGTTAACGGGAATTGAGCATGCGAATCAAGCATACCAAGCACCAACTTACCCCAAGACTGCCCTTGACAACAGAACATATCCTGGCACTTCACTGATTTCATCTCTCTAGAATGCTTCGCAGCTCAGGACAAGGACGCAAGAAGTAACCAATCAGATCATGCTCACAGGAAGTTCCTCTGCACCGCCCCAGATGCGAAACGGGAAGACAGTCCTTGTGACATGTTCTCTGGATCTAAAGCAACCTTTTGCCGCCCAGCAGAAAGATCCTTCTCACGGTCCCATGGCTTCCAAGGGTGGTTTCCCTCCCATTCTTCTTTCTCGTGCTGCTTTTGTTTCTTTTTCTCCTTTTTGCTCTCTCGGTGCTTCTGCACTAGAGACACTGATCTTTTGGAGGTATTGTATTTATCAACGATTGAAGCATCCAGGTTTTTGCTCTTGATGTCATCTCCTTCTGCAATCGCCTTTGTTTTATTGTAGGCTTCTAAATAGCTGCAGCAGACAGAGTAATCAACTGTGCTGTTATTTTAGCCTTGAAATAATGGAAACATCAGTAATATGGTGCTGTTATTTTAGACTTCAATAGCAAAGGAAACAAAGGACTTAATAATAGTAGCTACCAGGTTTCCATTTTGTGTGCCAGCCAACTAATGGTAAGGCACATCAAATCATGATTGCCAAGATTCCTAGGGTTTAATTAATTGGTTATGTATGAAAAATTGTTCTAGGAAAAATAAAGGTAGCACCCAACCAGCTGGTTTCTACTCTCTCCGTCACAAAATACAATCCTTTTTTTGTCTTTTCTAGATACATAGATTCTATTATACATCTATATATATGCTATGTCTATTACATAATAGAAACTATGTATCTAATAAAGCCAAAACAAATTGTATTTTGAACCAGAGGGAGTATTGAGTTTGTGACATTCAGGCATCCATCCGTTCCACTTTCATCTTCACAAGAGCAACAAGCATTAACTCATTATCCATGCCCTTAATTTCTAAACGTTGTGAGCCATTTATGGGGCTGTAGTTCTCTTCACAGTGACTCATTTACTGCATGGTATACACAAATGACATAATACACAAGAATTTTCGACTTTGTTTCACTCAGTTACAACGATCAAACAAAATGTTCTTTTACAAAAGGATGATTTAATTTATTTACTCAGATGGGTGCATCACAAGAGTTGTTGTTAAAATTATTTCTGGAGTTCAGGCCAATCCTAGTGAGAGGTTTCATGTTTGTGTTTTTAAAAAATGCTACATAAGCATACATGTATTTGACCGATGGTTAAAACAGAGCACTACAATGTATTGTTTCATTTTGTTGTTTCGTAGATAACACATGCAATATATGGCTCTAGAATTAATGAGAATGAAGCTCCATTGTGTAGCCTTAGAAAAAATTGTAGCATGCATATTGCATACAAACAGAAACGTTTGGAAGCCTGAAATAATTGTGTGATATAGTTATCTATGCAAAATAATGTTCTACATGAGCTTGTAATATGCATATGCCCTTAACTAGTGTTAGCCTGCAAGCTAAGTTCTTGCTCCTGGTGTTAGCCCACAGGGGAAAGCTCTTCATAGTTCAAACCCCCAACAGCAACATTTTATCTGATTCAAGAGGATGAACCAGTATTGAAAAAAAAAATGTGTCAGCCTACATGTCGTTCAGAGACTGCAACCATATCATCCACCAGCAAAGCTACTATTTTCCGTACAGCGATGCAAGTCCAAAGCATACAGTGCCCAGTTGCTACATTAATTTTCCTGGTAGTTTGCATTTTTCAACGTGATTTAGACAGCTTCTATGGGGTGTAAAAGTATCTCGCTGGCTCTAATGTAGGTTGCAACAGACAAATCCAACTATGCTAAATGGTTTTTCTGTCCTGTACCATGCACGTGATGCCAATTAATTCCATGCACTAGCAAGTATGAAAAATCAATGAACGACTGATCGTAAACACAACTAAACCATATCATAATACTGACCTTTGTTGTGCCTTTTGAGCTCTATCAAGAGGAGTATCTGTCCAGGCACTTGTGTCTCCTCGCCCTTCTTTACCATTCATGCTAAATGATGTAGTAGAATGCATCGGCACTGCTCCTGCCTGTGTGAAGAACATGTAAGAGAACACATAAAGTAAATAATAGTTTGGTGAATAGTAAAACAATCGAACAAGTTTTTTTTTATCATTTACTTTTCTCTCAGGTGGCAGTGTGGTCATCCATTCATCTCTCTTAGGTGCCTGTGCCTCTTTTGGGCCTGCTAAAAGTTCCTCATCTCCCTCAAGTGATATACCTGCAAGCAAAAAGAATTAATATGTAGTTTTTCGAAAAAAAAAAGAACTAATATGTCATCACATTTAGCCCTGTTATTCAATATCTTTACAATTTTCAAATGTGCCAAAATTTGAACAAGATGAAATCAAATGTTCCTAGGCCTAATTGTTGTCACACACAAACTCTCATGAGAATCAAGAGTTTACAACATGTTTCTGGGTAAATTGCATTAGTGCACAGGGCTACAGACCCTATCACTGCAGGTGTCAAGTGAAGGGGCTACCAAATAGCATATAGAAAGTTTACAGGCCTACAGTAAATGGCATCAAAGTATGTGCATAGGAGGATAGGATGTGAAACTTGCTTTATTAACACTTCAAGCTTATGGAGAAGCCAGAGGTCTATTCAACAATATTTGGTTTGGAAGTTAGTATTTATTTAGAGATAAAAACCATTTTTATAGTACGATGATTGATGTGATACAATATGTATGTTTCCCTAAGTGACACCCAAAACAGGAATCCATAGCAAGCAGTTGGACCTTTGCCACTCAAAGTCCAATCGTTGATTGAGAAAGCAAGTTAATTACACAAAACTACAGCTGAACGACAATGTAACAAGAAACTACACTCTGCATCCCAGTAATAGCAAGGACCCTATCAATAAATAACAAGGACTCAAACTACACTATGCATCTAGTGACAATTTCAAGAAAACAACACTATGCATCCCAGTAATAACAAGGATCCAGACTAAAAAAAGTTTGACTGTGGACCCACCAGTCAGACACAAACATGGGGCGTGAAGTTGCAGTTTTGCAAAAGTATATGTTGTATTGTTAAAAAGTCACACATAGCTATAATTTTGCAAAAGTAACTCTCTTTTTTTTGCTAATCACTACAATACATAGCATACAAATTCGCATAAATTAAATTTGTGAGAATATTGTCCGAGATATTACAATAACTTACCTTGTAATCGTCTCCATTCCGCAGCCTCGCGCATTGCTTTATGCTCAATCTAAACAGTACAGGAATAAGGTAATCATCATTAAAAACTTATGTGTTTAGCACCACTAATCAATGCAACAAAAAGCGGTGGTGCCAGCTAGGTAATCTGGAGAAAGAATAAACATTCGACAGAAGTTTACCTCAAATTGCTCCATCTCCTCTTTCTTTTTTATCTTCTCATCTATTGCACCTCTCTGTGATGAAGAAAATACCAATAACTAAATGTATGGTAGAAGAAAGGGAGGGAGTTTATTGATCAACAAGTCTGACTTGGATTATACACTAAACGCAAGTAGAAGTAAGCTTCGTCACACAAAGATGAACATTAAAAAGGCTAAGCAAGTTGGAACCTTCACACCAAATGTATAATCTCTAGTGCTATCTTCTTTAGTCACCACTATAAATGCAACATTTTCTTCATAATACCAAAAATATTGTTTTCTTACTGGGCAAAACTCTCTAGGTGAAACTTTGACAAAACGATTAAACTAGCTTCAGTTCATGGAAAGAGTGAATACTTTGCAATTCATGTACCTTATCAGGGTCTTGCAAGTCTTTGAAAGCATTGTTCAATTTTACAAACGCCTCTTGCGCAGAAGGATGAGGGCATTTGTCCGGATGAACTAAAAGAGACAACTTCCAATACCTACAGTGTCACATAAGAGGATTAATCATTTGAGCAGAAGAAAGAAAAACACATATGGAAAGTGGCATTATGTGGTAAACGTTTGACACAGTTAATAAGATGGACCCACAATTTAGGTGGCCGCATTAGTCCCAACAACCCACAGTATAAAACTTAAATGAACATCTCAAGCTATTATTATCACAATTCATAAACTATGCTTACCACAATAAATTATTGATTTTACTACGAAGAATAAAATTAGATGAACATAGGCATCGCTGTTTCAAAACAGGCTGTTTAATCAGCAAGCAGTACACCCCCCCCACACACACACACACCAGCAGAAGGCAAACACGTAGTTCGAACTACAGGAGGTCAAAACAGAACAGAAGATATATTGTAAGTGAAACAACAACAGTTTGCATCTTGTTAAATTGCAAATTTAGGTATTTAACTGTTCTTTTTTAAAAAATATTGTTGAAAACAATTAATGTGTTCGATATCTCATATATATAGCGATCAATGTTTTAAAGGTGTCGCCTAGGCGTACCCAGGATGCATTAAGGGCTTAGTTACACCTATGGCGATAAGAGGCACCTAAAATGCCGTAGTTTGCCTTACCGCCTTACGAACAATGATAGCAACAAGATTTAAAAATTTAGCTTTGCTCAGCAGTACAACTTTCCAATTGCCATATGAGTGTCTATAAATATTCAGTAAGACTTGAGAGTATTTTTCATCAAAACATGTTAGAGTTGACTTAAAAAATAAAAGGTATAAAAGTCACCACCTTTTCTTCATGTTATCAGTTGACATCTTCCAATTTACCCCTAGAACATCATATGGTGAATTTGTATCAGCTGCCAATATTCGAGTAACCTACAAACACCAATCAGAAGAAAGGTAAAAAATTGATGGCCAAAAGCAATGGCACTAGGCACTAACACTATGTTTGGATGCCTATATTGGAGCCTGGAATTCGGCATTGGCATTGGTTATCTCCAATACCAGCTGTATGGGTGTTCATGGAATTGGAATTCGAAAGCTTCTCCAATACCGTGCGGTATTGGGCCTACTACCGCACCGCCTCCTTTGATTCGGAGCCATCCCCCTCCGTATTGCTCTGCATTCGCCTCCACGCCCGCTCCCTGTTTTTCTCGCAGATGGCGCCGCTCCCTCCTTCATCGGCGAGGGTGCATGACTCCTCTTCCCCGCCGGCGAGAACCACTCGGCGCCACGCCTCTCTCGTTTGCGAAGTCCATCCGGCGCGGCTCCTCTCCCCCACCGGTGAAGCCCAGCCAACGCCGCTCCTTCGACGCGAATCCCAGCCGGCATCGTTCCTCCAGCGAAGCCTCCCTCGCCTAAGAAGCCTGGGCCGCATGGCTCCTCTCCATCCCTGAGCCCGCCGCCGCCGCAGCCGGGTCGCTCCCCTCCATCCCTGAGGCCGCCGCCGCTGCCGGGTCGCTCTCCTCCATCTCCGAGCCCGGCGACGCCACGCCGGTCCCCTCCGCCCTTGAGCCCAGCGAGCTGCTCCTCTCTCCTACGCCAGCGAGCCACGCCGCGGTCCCCTTCTTCCCTCCACCGGCAGGCCAAGCTGCTCAGCTCCATGGGCAGAGGGAGAGGGATGAACCGTAGAGAGATGAGCAAATTCCAATTTCTTCCTCTTTCACATCCAAACGGGAATGAAATTTGATTGCATCCTGTGATTCCAAAAGGGAATGCAATAGCCATCCAAACAATAGAATTTGGAATTGTGGCCATTTCAATCCCATGACTGCATTGGTATTGGATCCAATTCAATTCTAAGCTCTCCAATATCTACATCCAAACGGAGTAAATTGCAATCATCATGGCTTCTACCACCAAATGGAAAGTTTCCTATTCAAAACAGATGGCCAAAGGCAAAAAAGAATTATATGAAGTACTTCTGGAATACTTATAAGCATCGCCATCACTTCTCTGCATGGACACTCTTAGAGAGAAGAGTAGGATTCAGGTAATAATTATATGTTTCACGAAATGCTTATTTTAAACTGCAGCCTACAGACACAAACTAGAACGAAGGTAATAATTATATGCTGTCCTTGGATGAGGGGAAAAATTTGTTGGACCGTAATCCCAACTATCCACAGTAGATGAAGTTCAGCATAACATAATTTGGTACTGCATTGCTCCGAAATTATCAAGAGTAACAAGCAAATCATGACTGACAATGTACCTCTTCAAATCGCTCAGCTTCATTTGCAGATGCAGCTTCAGCAACTACGGCAGGTGGTGGGGGGCCTATGAGCAAGTCGTCATCAGCTTCCAGTTCAGCATCCCTAGAAAAGGAACATTAAGATGTCCTCACTGAGAAATCATGGGTTGACAAGGCAACTCTGCTAAATATATCAAACTGCAAAAATCATTACCTGCACCTAAGAGCCTCTGTCATTTCAGCTGCTGCAGCCAGTAACTCACGAGATGGCATTGCAGGGCCAATTATCCTTCTCACAGCAAAAAACATTGGTAAGAAGTTGGGTAGCAATCAGACAAAAAAAGAATATGTTGTGTCGGCTAACACCTTGAGAAGGAAATGAGTATTCCATAATAAAATACTGATCAATATGGGAGCAACACAGTATACCAATATAGAAAGAAATGAACAAAGAACACATCCGCTACAATGATTAATCAAACAAAATATTAATGTAAGTATATAGCCAAGAATACTTGTACCATATTTACAGGTATGTAGTGAAACTTGTAAAGAAATATTTTGCAGCGGGACAAATTTTGACACCCAAGTATTACCTTCTTTTAGGAGATTCTCCCACACCAACAATTTTTGGCCCTTCAGAAGTAGTATCATATTTATCTTTCTTTTGCACGTCAAAGTTGGATGACGGTAATTCTTCTCTATTAGGCGATACAGACTTTTCATTTTTGTTGTCTGCAAGTTTAGAACTTGCTAATAGTGATGGTCCAACAATATCGAGTGTAGGAACATTTTTGGAAGGCAGCAAGTAAGCCCCACTTGCACTTTCTTTCAGTCTCAGAGATCTAAACAGTTTCTTCAAGCGCTTCACCAATGGCTTGTCAGAGATTCCAGAAATATCAATGCCTTCACCACTGTCTATCATTTGAAGAAGCTGAAAGTTTAACAAATGCCATGAACAATCATAAGAACATAGAATATAAAGCTATACTCAAAGTGCGTGTGGGTCGAAAACAACAAGTTGAATACAAACAGACCAAAAGGAGGCATAGTACTGCACAACATACTGCAGATCAACACTCTGTTTACAATGTAATACTAAAAAATTGCACAGAGTTAAGTAGGTTTATACTGTCTCGGAGTCCAGAACTCAAAACTTTGGGACAAATGAAGCCGATGTACAAAATAAAGAGTTTAAAGTTTACTGTTAGAATCAATATCATTTCATATGGACCACATTTTACAGGTCTTAATGTCTTTTATATAATGCTATTATGTAACTTTTATATTTTTTTATACCAACTAGATGCCTAAAAATGCGTCATAAATATAATGTTTGCTTGAACTTTCAAAGATATAACTTCATAGAAGATAAAAATATGCAAAACATAACTCACTTGGACGTGCAAATTTATCACAAAGACACAGGATAACTCTTCCAGTCACAGTAGTTGATTTTGAGCATGACAACTGCTGACAGAGTGGACAAAGTTTAAACTCCGACAGTTGAAGTTAGCAACCTCATATAATTTCAGGAGACAAAAGGTTAACTAAGGGGGTGTTTAGATTGCAAAAAGTTAAGTACTACCTCCATTTCATAATACTTGACGTTGGTTAGTTCATTTTCCACTAACCAACGTCAAATAAATTGAATCGGAGGTAGTACATTGGGAAGCGTGCTTTGTAAGAGGACTCACGCTTCCCAATGCAATTTTTTTTTTTTGCAAAATTTGCCATCTAAACAAGGCCTAACTCAGATTAAGGGCTTGCTTAGATGGTGAATTTTGATGAAACAATTTCACACTCAGAAGTGTGCCCTGTGAGGGGGCGAGAGGGCGCACACTTCTCAGTACTCAGTGTGAATTTTTTTGGTGAAATTTCACCATCTAAAATGGGCCTAAGTTTACTTCAATGGTTCGAAAGTACCAGTGGTAACTGCCAACATTCAGATTTTCATTATGTCATTCAGATGAACATTGTGCCATGTGTATCGATTTTTTATGTACTCATATGAACCAACATCAAACAATACAAAATTTTATACATTACATGCAAAATTAGATACAATGCTTCCACACCATCAAATACAGTAAATCTGAAGCATCCTACATCTTTATACTCAAATCAGTGTTAAAACTATATCCATCGAAATGATTTGATTGCATTATTTTTTGCTACATTCTAAACATGTTTCTTTGAAAGATTTATGAAGTGGAGAGAACTAAGACTATAAGAGGTTAAATATTAGTAAAGAACATGCTGAGTACCGTTTCCCCTAAAATTGTGCTGGTTCAACTAAGAGTATTCAGAGTACATAATCCAATAAGGAGTGCATTTATTAGTCTACTACTGTAAATGACTTCAGTTCACTAATGAGCCCAGTCGCCCACTATGGCCCCAAAAGGGCTCTGCACCTGCACACACTGAAACAGAAATATCCACCACAATTTAACTGAACTAGAGTTATCATGCAATCATAAGGCTTCACATCATTGTTACAAAATAGCTATTAAACACAACCACCTATAGTACAAACTAACAATAGAAAACTGGCATTGACTGATTTACATGGTGCTGCAACTTTTGACAGTCCTTGTTCAACATGAATAAATTGAACAACAGCTTGAAAGAAATAATTATGTCACATTAATCTATGCAAAACTGCTATTCTGCAGGTCACTCACTCCCTCTCTTCGGCCACTACCTCTTCACGGCTTCTTAGTATGCGCCACTCGAACAGTTTGGGCAAAACCACTCTGTGCAGGCTTAATTAGAACCCATGACTAAAATTTGCCATGCAAGAAAAAGTAAAAAGTGAAGATGTTTGCATGACATAAATCAAGAAGCTTTATATGGTGACTTCTAGAGAAACCAGTTCAGATTCACATCTCTCGGCTCTCACATTCTCCTAGAGGGAAACATTGAATTCTCTTTCACCAGAAACGTATCGCAGGCTTTCACACAGAACTCTCTGCTAAACTGAACATGATCATGATGCATTCTCTCACAAATCTACAGCAGAGGAGCTGATTATGATTTTTTTTATCTTGCCTTTAAATTGTGGAGGTAACCTTCGACCGTTGCTCATTCTACCCTACAATAGAAGCAGTCTCTACAAAATTTATTATTATTAAAAAAACAGAGAGATAAAGGTAAGAAACCCTACCTGACGGAGCTCTCCAGCGACGGCGGGGAATTCCCCGAGAATATCTCGGACGATCTCCCGTGCCTCCTCCGCGGCCGCCGCCCTATCCTCGTCCTCCTCGGACTCGGAACCCGAGGACCCGCCTTCATCGCGCCTGCGCCGCCTGCGCTCGTCGTCCTGCCTTCTCCGACGCCGTCGGTCTTCGTCGCGGGAGCTCCGCGACCGGCCGCTGCTCTTGTGGCTATGGCGGTGGCGGTGTGAAGAGGAGGAGGACCTCTTCCTCTTGCTGCTGCGGCTGCGGCGCTCGGGGCTGCTGCTCGGGGAGGAGGCGGAGGTTGGGGAATCGGAGTCGTAGGAATCCGAGGAGGGAGAGGCGTCGCGAGATCTCTTGTGTCTGCGGCGCTTGTTCTCCTTCCCGTCTCTTCCCATCTCCTTTCCCTTCTCGTCTTTCTCGGCCGGGATGCTGGGATTCCGGGAGGCCAAAACGGTGGTGACTGGGGAGCCCGGCGCCGGTGAGTGAGGCGGCCGGCAAGGTGGCGCCGTGGCGGTGAGCGGTAACCTTGTGTTTGTGGTCGTGTGGGGCAGGGGTGACAGGGGCGAAACCCGTAAAAAAAAGGGTATGAAGATTTATATCACTGATCTTTTCCCTTTCAAAAAAGAAACAATAATATTTAAAAATATTCATATATTTATTAATGTTGTTTATTAAAAATAATCATATATCATTAATGATGTTTATAAAAATACTCATATATTTATTAATGATTTAAAAAACAAGAATTGTTCTGGTTAAGAATGCATATATATTTCCAGCAAAAAAAAATCAATATTTGAATCTTTTATGTTGGCACTGTATTTGAAACGTAGCTTTATATGAGCCCACGATAGACATAAAACATTTATGCATAACCGGCTGCACCAAGCCAAACAAATTCATAAGCCTTTGATACTTTATAATTTTATCACTCTACTCTTGCTAGTACTTTTGAATGTTTTGATTTGTAGTTCTCTAGAACTGTTTTTTTTTTGTAAATCATGCTAAAACTGTGTAGGTTTGCACAAAAGAACTAAATACTTTTTCACACAAAGTTTGGACTCAAAATCCTCTTGTTGAGTTGAAAGTTTGAGGTGGAAACTGCTTAAATTCTAGTTGAAAGTTGAATTCGTAGGTGTTTTTTATGTGTTGAAGTGGTAGTGTCTTACATGTTTAAATTCAAATAGATGAATTTGTGACAGTAGGATAGCTGCACCATATTTCCTTTGAACTATACAAAGACATACAACGACTCTGTTGTCTTTTTCAAGGATAATGCACATATATACACAACTCGTTTCGAAATATATGACATTTAATTTGAGATTAACTAATTAGAACAAATCAATTATGTTTAATATAAAGAAACAAGTTTAAATCCTAAACATCATATATTTTAAAAGGACGGATATCACACATAAGACTATACCCATTCCACGATTTGAGTCACGCACAGTATTAGATCGCGCACACAAAATTTCCCCTTCTCCAACAGCCAACCCATCCGCTCCACCCACCCACCGCGGCCACCGTCCGCTCACTCACCGCCACGGGCGACCACGCCGCCGTCCTCCGCGCGTTCTCCTCCCTGTCGGCGGCGTCCTTCCCGCCCGGCTGCTTTGCAGCATGCCGTCGTCATCCGGGAGGGCGAGCGCGGCGAGCCTGAAGTCGGATGCGAGGCGGGCATTGGGGGAGCCTCGGTCTCGACAGCTCCGTCGAGCGAGCGTCGAGCAACCAGCTGCTTCTCTCCTTGCTTCTCCCCCGTGCAAGCAGTGAGCATCTCCTCTACTCCATTCCACCGCAAGGACCACAAGCATCTGCTCCTCCACCGCAAACGAGCACCAGCATCCCCACCAATCCTTCTCCTTTCCTGTTTTCCCCATGCGGACTGCTGCTGGCTGCCCTGCAGCCCAACCACACCACGTGCGGCCATCACGTGCAGCAAGAGAGTAGAGGGGGAGGTGCACCGGAGCAGCCCTGGACAAGCAAGAGCAGCACGGGGAAGAAGCCGAGCACCTCGACACCAAGCACGAGGAGGATGTTGACGCCGAGGGGGAGGACGACCCCGACGCCGGTGCCGAGGACGAGGATTGCGTGAATCGAAGCTTGAGATGGCGAATCGGAGCTTGGGGACAACGAATCGAAGCTTGGGACGACGAATCGGAGCTTGGGACGACGAATCGAAGCTTGGGGTCGGCGGCGCGGAGGCAAATCGAAGCTTGGGCCTCCTCCGCCTGCTGCGCCCAGCTCTTGCTGCTCTACTCGGTGGTCGGTCAGCGTCCCTGAACTTGGGCCTGGAGGAGATCGATACGGTGGCGGCGACGACGAGGCGGCCATGGAGAGCAGGCTCCGGCGCTGGGGGACGACGAGGTGTGGCGGCGTCAGGAGACCGACAAGTTCGCCCGCGAGGCCGCCGTGCGTGCGCAGGAGCATGCCAGCATCGCCGCCGGCGAGTCCATGACCTGCTGTTGCGGCTCTGGTCAAGGTCGCGGCATCCTTCGCGCCATCGCGCCACCGCCTCGCCTCGTTGGCGCCATTGTGAGAGGAATCGGTAGGGAGAGAGAACGACCCATCTTTGCGTCTCGCTCTGGCTGCGACCCAAAATAGGTAGGAGGTTTGGGTTACCTGTTGGAGGCTAGAATGGAGACCAAAGACACTATTGCGACCTATTTTTACGTATGGGTCACCGTTTGGGGCTGCTGTTCGAGACAGTCTAACCACCCACAAACTCACGGATATACCTAGGTACTAGGAGTCTAGGATACACATACGTCGAGCGCCAGGAAATCGGCGGGGGAACGAGCGCCGAGCAGGCTGGAAGGAGGGCATGGGCACGTTGGGGCGGGGATGGCAAGCGAGCGCGCTCGGCAAAAATGCATAGGGAAGGCAGAGGGATACCGAGCGTCAATGGATGGCAATTCTTTTGCTGGGGCTGTTGGATAGTATTTTTTTTTTCCTTCTTTTTTTAGCTAGCCAACACCGCTGTTGGAGATGCTCTAACACTTCGCATCTATAAAACTTAAGCCTAAGAACGTGAATTCTTCCAATATGTCAAACTCTACCCTACCGTCATATCATAATGATCTCACCCTAACTAGCTAGCCTCTCTTCCATCGCATGCATGGCTGTTATTCAAGACTTTATCAGCATTCTTGGAACGGTTTGTGCGATAGATTGCCACAGAAGCGCATTCAGAACATTCAGACAATCGTCAAACGAAGTCTCGGCATTCACCAAGTAGGCAAGTACAACCATCTGCTCCTTGGACGTGCTCTCTTTCTCGATATCGTTTAAAACAAACAGCAGCAATCTACAGCAATACAGAGGCTATGCAGTTTAGCTCTACTATACTGTTTCCTACGGGGATACAAAAAACCGATCCCCATGAACACAACCACTAGAAGAAGAAAACTATAATCCCCTTATCTTCCACACGGTGTGGAATGTACAGAGCCAGCGTGAGTATCCTATTCACAAACTTACATGCAACACACTCTCAACGACTCAACCTGCACTCCACATCATGCAGTACGCCCAGCTAGTTCATCCGATTCCTCCTTGGCTCTACACTCCATGCTGTCCTCGATTTCTGACTGAATTTTCTTTGGCTTCCTGAGGCGCACAGAGGTCTGTTTGATGCGTCCTTTACCCGGATCAGATACTAAGAGCAGGCGGGACATGACATACGACAAAAGCTCCTCCCTATGTGAGAATGTGAAATCCAAATGAGCATACTCAAATTCATTGTATGAAACCTCCACCCCAGACTTCCGCATCAGCTTGTAGTGCTTCTTTACCATGGATGGTGAGATAACTCTGTCCCTCTGCCCAGCGACCAAGTCCACAGGGATGTCAATGAGACCATAGTGAGCTCCCAGGTCCAACGGCTCTGGTGTTCCATAGGCTTCCATATTTGCTGCTGGGCTGCCATAGTCATACATTTGAAACTTCTTTGCTCTCTTTATCTGGGCAAGGTGAAGTGCAACATGAAATGATACACCAGGCATGTCATCCATGTTATAGTGGGGCAGACCAAGAACTCCAACCCAATTTGAACTGTCACCACCAACAACATATCCCATAAGGGTTTGGACAAGTCCACCCAAAGCTGGATAGTTGTGGAAATCCCTAGCCAATTTGTTCAGAAGCATCCTAAAGAATCGAGTTGGTATGTAAAGCCCAGGTATTAACGGTGCAAGTACTGGACCAACAAACAGAATGAGCTTCTCCACCATACTGAATACCACATTTGAATCCTCATGAAAACCTGCAGGTGATAGCAGGACCAGTCTTGACAACCTGTGCGGCTTCTGTGCGATCCTTGAAGTCACCACATACATCAACATGACTGCACCTCCCAAGCTGTGGCAAACAGCACAAAGCTTGTATGGTTGATCTTCTGCACTGTCTTCCTGTGAAGCCTGCACTTCCAAATTCTTTATCCTATCATTTTGATCTCCTGTCTCCTTTCCTGCTAAAGGCTGGCATTTACCAAGTTCTGATGTTTTAATCTTGTGGATTTCCTCAATTATTGCAGGCATATCTTTTGTTCCGTGCTCGTTGACAGAATACTTCCAGTATCTGCAAAAGGTTGAATAACGATGAACATGCGCAATCAATAACATAACCATACACAGGATAGATTGATTTCCTGATTGTGGTAAAACAAGATACACAAAAGACCAATTTAGTACTTACTTGTAGGAAGAAATATTTTTATCTATATGCTCTCTTGAGACCAAGCCTCGGAGATTACCAAGAAAAACATCATAACCTACATTCCAGAGCAAGGAAATTATAAGCACTTACTGCACAGCACCGTAATGTACTTTATCCAGTTTTATTTCTGACCTTGATCATAAGCTGCAAATGCTGGTGAGCCAACAACACCATTAGACACCCAACTGCACGGCGAATAATGAGACAAAATATGAGGTTTAACTGCTCAAATATTCAGATACTGGTTTCAACTAAAGCTCAAACAGGCTTACCTAATACGTTTTTCCTACTCACCCCAAATTACCCAATCATGTCAGCAGCCCTTCTTTATTTGGACACTATATTCGGTAGCATAACTTTTTAGTATAAGCTAATTTTAGCATTTATCTTATGATTGTCACTGGGAAAATACTTGATATTCCAAGAGCAAGAAGGCTGGCAACCAGATGCAGGATGAAGATCATGACGATAAGACATATTTAGTTAGTCAGTTCAGATATTTAGTTAGAGATATGGAGGACTATATGAAGGACTATGGTTAGCTTAGGATTGTTAAGGAATTGGTTTATGCGTGGTTTACTGGCAGCTTCAGAGGGCCAAAGAGCTGGCCTATATATAAGAATGCCTTGTAATCTGGAACAGCAAACAGTTGAATCTAGTTTCCTCCACACCTTTCTCAAACAAGTGCAGAGCAGAACGGACTTGGTCCCTTCCCTCTGTCGTTACATCAGCTACATGCCAGATCCTCTGGCCATTACAATGTCTTAACTTTAAGGAACTCATGTTATGAAACCAAACACCCATGAATCTCAATGTAAAAGAGTAAGTGATAAAAATGTACTAATTACACGTATAACTCTTGGTTAAGAACAAAGATCAAAATATCAGTTTCAACAGTGGAAATTACCACTATTACTAACAAAATGATCATATGTAGGACTAATACCATCTTCAGCTTACAGATCAGAAGTGCGCCAAGTGATAATGGCCGGGAGTGTTTTAGACATGGGTTGATGCATGATTACACAACACTCTTGATTAATCAATGTGCTGATTTCAACTAAAAATCTACTCGCTGGCTAATATCTTTAGCGATTTGTCAGTCAGTTTGGGAAAACATGGAAACAGCTATACCATCAGCTCATTTCTGTAGACGATCATGCAATTTGTCTAAATTCCCACACCGTCCAAAAGGTCCAATAACTCAAACCAAGAATAACTTGTTTGAAAGATTTGATGCTTGTCAAGTGCCAAAACTGTTCAGGTTGTAAAGATGCAAACAAAGGATAATACAAAAATTAGAAAAAAAAAGCAAAATTAATGAAGAAAATACGAGTTTATAAAACATCAGTGGCAAATGTCCTAAAGCTGCATCAAATGTCAATAACATCGTCAATAGTGATTTGGTCAGCACTCACCCCATAGACGAGTCCAGTATTCCATGTTGTAACAAGACAACCTTCCGTGAATCACGCCTAAAGTAAACAATGCATCAAATTTCCATCCGCAAACATCAGGAATCAGGAAAGACGACAACATGAGACATGTTATTGTTTTCACCTTGGAATTCTCTCCAGTAACAGAACATACCCATCTGAGGTAACAACCTTTATAGCCTCAAATGGATAACTGAAAAAAAGGTCAACAGGAAAACAATATAAATCACTAATGCATATTAATAGCCAATGAGAAATAAGTTGGATTAAAGAAAAAGTTTTTTATATTCAATAGAGTTAGCTATATCAAGTATGTACTCCAAGTAGACAGTGCCATATGTAGCATATTTTAGCACGTATACAAGAAAAAATTACAGTAGTACCAGAAGCCACATAATACATGTCTACGATACTATTGCAATTCCCACTTTGGCTTCCAAGTTCCAACACTGCACAAATATAAGGGATAGAGGTGCTCACCCAAGCTCAGTAATAACATCCTCACATGTTCGGGAATCTGTGTTCAAAGAATGACGATATACAGTTTTCCTCTCTGTTGGAACTGGATCATCACTGCCAACATTTGCTGTTGGCACATGAACAACAGGACTACTACCACGGCCGCTTCCATGAATCAAGCAAAATAACTTCTGCCACACTTCCGAAGGAGATAGAACATAATGTGCTCCTTTGTGAACAATATCAAAGACTGATTCAATGAATATCTCAATTGCCAGATGTAGATCCTATATGAAAACGAAGTAATCGAGTAGGTGAATATTTAGATGTGTGTAGGGAATTTGAACAAGAAAGGTTCAAATCATCATAACTTGCCAAGTAGGTCAAGGGTTGTGTTTCTGTTTCTTTTTTTTAGAAGTCACAAGTGTGTTTATTTCAGACCCTCAAAGCTCGGCGAGGAGTGAGGTGTGCTGTTTGTAAGAAGCCATTTTCTCTCTATTAATACAAAGATACACAGTTCTCCTACGTATTTGAGACAAAAATAACTTGCCAATGAAATAAATAAACTGACAAACAGAAATTCAAATACTACCTCAAAAACTCCACGCCTCCTATCGGTCGTGCGTTGGAGAAATTGATCCCTTATATGAAACGATCTCTTGGCAGGACTACTAGTTCTTGAAAGATGAGGAGTTTCTGCACTTTTAGCAGACGACCTTACTATTCGAAACTTGATGGCATTGAACAGGACAAATAACAAAGATACGAAGACTCTCAATGGCCAAAGAATCCAGGACACCACATATCTGATATGCCTTCTCAATCGGCGATCACGTCTACCAAAGCTGCTTGCATGTGATAGTCGTGAACTTTGGGACAACGGAGAGGGAGGGCATACAAACTCTTCATTTTCATCATCCCCAGTGACAGAATCAGCAACTGATTCAGTATCAGAATCGACAGAAAGTTCATGGATGAACTCATTGAACGAAGATACCCCACTGAAGGTCAGGACAAAATAATAAAGTCATCAGATAAAAAAAAGTAAAAGTATGTTCAAAAGAAAACAAGAATATGCATACAACATTACAACGGTTAAAACAAAAAGGAACATCCATACTGATATATCACCAGGCTAAAGTTAGTGTCCACAAGTCCTCAGAGAATTTAAGACAAACTGGATCATATCATTTACCATTACATGGCACAAAATCTATCCAAGAACTAATGTACCAAATAAAGGTCTCACTGAGTGAAGCAGCGCACCTAACCAGTCCAACCCAAAAGCTTAAGCGATTGAGAAGGGGCTAGGACAACTTTATAGCTCAATACTGAGCATAGGCACTGCTTCAAATAGTTAGTATAAAATATACTCGAAACTAACAGGCTATGAAGATTTGATTGCTTAAATTCTTATACAGAAGTTATGATGCAAGAGCACTTACATATTCAACGATACTTGCTATTTTCCTACTGAGTTCTAAGAATAGCATGTTTCAAATCACCATAGACAAATAGGAGTACATCGTAACATCATAACTCATGAATAATAAATTTTCAGCACAATTTAAGTCATGAAAAATGTCAACATTACCTTTCCATCCAACGAGGGAGACGTGGCCCACGGAGTGCTGGCTTAAGTTCCCAGCCACTGATCCCTTCCAAAATGTTGCCTTTTCCGGGTAATAGAGTCAATAAGAGTGCTGATATTCCATTTATGAACCTTGCAATATTGTTCAGTGACTCATATGTGAATGTCTTCACAGATCTGCCCACAGAAGTATCAGAAGTCAAATAGTGAATGCTGCATCTACTGAAGGGCTAAGAACGTGAAAAACAAACAGTCCAAATGAAAACAATTATTTTTAGTTTGTGTTCCTGGAAGTCCCAGAGAGATACTGAAAAGATGTATGGACAAGAGAGCCCTCCACAACAAAAAAACTCAAGTGAAAGCATAGTTCCCTAAGCGAAGGTCAAATAAGTATTTGGTTCAACAAGGTCATATGTTACAATCCACAAGTTCATCAATTGCCAACGGTACCTACAGTCCCAACTTAAACTTTACCAACAGAAGTGCAAAGGAAATTCAAATCCAATATAACTACCAACTTTTGTAAATATTAGATAGACTCATATTTCCAAAAAAAAAAAAAAAAAAAAAACCTCCACCTTGTTGCCTGGATAAATGGCTGGTTATTCAACCTAGAACCACTCCGCGGTATGACTTTTACAAAAATTGGTGGTTGACCAGCTCAACAGCATGATACAATTGCATGAGTTACCATATACAAGGCTATATGGATCACCGGCACAAGAATTGAGCTTCGTTACTTGGCCAATAAGTGCTAATCCTTCTACAAGCCATTGCTGAGGATTATTTATGTACATCAGACAAAACTATAGCAGCATTGGATGTTTGGGCTTCATGTGCTCATTGATTTAGTGCTAGCAGGAGCCATACATTACCTGGTGCAACCGGAGCGACTGCACAGGGCCCCAAATAATGAGAGTCCCCTAATCAACAAAATTAAGCCCAGGAATACAGGCATTATAGACCAGTCAGTCCATTTTCTGCAGCCGTTGATTAAGTTTTGTGCCTGCATGGTACACCTTAAAACTCTATCAATCCTCAATTGATTTCGACAGGGTTCAGTGCTGTGGTTTGAATCTTGCTTGCGCTCTTGGGGCTTCATCTCATCTAACTTCTCAAGCCGGCCAATCATCTATTTCTCTAGTTTTTCTAACATGTTGGCTTGCCCTATCATGATCTCATTTATTTCCGTCTTTCCAACGCCCGGTGTGTTCTTGTCTCTTGGAATTGAATTAGGATGTTTGGGTTTTAGTTCTAGTAACTCTGCGTCACCTTTAATTAGTTTCTAACTATGATATGTGAACATGGATGTCTATCTTCTCAAGTCTTTAAGAATTATAAAATTATGTTTGTTACTTTGAAACAAGAAAGACTCAACAGATTGCCATTAGAAATTACGCCTGGAAAAGGTTAATATTAAGATATAACTGAGGATTTTATTTCAAAGCATACTAACCGAACTATGATAGTTTGGATTATTACAAAACACCTGACATTATATAATGATGAAATAAAAATATGTTTTGGTTATTTGTATTCCTAGGGCCCCATTTTTTGTATTTCGCTCCAGGGCCTGATAAACTCTGGTATGGCTGGTGTTAGTCTCTGGCTCTCTGCAATTCGAGGCTTGTGCTAGGGCATACTTGCATTCATCATGGTGTATTAATCTACAAGGGTAATCTCAGGTGAGTTACCATATGCAAAGGCTATATGAATGGGTTACCGACATGACAATTTAGCTTGGTGACTTGACCAAGCTAATCCTTCTACACGCCATTGCTCAGGATTATTTATGTACAGCATATAAAACTATAAAATCATTGCATGTTCAGTATTCATGTGCTAATTGATTTAGTGCTAGCCTCTGCAATTCGAGTCTTGTGCTAGGGCACAATTACATTCATCATGGTCTATTTACCTAACAGTGTAAACTCAGGTGGGGAAACTACTCTCATGGATATTAATGAGCAAATAAATTAGAAGTGCATTATCCTTGAACCCCCAAAAAGGAACATCATCCACTTAGGATTGGGTATGGCAACCACGCCGTGTTTTTGCACATCCCTCTTTAAGCTCCTTCTGTTAGGAAATCTTCAGAACCAATTTCATAATCACGGCCTGCGACAATTACTAATATTCTTCGCAACCGTGTCTTGACGCAATCATCAGGAGGCCAACACCCTACAAGATCTCCAATCCAACTCGAAATTCGTCACTAGCAACACGCGGCTCTTTATCCCAAATCCCATCATCAAACAGGGTAACCCTCAACCCCAACCGAGCCATCCCATCGGGGACACAAGAACCCTCTGAGCTCGGCGATTCCCCACGCCCTCACGAACCATTCCTAGTACAAGTACATCACCCACCGGCGGACAAACACACATACAACGAAATCGCGGAGGTGGGACGGGGGGAGGCGGGCTGCTTACTCCTTGGCGACGGCTAGGACGTTGTCGACGAATTCCTGCAGCATTGCTGACCGCGGATCGGCGCGGCGAGCCGCGGATTGGGCAGTTGCACCACCAGCTCCTTCTAGAACCACGCCGAGGCTCCGGGAGGGAAGAGGCGACGCGAGCGAGCCAACGAATCCAGAGGGCGGAAAAGAAAGGGATTGGGGAGAGAACGGAAAGGACACAGGCGGTTCGACCCCTATTTTTGCATATTCGCTTCTCCGTTTCGATTTATTTTTTTGGACAAATACAATTAATTGATGGGGAATTATCTGGTCCACATATATCAGCCGCGCGATTGGGCGGTACGTCAAACATGTCATGTGGGCCACGCAAGAAAACGTTGCCCACATGTCGGACCGTCTCGGAAAACGGACATCTTGCGTGGCGTGCCAGAAAACGGAGTTAACACATTGGATATTTATTTTTCTCCAAACCATAAAACCAGAACTTTTGAAACCACATGTCATACCTCCCTGCGCTGCATGGTTTTATTTTTTTTCTTTTTTATTTATTTTTGGCTGAAACTTTAAAAAATCATAGTAAATTAAGAAAAATAATAAAATAGAAACTTCAATTTTGTTGACTCAAATATATAAACACAGAAAATATGCAATATTGTATACTTTAGTACAAAATTTTTATTATAGATTTGAATCTTTTTTTATAATTAAATAGAATAATTCATAACTGCATTTTCTATGGTCCAATCATGGTGAAAATTTTATGGCAGCCTAATTATGGTATGCTTAAATTGTATTAACATTTTCATGCTCATCGGATCATGTATAACTTAATTATGGATTTATTTATGGAAAACATATTAAATAAATCTAAAACTAAGTTATACATGATACAATGCGTACGGTTGAAGCATACAATAATTATCTCATTATAAAAATTTCATCATAATTGGACCACAGAACATCCAGTTATGAATTATTCGATTTAGTTATAGTAAAAATGGATCTAAATTTATAATAAAGCATATTGTATTATATATTTTATGTATTTATATATTTATGTGGGGTCTAACAAAATTGGATTTTTCAAAGAAACAGACAAAACCACCTTCGAAACCGCTTATATCCAGGTTAGGGGTGTAATAGTATGGTTTCAAATATTGAGGGAGATCGGTTACCCGGTTTGCAGTCTAGGAAGAAAACTTAAACTCGGCCCAATGTCTAGGGAGGCAAAAAGAACTTTTTCCCTAGATAAACAGTTTTATACGTGGCCGTGTCCTTTTTTATAGTTTTCTGATAGCCAAGGTTAGAGCATCTCCACTAGTATTTCAAAATATATTTCTAATTAAGATGATATTGCCAAGTGAAGAGAATTGTTCATATGTTTTGAAATTGTTAGGCTAATAAGTGTTGATCCATTTTGTTGTTTGACGTACATGTCTATCTTTGAGGATTTACATGACTTGTATAGTCTATGGTATACCTGAATGTCATATCTTCCTTTTCGGTGTTTGATGCCAAAGGGGGAGAGAAATGCATATGGAGAGACGTCAGAAATGCGTATGGAGAGAAGGTTTTTGGAATCTTGAGGGGGAGTTCACTCTACAATTGTAACCTTACCTCAAGATTTCAAAAAACTTTTGCATATGGAGAGAAGTTAGAAATGCATATGGAGAGAAGTTTTTTAGAATCTTGAGGGGGAGTTCACTCTACGATTGGTGTTTCATTAGTTGAAAACCAACCCTGTAGTAGAGAAATGCATATGAAGAGAAGTTTTTTGAATCTTGAGGTAAAGTTCCAAGCGTAGAATGAACTTCACTTGGGTTTAACCTCAAATGTGCATATTGATGCTACATCATATATTTTATATGCACACATTTAGGGGGAGTTCACTCTACAATTGGTGTTTCATTAGTTGAAAACCAACCCTCTAGTATATGATTCATGTAAATGTTGATATATACTAGAGATAACTTTTTATTATCTCTCTTCATATGATCGGGTTGTCATCAATCACCAAAAATGGGGAGATTGAAGGATCTTGGCCACTAGCATTGTGCTATAGTGAGTTTTGGTGATTAATGACAACTGAGTGTGCGGGACTAACTATTTTCATGAGATTGTGTGGTAGGTTGAGTTTCGGAATCAAGGTGAAAAGGTTGATACTTCATTGGTGGAATATCAACAATTTGAGGATGTGAATGAAATAAACACCATGAGTTGATGAAGATCAAAAGAAAGAATATGATGAGTTGGGGGATTAATAACCATGGAAGAAGATCTGTTGAGTTGATGATCAACAACTATGGTTATCAAAATGAGAAATTGAATATATTGATGATGCATGATACAAAGTGGGTTTGTATGGAAAGATGGTGAAGGGTTGTCGACGAGTGATAATTACCTAATTTATTAATGAAAACTCGTCAACATTCCGACTGAAATGAACCATGCTAGTATTAAAATATAATAATTATTTTTTACCCTGACAAGTTTCACAAGTTTTGATGTTTTTTTGAAAGAAGGAAGAAAATGGAGAAAAACCAGTCGAAACCAGCTAGGTGCCTGGCTGGCCGGCCCTGTGCTTGGTGTTGGTGTTTCTTAGGCTATAGAATTAGATTCTGCAAGCGCACAGAATAACCCGTTGTAGCATTTCACCTCGGAGTATTCCGGGGTATCGTATTTATTTTCTCGAGGAAGAAATATGGTTATAGTGTATTGAAGAAATGAGTGAATAGCCTCTATAATAATGATCACTCACTAATTCTAGGTAAGATAGACAAGTGGCTAGATAATGGTCAAATGAATGACTGGATAGAAGGCTTGGAATGACCAGCGACACAGGAGACTCAGTAAGGATCAAAGGAAAGTAGTTGGGAGAACTACGGGTGAAGGGATGAGAAGCCTCCCTAGCATTAACCTAGAGTTACCCTTAGATGTAAGGAATCTTAACTTGCTTCGACGGCTAGAGCGGGAGGACCCAGACTGGGATGAGAAGGGGGTCCTCTGGCTCATCAACTACTGTTATGAGAGTACCCAAACATGGCGGAGAACAAAGAATGGGCAGGGCTATCACCACCTGCCGCCTACCACAGCGGTACCGTGGGGTGAAACACACTCCCTTGCTAGTGCTAAGTCAGACACCACATCTGCACTTAGAGCTAGAAATCCTCCTGAGGCCTTGACAAAGGAAAATCCTTTCACTCGAGGAGTTTACAAGCTCCTAGTCCAAGAGAGAAAGACCCACGAGCTAAGCTCCCGATAGAGCTAGTTATACTCTAATACTAAACTAGAGGCGAGAAAAATAAACTTCCACTCTCTCAAGATCGATGATTAAAAGGGATAAAACTAAGTGAAAAGTAAAGCTTATTCTAGACTATAGAAGATAAATAGATATATATTGATATGATGTTCGAAAAATAAGTAAAAGATACAAGAGCTTTACCGAAACTCCGAAGCTCTCCGGAACCCCGAGACAAGCTCGACTCAACCCTAACTCCCAACTACAACCTAAGCTACAAAGTGGAAATGAAAGTGGAATGAACTCCTTGAAGTATTCTCCTTAGGTGTGTGTTGAAATGGGGGGGGTGAAGGGCTTCTTTTATAGCTCTCCAAGGCGGTGCTCCAGCTTAATGTTCAAGCCATGAAGGTGGAGTACCTCACACGCAAAGAAGGTGGCGTAAAGTGGAAGCAGCAGGCTGCCCAGGCTAGGATTTCATCCACCTGGTACCGTCTTTCTCGTGTGCGGTCTTGATGCTGCCTTGAAGTCGATAGGAACTGAATTGTGCCCGAATTAGCCATGCGGGTGGGCCCTCTAATCCAATGTTGAGACTTGTGGACTACTGGATGAGACCGACCTTTAGTGGACGTATCTGGATCACTTAGGATGTGTTTTTGGAGCCTCGGATCAGTGACGTGGCAGTGGGCTTCAGGGGGGTGGCCGGCCGGCCAGGCATTTTCTCCAATTTTACCTAGTTTTTGCACCTGTGTCCCTGCATTCACAACTCATCCAAAACTTGTGGAATTCATTCGCAATAAACAAATTTATGCATGGAACATGGTGTGATTTCCCCATTTTATTCCCAAGATGTTGATAGTAAAATATATTAAATTGACCATCAACATACCGCAAGCTTAAACTTTTGCTTGTCCTCGAGCAAAGCTAAAGACTCAGGCTCGGTGGATTAGGAATTGCATCTATGTCTACACCTTGCAATTGCCTATGCAGAAACCACTCTTTCATTCGTAGATTGAATAAGTCAGCACTTATATAGTCTCATACCTTTGCTCACTTGTGGGGCTTAATTGCAAGTTCTCCTCATCTTCGGCGGTTGACAAGTTGAACAGTCATCACCAGAGTTTCTTGCAGCTGTTCAGGTTCCATCTCAGGGACATTTTGTGTTTTTCCAAAGAAATGGTTAAGTGTCCCTAATGGTTTGTCTCGAATCTCACAAGGTGTATAATTTCCTCACCATAAAATTCTTCTACTCTAAGGCTGATATGTGGAGCTTGTAGGAAGGGATAGAGATTGCATACCTTGATTACCTTTATTGCCTTGCCTAAGAATGGTTCACAAGAGTTGGTACTCATCAAATTCCGCTCTTTGGAATTTATAATTTTTAGGGGAGAGGGACAGAATGGACTCACACGTAGAGATCTTTGGTCTTAATTTGTTGAGCTCCTTGTTCACTCCTCTTTTCGAGTGGAATTCTTCCTTCTCTCTTCCTTTTTTATAGAAGATAAATTCCATCTCCTTTTTGCTAATATTTTAGGAGGGTTCTATGCATGGAGCTGTGTGTGAAGACCTTGAAGATGAATAGGTACACAGTGGAGATTTTAGGCTGGTATGGTGGGGTTTGTTCTGTAAATGGTGGATATCAACACCTGGAGTGGTGACTGACATGCCGAACAAATATCTAAGGCTAGCAACCAATGGGTACGCAAAGGAGAAAGAACGACAGATGATAAGTACCTTCCTCAAGCGGACACATTACTCCACAGAGTTCAAAGCAATTCAAAGTAGCGTAAGGCAGGTCGCAGTGGGTGCGTTATGCCACATGCTACAGCGGGATGCAACTCCGGGATAGCACTTTTCGCCCCGCAGTGGGGTGCACTACCTGGCGCTGCATCTTTCTGAACCGCCGCTCGAGCACCAAATTTGGCACGGTAGCGAACGGGCGCTATGCACGTACGTGACACGGGGCCCACCGGCGCGTGCCCGCTGCCGCTCGCGAGGAGGACCGCCGCCGTAGAAAGACAGAGGAGGTGACGACGGTGGAAAAGGAGGAGCGGCGGAGCAGGTGGCGGACCGGAGCATCTCGCCATCGAGGTCGCTACCAAGAGAGAGGGGAAGAATAATCGAGGCACAAATCAATGGAGGCTCAACACAAATTGATAGAAATCGATGAAGAATTAACACAAATCGATAGAAATCGATGGGGAATCAACACAAATTGACACAAATCAACACAAATTGACCCGCTGCAGCACGTCCTTGAGGCCGTGGAGGGCACGCTGTGAGGCCCGCTTAGGGATGGGAATGGGCCGGGTCGCCCCATTGGGTCATTGGCCCGACCCATAAGATGAAGGCCGATGGGCCACATGGGTCGGCCTCAAAGTAGAAATGGGTCAAAAGGGCCGAAACCCACCGACCCAATGGGTACCACGAAGCCGACCCAAAACTATTTACGTCTCACAATCCCATACTACCCTATTCACGCAAAGGATGTCACGAAGTTGCCGTCACCATATTTCTCTGCGGCACGCGTTCATGACCAGAATTCAAAGGTGTGCATGCATGCATCTCGAATGCTAACGAAAGAAACTAATGTAAATAAACATGGGCAGTAGCTGCAAGCTCCATGCAGAGGATGGGTACGCCTTTTCCATGGACGGGTGATGCCATTGTCGCATGTCTGGTACTGATGGCTACTGGGTGAAGAAGCAGGACCAACTCGTGTGTTTTTCTGTCTCGTTGTCTCGGTGATTTTCGTCATGGCCCTCACGGTGTGCACTGTGCAGTGTGGTCTCATCTCTAGCTCAATCCATGCATCTAGTTTCTAGCTAGTCAAAGAAAACATGCTACTATCATGCGTGTATCATCAACCAGCATGCGTCCTCAATCTCATGTCTTTTCGTTCAGTTCATGATGGAACAAACGATGGTTGACAGTCAGCTCGGAGCAGGTGGTGTTCTAGGTGATGGTGTCGCTCACCCGGGTCTGCAGCTATACGATTCCATCTTTTATTTATGCATTGGAATGGGTCGACCCGTAATACCCATTGGGCCAATAAGGCCATATCTAAAGATAGAATGGGTCGACCCGTGGCCCCTAAAATTAGCCTTGGGGCCGCAGGGGCCAGGGCCAAGGCCAGGTCCGGGTCGACCCATTCCCACCCCTAGGCCCGCTGAGGGATGACGACACTGGGAGGGTATGCCTGCTTCTCCGCCCGGCACCGGCTCGAGTAGCAGTAGTAGCATCCGTGGCGACAACCTCGAGCTTGGTCTACGCCGCCGCTATGCGTGCCCCTATGCCCGCGCGCTCTTGCCGCCGCTCTCATCGTGGGTCCTACCACCGCACGCTGCAAGCCGGCAACAGAAAGGTCATGGCGGCACTCGCGAGGTCTCCAAGCTGCTCCAGCGGAGGGAGCCGCTCGCCGGGCTGCCTGCTCTTGGTGGAGGGAGATTCCATGCTCATGGGTAGGGATGGCAATTCTACCCGCGGGCGTGGGTACCCGCGGGTTTTGTACCCGATGGGTGCGTGTATGGGCATGAATTTTTACCCACGGGCACGGGTGCGGGTATGAATCTTCACCCTCAGGTACGGGTGCGGGTATGAAATCTTACCCATGGGTTACCCGCAAAAGTAAATTCTACACTATTTTATGTGTGATTCTATGTATATGTAACTATGTGAAATACTTTGACTCTTCAATTATATTTTTTATGTTTGCTTTTATTTGTGGTTGCGTGTGAATAGACATGGTCTGCTTCTATACATGGTTTGATCCTTGATCTTACGTTGCAATTTCTATTTTTTTTAATAAAAAACACATATTTGTTTTTCCTTTGTAAAAACCACGGGTAACCCGATACCCGACCCATACCCGACGGGCACGGGTATGGGCAAAAAATTTTACCCGCGGGCATGTTTGTGGACGGGCAAAGTTTGGCATCGCGGGTATGCTCTCGGGCGGGTAAATGGCTTACCCGCAGCCTACCCGACCCGCTGCCATCCCTACTCGTGGGTGTGAGCAGGTGGAGGGAGCAGCTCACCAGAGGCCCTGCCTGCCTTCTCCGACGTGGGGCAGGTAGAGCAGCATCGGAGAGGAAGACCGGGGAGAGAGAGCGCAGAGGAGGGCAGCGGAGATTGCGAGATCTCGGAGAGAACGGCAGGAGGAAATATCTGGGAGGTCTAGGGTGCAGAATAAAATAAAATAGAGAGAGGAACAAGGATATGATAGTTGGGATTGTTGAATAGAATATATATTTGTTGGTATAGGGTATGAGATATAGAGTACCACGAGTGCAGGAGAAGTTGGGATAGAGTAGGGAATCTTGATGACCAGGCAGGAATATTCTTTTTGGGGATGGGAAATAGAGTAACATCAGTGCGAACAGCCTAAGGTGGTTTTGCATAGTAAATCTTATATGGATTTGATGGGTATTTTAAATCAATAGGGAAACTTTGCCATGATTAACTTTTCTTAAAACTTCCAAGGTTCCCTACTAAAGCATGCATAGCTACTCTGGATTAACTATATCAAATCTCCCAACAGCCTAGATTAATGAGACAATTGCCCGTGCTCCCTTTAAGTTATACTTAGGCGAGATGTTTAATACCAACGAATTCAACATATCAGGAAAGTAATGAGTTCTGAATGAGGCATTTGCAAAACATAAACAAAGCAATTGTTCATCATCTCCAAAGTAAGGGAATCACATTGGTTTCCACACATAAATGCTCTTTACTATTATTATTATTATTATAACTATAATTATATATGATGCTCAAGACCAATGAAGGGAAATGAGGAGCAGGTATTCCTCTGTCCTTGGCAGGTAAGTGACTTGGGCCGTACCCGAAACACTGACATGCGCAGCAATGCGCGTAACCAGAGGGGTTATGTCAATGTGGTTCGCGCCCGCAGCCAACCTTTTGCCAATGATTGATCATGCTCAAGAAGGGGTAAAACTTGATCTTCTTGGCCATTGCATAAAGGCACATCAACTCAGGAGTTGTGCAAAGACGCAGCTTGTGGCAAGGGTGGACTACCATAGCAATTCACTTGGCCAAAACACGAAGAGTGGGTTGTGAATAGAGACATTACTGGTTTTGTTGCTCACAGGCCGTCGGAGATCGCATCCCACCATGAGCTACGGTCATAGCAGTGGTGCGTCTCCAGATGGTGGGGCTCAATAAAACATCTCTTTGAAAAGCCAAGAGCAACACTAAAATCTTTTGTAGCCATGACAAAAATCTTCATTGAAGAAACGAAAACGAACCCTTGTGTCAGACCCGATTGTTTCAACATTGAAAGAAATTAAGAATTCCATGGTGAGAAATGTCGAACCTTCTTCCGTGATGTCGGAAAAGTCTTCCCATCCGACGTGCTTGAATGCGCGCTCCATATCATGACGTAGACCCGTCTTGATGAGAAAAGATGGTCGAAGGTCGTGGGGTACCCATAGCTCTGGTATTTCAAGAGCTCAAGAGTCCGGACCTTGATTTGTTCAACCGAGGTCAGGACATGAATACAGAAGGATCACCTTGGCACTGCAGGAGGGTCCTCCTCATGGGACACCATGTCACGGTGGGCTGAATCCACTGACATGGCGTCCCGCGAGGATGAGGAACTCTGCGAGTGCCTGAAACTACCTGGAGTGAGCTTCCTCCAGATGGCACTCGGGCTCTCTTCAACATGGTGTGTGCAAAAGGCTAATCCACACAATACCCGAAGGGATATAAAAAAGTTCGTGGTTATTATCAGTCGTCCTTGTGGGGACTTAACCTCCACAAACATTCTCGTTGTTGCAGCCAACTATTTATGATAAAAGAAAATATTTTTGGTAGTCAATAGCTAAGACAAATGTGCTTTGGTGGGTAGCGATAAGACGAGAACAACCAGGAGGCGGCCGACCGAACATGGTGGAGCTAGCCGGCCTGGCGCCTGCGCCGACGACCTCTTTGACACCAACTTTTCTTGGTTCCTACACTGCACGTTAATGCTCCCTGGACAAGGCACTAGGCCACTGGCCTGACATTTGGGGCCGGGGGGCCATCAAAGGCCATGCTTTTTTTCTTTTTATATGCAATGTGAAGGTAAATGCAATTGGAAAATAAAACATGCCATGTGATGAAAAATAAATAATGCAAGGAAAGAAACAATCTTATTGCAAATGCAATTATGGATAAATACCATGTGCCTTATGGTGAGGGCTCGGTCTCTCCATCCCGAGCAGGATGTTCGGGTAGCTTGATTCCCAATGAAGAATCCGAATATTTCTTCTTGTCACACCATACCTTGCGAGGGGTAGGCGGGGTCTTGGCTTCAACCTTCTCACCCAATTTTGGTTGTGTGACATCCCTGATGTTAATACATTGAAAGCACCTTTAAAACAGGTTAAAAGGGGAACAATGGTGTTAGAACTCAAAACTTTACCCAAAATTCAAATTGAAATTCAAAACAAAGGTCTTTTTGACACCCAACTGAAACCTCAAGAAATTTGTACTAAACTTGAAAATCTACAAAAATAAAAGTTGTTTGTCATCACAAATAAGGCCTAGTCATTGTTGTAACACCCCTGGTGTTTTAAGCGTATAAGTAAGAGTGATTAAACAAACTAAGGAACTATAAACCCTGAAACTAAATCACTAGTAGGAATGAGAATTATACATGAGGATTGTTAAGTTTGTACTCGTGTTTTGGTTCTTGAAATTGAACCCAACAAAAACTTTTCTAGTACAAATCTAAACATCTTCTCTTACAAGTTGCACGACAAAACTCTAAATACATACTCTCGAGACGACGCATAAAAATTTCCTAAAAAGAAATCAGGATTGAATGGCAAATTAAGTAATGCTTCTATGCCCCTAAAGGTCTTAAAGGACTAATGGCTCATGTGAAGTCAACACATGAAATAATTCCAACTAACGATATTAATGACCTTCAGAAGGCAAGGTTCTAATTTAAAAATTTTAAATAAGAGTTGTGCACATCACAAACGTCTGATCAATATGAAAGGGTTGGGAAAGTATGTTCTAATTATAAAACCAAACCACTTTCTCAAATGAAAGTTGTGTATCTAAAAATGTCATTTGCAACCTTGGTGAGTTATGTATAACTCAGATGCTTAATCTACCAAACATAGGAAATCAAGTTTGAAAGACCAACTTAAACATGGGATGAAAAACACACGGTCACACACCCTTTTTAAAGGAGCTCACCTTGGGCTATAAATAGAATAATATTTAGAGTGCTCCTGATGTTCTTTAGTAAAATAATTGTTAATGATTTAATGTTAGGGTTAAACACTTGGACTAATAAAGCTTGTAGATCTAATCATGGCCTACATGTGGCAATCTTGAGGTTTTAATAATAAAATGAGATTTTGTTCACAATATGAGCTTTCATAAAATACAAAGGATGTAAATTAATTAATATTTAATATATTTCAAGTTGTTAACGACATAATTAAAAGTTGAGCATATAAAATAAATAAGCTTTTAACCTCCATGTATGTGTCCATGTTTTAACTTTAAGTTAAAATAAGATTTTTACTCTCAAAATAAAAGGAGGTAGGACTTTAAATTGAAAACTCTCTTTGAGTATTATACCTCTAATGTTTAGTGACACTATTGAAGGGTCTAAGAAAGGAGGGAGAGGTTAAATAAAATAATTAATAAAAAGGAAGATAAGGCAAAACAATGGGGTTAGAATTCAGAAATTGACCAAAAATTCAGACTGAAATTCAAAAACAAAGGTCTGGTGACACCCAACAGAAATCTCAAGATTTTGGTACTGAACTTAAAATCTCCGACAATAAGAGTTGCTGTCATCACAGATACAACCCTTCATAACAAATCTCGCCACGGCGTTCGCTCCGCTTGTTGACCCTCGAACCAGCATGTCCGTCACGATCGAGCTTACCCAGTATTGTCCGTCACGATCGAGCTTACCCAGTATGTCCGTCACGATCGAGCCTACCCAGTATGTCCGTCACGATCGAGCCTAGCCAGTATTGTCCCTGATGATCGAGCCTAGCCAGTATGTCCGTGACGATCGAGCCTAGCCAGTATTGTCCGTGACGATCGAGCCTAGCTAGTAGTTTCAGTCACGATTCGAGGCCGCACGTTAGCACGCTCGAGGCTCCGCAGCCCAGCTCGAGGGGGCACTTACCCTCGAGCGACGTTCCGTCACGCTCGAGGCTTCGCAGCCAAGCTCGAGGGGGCACTTACCCTCGAGCGACGTTCCGTCACGCTCGAGGCTTCGCAGCCAAGCTCGAGGGGGCACTTACCCTCGAGCGACGTTTCCGACCGTTCGAGGCTCGGCAAGCTCGAGCTTGCGGTTCAAGCTCGAAGCGCCGTAGCGCCTGGTCGAAGTGCCGGTCCAAGCTCGAAAGTTGTGTCCCACACCTCAAACTCCAACTTTTAATTTTACACGTTTCGAAGTTCAGCTCAAATTTTTGGAGAAAGTTCAAAAGGGGCAAAGGAACTCCACGGGGCTGCCAGCTCGCCCCTGGCGCGCTCTGCTCCGGCCGGAGTCCGGCCGCCACGTGGCCGGCGTGTGGCGGAGACCGCGTCGGGTCGGCCGAGCCGCGGCGGCAGCTAGCGTTTGTCCTCACGCGTTTGTCCAAGCCTTCCGTACCGTCACGTCGCGGGCGACGGCGCACTGCTGCCTCGCGCCGCGGAGCGCCATCATACGGTCGCGCGCCGCCGTGGCCGCACGCGCGCTCGCGCCGCGCCGAGCGCACTGCAGGCGGTAGCCGTTCGCGTCGCGCCAAAGCCTCTGCTGAGGATCTCCACTTCATCACGCGATGATCTTTGACGCCCAACCGCGCGTGTGCGCTCTGTTCGAGCTCGCCGCGCCATCAATGGCGACCGCGACAGCCACCCACGCGCTCGCACGCTCCCGAGGCCGCACTGTGCCACTCTCGCGTGCCCAAGCACTCCACCGCGCACTCCCACCCCTCCTCTCACTCGCTCACTTGGCCATTTTCCACTTCCCCGCGCTCGCTCGGTCTTCTTCTTCCTCGCGCCGCGCGAACCGAGCCGAGCTCCTCCGAGAAATTCGCCTCCCACACTCCACCATTCCCAAATTCGTCGCGCACGAAGCTAGACCTCTACCCTAGCTCCATTTCCCCCACTTTCCCCAAGCTATTGTCCCTTCTCCGGCGAGAATTCGTGATTTCCCCCAAATCGCGATTTTCGGCCGCCGGAGCACCCGCACATCGAGACCCTACTCCGAGCCGTCCCCGAGGTCAACCGAGCACGCCATTGGCTTCCTCGAGCTCCACTGGTGCTCTAGGACCCCTCGAACCTCGGCGAACGACCCCGAGCTCACCGGCGTATAAGCCGCGGCGGCCGCGCCGCCACCACCTCGTCGCCGGCGCAACTCCGACCACCCCTGGCCTCCAAACCGTCCCCAAACGACTCGTGGTGAGCCCAGGATCCTTTTCCCCCACTTCCCCGTGCCTAGTTCGCCGCCGTTTGGCCGGCGCAACTCCGGCGAGAGCCGAGGGCTTTCCTTCATCGTCTTCGTTTGTCTAGGGGTCTCTGTGCAAAAGTCTAGGGACTCGTTCGCGAAGTTTTGAAAGTTCTAGGGTTCCCTGCGGAAATAGATTCTTAAAACTAGATTGTTTTTCCCGAATCTTGTAAAATCCATTAAAAATCGTACAAAAATCAGAAAAATGCACAAAAATACTCTCTGGATTCGTGAGAGTCTAAACTACAATCTCTATTAGACATGTTTATACTTTTGATGAACTGTTTTTGAGCTAAAATTCAAACTATGAAAATGGAAAGTAGTGCACCATTTCAAATCCAGAGCTCCTCTAGGGTTGAGCTTTGGATATGTTGTGTGTAGTGACTTTGGACAGCTTGTGTCCAAAGGGGACCTAAAAATATGAACTGTAGCTCCAGTTATAAATTAAAATGTGTTTTCTGTCTTTTTGCAGTGCAGAAATCTTTAAAATTAATCTGTGCAGAGAAAAATCACCATTTTGCTCCAGAGGACTAAAAACTTGTTAGCACACCTGTGAAAAATGAAAAACTTAATTTTTGCTCTGTTTAGGTTAGCAAATGAATAAATATGTGTTTTTGGATAGGAATTTATTGAGGACTACCCAAGGGTTATTTTGAGCCACCACTTGGCCAGAGCCCTCCTTGTACTTATGACTAGCTTTGGTAGGAAGATTTCCTGAATTGGATGTATTTCCAATTTTATATGAATTCATTTCATTTCTGCAGGCAGCAGATTGAATTAATTTTAATAAATTATGTGTAGCTCAGATTTAGCTAAATTTTGGAGTGAGCTTAGCTCTTATACTCCAGTAGCTGTCATAAAGTTTATAGATAAAAATGATGAGCAGAAAAGGAGAAACAAAAATGCGAAGTAATCTAGATGGAAATCGATTTATATAAAAGAATAAACCTTTTTGTAGTTAGTTAGAATAAAATAAATGGAATCTGAAATTCCAGAACAGCCACCCTAAGTTATGCATCTCATGTAGAAGGCGCTATCCCGGACGGCAACTACCACCTCATCCCCGCAGACGAGGAAGAAGTTCCGGAGCACGGTGCCGGCGAAGAAACGACCAACCCGGAGGCTAACCCCCAGTTTGAGCAAGAAGGCAAGCCCCGGAGCATAACCTAACTTTACCAAATTATGCACTTTGAATTCTCTATGCTTGTGCATTTACGTTTCAAGGAGTTGATTGAATACCTTAGCTGCACATTTCCTAGTACCTATGACTTGCAATACTAGTATGAAAGGATCGATAGGGCATTGCTTTAGGTCCGTTACAAGTCGAGTGATTTCCTGTCACTCGCGAGACATAGGAATGTCTTGTCTTTACTTATGTTGGAATCATAAGGATTGACGGGCGGGATGATAGATGTAGATCTCCCGTCCGTGTATGATAATTGATTTAAGGTCGAAATGTGTGGTTGAGTGTGTCAAGTTTTTGAACGTACCACATGCATGCCGATGTATGGGGATCGGTAAGCCCGGTACCAGATTGAAGCAGCTAGGGCCGATAGCCATCTCTCCTTGGAAACTTTGTTTTCCCCTGCCGTACACTTGTGGATATATGCGTGAGACTGTGAGTGAAGCAGTAAACCTTTATCCTAAGGAAATGGACCCGGTTCCGAATTGTGGATCGATGGGAAAGGTTGGGAAATGGTTGTGCCTTTTATAGCAAGCAGAGTATCCGTGTGTGTTGGGTTTCCCCTGGCCAGGTAGCAAAAATTCGGTTCGAACTGTCCGCTTCTCGCGGTTAATGAGACTGCTTGACCGCCCTGCTACATTGAGTAACAAGTGGAACTTTGAGATTGATAAACTTGTTGTATGAATTAAATTGTATTGCACCACTTGTATGCTTAGAGAGGATGCTAATCTAGAATGGTTAAATTTACTAGAATATGATGCTAAAACTCGAAAGCAAGGACCTACTTTTAGTCGCTTTTTGGCAAACAAACCCACCAGCCAAAAGCCTCTCATGGTCTAGATGTCGGTGATGTAGTTTTCACCCGACGGGTAAGCCTTGCTGAGTATTAGTATACTCAGCCTTGCTTGTGGCAATGATTTACAGGTACACCTTTGGATGTCGATGCTTTGACTTGGCCTACCCAGGTTCCCCCTGGATGGCATATCGAATGGGTTCCGTCCTCTGCCGAGGATCAGGAGGAGTAGCACCGTGGCAGGCTTCAGCATGGTGTTATTTGTATCGTCGTTAGTTTATTTACTTCCGCTGCAATGAACTATTTTATTTCCGCTGCAAGACTTTGATACTCTGATTTCATTTCAAACTTGGTTTGTAATAACTTTGAGATACTATTTGTGTAAGTTAATTTGTGGAATGTTGTAATCTCTGGAACTCACCTTCGTGTGGGCGTGCTGTTGTTTCGATCGAGAAAAGAACGTGGTTAATCGGGTTTAATCCGACGGGGCTCCAGCTTATTCCGGATTAAGTGCCTGACTACTCGGTTAGTGGTCCTGGGGTACTTAACTTGGAATAATTTCGGAGTGGTCCGCCACAATTGTTGGGAACTTTCTCAAATTTTGCAGTTTAGCCCCTCAAATACTCGAAAAACAGTGCTGAACGCCTGTTTGAAATTAGTTTGTTTGAGCTTGAAAAATTTGAAATTTCAGGTTCGCACCAAAAAGAAAGTTGTGTTCCATATCTCAAACTCCAACTTTTATTTTTACACTTTTCAGAGTTCAGTTCAAAGTTTTGGAGAAAATTCGAAAAAGGCAAAGGAGCTCCACTGGGCGCCCGACAGACGCCCTGGCGCGCTCTGCTCCTGGCCGGAGTCCGGCCGCCACATGGCCGGCGTGCGGCGGAGACCGCGCCAGGCTGCTGAGCCGCGGCGGCGGGTTCCTCTTGTCCTCGCGCGGGTGTCCGGCCTCTTGTTCCGTCACGTCGCGCGCTGTAGCGCCGCATTGCCTCGCGCCGCGCGGTCAGGCCATCATGGCGAGCCGTGCGCAGCCGTTGGCCGTCGCTGCGTGCACGCCACGCAGAGCCGCCCCGCAGTGGATTCCTTCCCACTACGTGCCAAGGGGCACTATGGAGGATCCCCCAGCGCCCACGCCACGATCTCCACTCCCCAACCCTGTCGCGCGCTCTGTCCGAGCTCGGGGCGCATCAATGGCGCGTCGCGTCACCATCTCCCTTCGCGCGCGCTCCCGAGGCAGCTCATCCCTCTCTAGCGTGCCCAAGCACTCCACCGAGCACCCTCACACCCTCTCTCAGCCCGCACTCAGCCATTTCCCTTCTCACCGCGTTCGCTCCCACCTTCTTCAACCTCCAGCCGCGCTGAGCAAAGCTCGAGCTCTCACGCCGCAAACCGAAATCCACCGCGTTTCCCTCCACGATTTCCCAATCCCCCGCACGTGAAGCTCACTCACTCACCCAGCTAGCCGCTCGAACACTCCCCAGCTCGAATCGAGCCGCACACGCCGGGAATCGAAGCTTTTCCCCATCGCTCGGCTATTTCCGCCGCGAGCACCACCTCCACGTCGAGCTCCATACTCCGGCCATCCCCGTCTCCGCCAAACCCCACGCCGAGCTCTGCCTTCGTCCGGTGAAGCTCACACGCCTCTCCGCGCCTCGTCTCGACCACCGCAGCCGGCTATCGGCATCGCCGGAGCAAACCGTTCCGCCGCTCACCGTCGACGAGCCGTGCCGCTTCACCTCCGGCCACGAGAGCTACCTCAAACGACGCGCGGTGAGCCCCTCTTTATTTCCTCCAAAAATCATACAAAAATCGGAAAAATGCACAAAAATACTCTTTGGACTCGTGAGATTGTAAACTCCAATCTCATGTTAGTATGTATATACTTTTGGTGAATCGTTTTTGAATTAAAATTCAAACTCCGTTTTTCGAAACTTGTGCGCCATTTCAAATCCTGAGCTCTTCTGGAGCTGAGCTTTGGATATGTTGTTTTTGATGGCTTTAGGCACCTTGTGTCCAAAGGGGACCTAAAAATATGGACTGTAGTTTCAGTTATGAATTAATTTGTGTCTCCTGTCTTAGTTCAGTCCTGCAATTATTAAAAATAATCCATGCAGCCAAAAATCACCATTTTTCTCCAGAGGTCTAAGAACTTGTTAGCACATGTGGTAAAAATGCTAAACTTAATTTTTGACCCTGATGAGACTAGCAAATAAATAGATGTAGGTTTTCGGATAGAAAATTTTTGAAGGCTGTCCAAATGTTATTTTTAGCCACCACGTGGACAGAGCCTTTATTTCACTTGTGAGTAGCTCTGGTAGAAAAATTATCTGATTTGAAGGTATTTTCAATTTTATATGAATTTATCTTGTTTCTTTAAGCAGCAGTTTATACTATTTTTAATAAATTCTGTGTAGCTCAATTTTAGCTAAACTTTTGGAGTGAGTCTGACTCTTATACTCCAGTAGCTGTCATAAAGTTTGTGGATAAAAAGGATGAACAGAAACAGAGAAACAAAAATGAGAAGAAACTAGAGTAGAATCGAGTTTATAAAAAGAAATAGGTCAATTTTGATAATTAATTTAAAATGCAGCATGGGAAGTCTAAAATGTTAGAACAGCACCCTTGCTTCAAAATAATAAATTGGATTGTTTTTATATGTGTCCACAATTACCAACAGAGATACGATAAAATTCCACACCCTCCTCTAATTTTGTGAAGGAGAAAGTGGTACACTAGCATGTCTAGGTGAATATGGCCTTCAAGGCCTTGGTTTTAGATCACTTAGGCAGCCACTATAAAGTTATACATCTCATGTAGAAGGCGCACTTGCTGACGGCATCTACCACCTCGTCCCCGCCGACGAAGAAGGAGTCCCTAAGAGCGGTGCCAACGAAGTCACGGTCGACCCGGAGTCTAACGGTCAGCTAGCACAAGAAGGCAAGCCCCGGAGCATGACCAAATTTTCAATTCGTGCAACTGTGTATCTATTTATGCTTGTTCATTTATGTTCTAGGTGTTGTTTGAATACTTTAGTTGCATGATTCTAGTACCTATGACTTGAAACACTAGAATGTTAAGACCGATAGAGCAATGCCTTTAAGACCGTTACAAGTCGAGTGATTTCCTGTCACTCGTGAGATATAGGAGTTGCTTGTCTTTACTTATGTTGGAATCATAAGGATGGACGGGCGGGATGGTATGAGTAGATCTCCCGTCCGTGTATGATAATTGGATTAAGGTCGAAACGTGTGGTTCTGTGTGTCAAGTTTTTGAACGTACCACATGCATGCCGACCTATGGGAATCGGTAAGCCCGGTACCAGATTGAAGCAGCTAGGACCGATAGCCATCTCTCCTTGGAAACTTTTGTTTCCCTTGCCGTACACATGTGGATATATGCGTGATGCCGTGGGTGAAGCGGTAAACCTTTATCCTAAGGAAGTGGACCCGAGCCGAATTGTGGATTGATGGGAAAGGTTGGGAAGTGCTTGTACATTTTATAGCAAGCATTGTTCGTGTGTGTTGGGTTTCCCCTGGCCAGGTAGCAAAATTGGGTTCGAACTGTCCGCTTCTCGCGGTTAATGAGACTGCTTGACCGCTGTGCTGCATTGAGTAACAAGTGGAACTATGAGGATGATGAACTTGATGTATGTATTAAATTGTATTGCACCACTTGTATGCTTAGAAGGGATGCTAATCTAGAATGGTTAATTCTACTAGAATTTGATGCTAAAATCATGAAAGTAAGGATCCACTCTTAATAGCTTTTTGGAAAACAAACCCACTAGCCAAAAGCCTCTCATGTCTAGATGTCGGTGATGTAGTTTCACCCGACAGGTAAGCCTTGCTGAGTATTAGTATACTCAGCCTTACTTGTGGCTATTATTTCAGGTACTGTGATGGATGTGGCAGTCGATGCCAACACTTGGCCTACCCAGGTTCCTCCTGGATGGCACGTCGAGTGGGTTCCATCCTCTGCCGAGGATCGGGAGGAGTAGCACCATGGCCGGCTTCATCATGGTGTTACTATGCATCGTCGCTAGTTTAATATTCCGCTGCAATGAACTCTGATACTCTGATTTGAAATTCAAACTTGGTTTGTAATAACTTTATTATACTAATTACGTATGATGAATTTGTGGAATGTTGTAATTTCTGGAACTCACCTTCGTGTGGGCGTGCTTGTTGTTTCGATCGTGAAAGTACGTGGTTAATCGGGTATAATCCGACGGCGCTCCAGCTTATTCCGGATTAAGTGCCTGACTGCTTGATTAGCGGTCCAGGGGTACTTAACTTGGAATAATTTCGGAGTGGTCCGCCACAGCTGGCATCAGAGCCGAAACATGCGCACCAGAGAGAGCAACAAACCTTAAATAAACATTTTGGAATAAAACTTACCAACTCTTACTTCCGCCGCGCATTTGCGATGAAAGGTTATTCTTAGGACCGCTAAGGATGTTACATAGAGCGTCGAGCCTATGTGGGTTAAGGGATCACGATATGATAGGTGGCTAATTATATATTATACTGACTCCCAGCACATTTCATTCTGTCATTTACTTTACGCAATGGTGGGCGCAAGGTACGGCGATTGTTGTAACGTACCACGGCACTATATGAAAGTATAGTGGCGGCACATAGTCAATACGCTGTGATGGCGTATGAAACTAGAATAGCATGGTGGGCGCAAGGTACGGCGATTGCTGTAGCGTACCACGGCATCATATGCAAATATGATGGCGGCACAAAGTCAATACGCTATTTGATGAGCGTATGAAATTGTTAATATGTTGCCTTGGTGACATATGAAACATTGCCCGTTCAATGTTGAACGTTCGGGTGCCACCTCTATAGTCGGTGGTAATGTATGGAAACGCTTTCGTGAGTGCTGGCATGAAAGGTTGATTATACATGCTCTGGAATGGAATTTTCTGCAGGTACACTGACCATGATTCCGTAAGATGAACGGTTAGAAAAGTTCGGCTAGTTAATATAGGGAGAGACGGATATTGCCTAGCCACCGGCACTAACTTCGTAGGCCAAAAGTTTATTGGCATGTGTGTTGGTGAGAATTATTAGGCCGCTCATGCATTGCAATTCACTGAAATTATATTGAACCTTAATGCACGACCATCGAACTACCGCCATAAAAATTTGAATAACAACCGGAAATTGTGCCGAAACTCTGCCGAAAACAGTCTGCTTGCACCATTAATGCGAACATGAAAACCTCGTCAAACGAAAAAGTGTTCAACATGAAAGTTGTCATAAATGTTATCTAGTTTGTGCTGTAGAAATTTCAACGAAATTGGTTTGGTAGAACTAGAGTTATGCTTAAAACGGTAACCCCCTGTCTGCTGAAAATTTCTGGGAACAGTGAGATAAAATTAAATTTTTACACCTTCTTGACGATGGTTTCTGCTCAAACCTTCAACAGGAAACTTGTTTGAAATTACTTAAAAAATGTTCTGGCCAAATTTGGGAATTTTTGAGTTTATAGATGTTGGGTTTTACAATTTTTACTATATTGTCCAGAAACTGTTTTTATTTTCTTGGCGCTAACTAGTTCTCACGTTTGACCTTTTTGTTCAGAATGGACGCCCACGCTGACCTTGCCAGCTACCCCAACGACGTCTCCTTCTCGGACTGTTTAGGATGGGAGGGTTTTTCGGGTATCCTTTGGTCTATTTTGCAGGCGCTTGGTTATCCAACCCTGCCACAATATGAGAGAACCGTCATCCGAGACCGAGGTGTGACCCGATCTCGTGTGCATTGGTGGTGCATCGCCACCCACCGTGTCCCAGCTCCCCCACGTGGAGTGTGGAAGTTCATGGGCACCACATGAAGACCACTTGCGAGCTAGCTGCCCTCAATGGGATCAGTTCATTCTGCGCCCAGAACCCGGATCTTGTGGAGCATCAGCTTCTTGGGCTGTTTCCACCGGCCCAACCGAACGATGCTCATTGGATGAGGCGCTATCTTAGCTCACCTTTGAGGATGGCGGAGAACCCCATCGCTGCAGCTACACTTTTGATGAGGTGGATCCGAGCTTATCACCGTTTGCAGGCACTTTTAGGACGGTCACAGAGCGAGGCACTTAACCTTGCCATTGATATTGCCACGTTCTATCTTGTCATCGATTATGCAAGCTTATGAAAAGTGGCTAATACAAGTACCTACTGCAGATGACTATCACTCGTAGCGGTCATGATGCTAGCGGCTCCAACGCTAACCAGCAGGGGCCATACGGACAGCAACAGCCGCCACCACCTCCGCCACCGCAGCAACCTCCGATGTGGCAACAATTGTATGCTACTCAAATGGAAATTCTCCGGAACCTGCAGCATCAGCAACAAATGATGCAACAGCAGATGCAACAACAAGGAGGTCAACGGGCCCCTCAACCTCAAGTGGCTCGGTATGAGGACTTCTTGGCTACACACCCGCCGGTGTTCTCCAGAGCCGAGGAGCCCTTGGAGGCTGATGCGTGGATTCGAGCCATCGAATCCAAGTTCTCTATTCTGGCCACGCCTTGCACTTCCAACCACAAGGTGGTCTTCGCGGCGCAGCAACTCTGCGGCGCAGCTCTCCTGTGGTGGAAGAATTACTTGGCCCTGCAGCAGGAGGGTCACGTGATTAAGTGGGAAGAGTTCAAAGCTGCTTTCAAAGCTCACCACATTCCTGCCGGCTTGGTAGAGCGGAAGTTGACTGAGTTTCTGGCACTGACCCAGGGTACCCGCATGGTGCTCCAGTATGCCCAGGCCTTCGATGGTCTATGCCCATATGCGGGTCATAACGCCGACTCCGATGGGAAGAAAATGGAGAGGTTCCGACGTGGCCTCAACACCAAGCTCAAAGGCCCAACTGACCACCACCCGAAATCCACCGCGTTTCCCTCCACGATTTCCCAATCCCCCGCACGTGAAGCTCACTCACTCACCCAGCTAGCCGCTCGAACAGTCCCCAGCTCGAATCGAGCCGCACACGCCGGGAATCGAAGCTTTTCCCCATCGCTCGGCCATTTCCGCCGCGAGAACCACCTCCACGTCGAGCTCCATACTCCGGCCATCCCCGTCTCCGCCAAACCCCACGCCGAGCTCCGCCTTCGTCCAGTGAAGCTCACACGCCTCTCCGCGCCTTGTCTCGACCACCGCAGCTGGCTATCGACGTCGCCGGAGCAAACCGCTCTGCCGCTCACCGTCGATGAGCCGCACCGCTTCACCTCCGGCCACGAGAGCTACCTCAAACGACGCGCGGTGAGCCCCTCTTCATTTCCGCCAACTTTCCCCGAGCCAACTCACTGTCTCCTCGCCGGCGTACCAACGCCGACGAGCTGTGGACCCTTTCGCGTTCCTCTTTTTAGTTCTAGGGTCCTCTGCGCAAATTTCAGGGACTGGTTTGAAAGGTTTTAAAAGTTCTAGGGTCTTCGGTGTAAAAAGATTCTTAAACCTAGATCTATTTTGCTGAGATCTTGTAAAATCCACCAAAAATCATACAGAAATTGGAAAAATGCACAAAAATACTCTTTGTACTCGTGAGATTGTAGACTACAATCTCATGTTAGCACGTATATACTTTTGGTGAACTGTTTTTGAATTAAAATTCAAACTCCGTTTTTCGAAACTTGTGCGCCATTTCAAATCCTGAGCTCTTCTGGAGCTGAGCTTTGGATATGTTGTTTGTGATGGCTTTGGGCACCTTGTGTCCGAAGGGGACCTAAAAATATGGACTGTAGTTTCAGTTATGAATTAATTTGTGTCTCCTGTCTTAGTTCAGTCCTGCAATTATTAAAAATAATCCATGCAGCCAAAAATCACCATTTTTCTCTAGAGGTCTAAGAACTTGTTAGCACATGTGGTAAAAATTCTAAACTTAATTTTTGACCCTGATGAGACTAGCAAATAAATAGATGTATGTTTTCGGATAGAAAATTTTTGAAGGCTGTCCAAATGTTATTTTTAGCCACCACTTGGACAGAGCCTTTCTTTCACTTGTGAGTAGCTCTGGTAGAAAAATTATCTGATTGGAAGGTATTTTCAATTTTATATGAATTTATCTTGTTTCTTTAAGCAGCAGTTTATACTATTTTTAATAAATTCTGTGTAGCTCAATTTTAGCTAAAATTTTGGAGTGAGCCTGACTCTTATACTCCAGTAGCTGTCACAAAGTTTGTGGATAAAAAGGATGAACAGAAACAGAGAAACAAAAATGAGAAGAAACTAGAGTAGAATCGAGTCTATAAAAAGAAATAGGTCAATTTTGATAATTAATTAAAAATGGAGCATGGGAAGTCTAAAATGTCAGAACAGCACCCTAGCTTCAAAATAATAAATTGGATTGTTTTTATATGTGTACACAATCACGAACAGAGATACGATAAAATTCCACACCCTCCTCTAATTTTGTGAAGGATAAAATGATACACTATCATGTCTAGGTGAATATGGCCTTCAAGTCCTTGGTTTTAGATCACTTAGGCAGCCACTATAAAGTTATACATCTCATGTAGAAGGTGCTCTTGCTGACGGCATCTACCACCTCGTCCCCGCCGACGAAGAAGGAGTCCCTGAGAGTGGTGCCAACGAAGTCACGGTCGACCCGGAGTCTAACAGTCAGCTAGCACAAGAAGGCAAGCCCCGGAGCATGACCGAATTTTCAATTCGTGCAACTGTGTATCTATTTATGCTTGTGCATTTATGTTCTAGGTGTTGTTTGAATACCTTAGTTGCATGATTCTAGTACCTATGACTTGAAACACTAGAATGTTAAGACCGATAGAGCAATGCCTTTAAGTTCGTTACAAGTCGAGTGATTTCCTGTCACTCGTGAGATATAGGAGTTGCTTGTCTTTACATATGTTGGAATCATAAGGATGGACGGGCGGGATGGTATGAGTAGACCTCCTATCCATGTATGATAATTGGATTAAGGTCGAAACGTGTGGTTCTGTGTGTCAAGTTTTTGAACGTACCACATGCATGCCGACCTATGGGAATCGGTAAGCCCGGTACCAGATTGAAGCAGCTAGGACCGATAGCCATCTCTCCTTGGAAACTTTTGTTTCCCTTACCGTACACATGTGGATATATGCGTGATGCCGTGAGTGAAGCGGTAAACCTTTATCCTAAGAAAGTGGACCCGACGCCGAATTGTGGATTGATGGGAAAGGTTGGGAAGTGCTTGTGCCTTTTATAGCAAGCATTGTTCGTGTGTGTTGGGTTTCCCCTGGCCAGGTAGCAAAATTCGGTTCGAACTGTCCGCTTCTCGCGGTTAATGAAACTGCTTGACCGCTGTGCTGCATTGAGTAACAAGTGGAACTATGAGGATGATGAACTTGATGTATGTATTAAATTGTATTGCACCACTTGTATGCTTAGAAGGGATGCTAATCTAGAATGGTTAATTCTACTAGAATTTGATGCTAAAATCATGAAAGTAAGGATCCACTCTTAGTAGCTTTTTGACAAACAAACCCACTAGCCAAAAGTCTCTCATGTCTAGATGTCGGTGATGTAGTTTCACCCGACGGGCAAGCCTTGCTGAGTATTAGTATACTCAGCCTTGCTTGTGGCTATTATTTCAGGTACTGTGATGGATGTGGCAGTCGATGCCATCACTTGGCCTACCCATGTTCCTCCTGGATGGCACGTCGAGTGGGTTCCGTCCTCTGCCGAGGATCGGGAGGAGTAGCACCATGGCTGGCTTCATCATGGTGTTACTATGCATCGTCGCTAGTTTAATATTACGCTGCAATGAACTCTGATACTCTGATTTGAAATTCAAACTTGATTTGTAATAACTTTATTATACTAATTACGTATGATGAATTTGTGGAATGTTGTAATTTCTGGAACTCACCTTCGTGTGGGCGCGCTTGTTGTTTCGATCGTGAAAGTACGTGGTTAATCGGGTATAATCCGACGGCGCTCCAGCTTATTCTGGATTAAGTGCCTGACTGCTTGATTAGCGGTCCAGGGGTACTTAACTTGGAATAATTTCGGAGTGGTCCGTCACAGGTTGTGCGTTGGGCACTTCCTTCCGTTGAATTCTCTGGTCGCGTTACGATAGTTGTGTAACCTGATGTTTTTGTTGATATGCAGATATTCTAAAGCTGCCGCAACAACCTCTACGACCGATGGGCTTTAAGGCTTCCTCGATTTCTTGCTCAAACTTTGCCATTGGATTCTTTTTCGACCAAAACCAAATTGCATTGTTCTTTGTTTGATCGGAAGGCAAATGTCTCTACCGGCCCATTGATGTGGAGCTGAATTCCCCCCGGCACCAACATCAATGTTGGCATTTTGCTGTGCGTAAGAACGGTCTTCCCAATATGAGAGGTGTCATGGCATCAACTTCCATGTCTAGGACAATGAAGTCCATGGGGACGAAGAAATTCCGTATCTTCATCGAAATATTTTCTACAATCCTGGAGGGTAATGAATTGATTGGTCCGCTAGCTGCAAACACATTGCGGTAGGGGAAAGTTCATGGTGATTGAGTTTATCGAGCACTACCTTGGGCATGACGCTGACACTTGCTCCAATATCACATAGGGCATTCTCAAATTGTTGTCTCCCAATGGAGCATGTGATTGTGGGGTACCCTGGATCCTTCTTCATCTCAGGTAGACGGTTGAGTATAGTGGCACTACACTCTTCCGTCAGCTGGATGGTCTCGGTGGTTGGAAGTCCCTTCTTATTGCCAAGAATATCCTTGAGATATTTGGCATAAGTGGATACCTGCATAGCATCAAGTAATGGTATATTAACATACAATTTCTTGATTACCTCGACGAACTTGTTGAATTGCTCATCGGCCACCGGCTTCTTTCGCCGATATGGAAACAACAAGGCTGTGGTGTCATGGTAGTCTACAGAAGCCCTGAGGACCTCTGTGGCATCCTCCATGATAGATGTGGTTGAGTCCTCCTCAACCTCTTCCTCTTCAGCTTTGGGCTCAACGTCTTTTGTGGGACTGGTCTTCTGCTGCTTACCTGCATCTTGTGGAAAAGGTGGCTCCCGCGTGGACTTTCTAGTCCGCGTGGTCACCACACTCACATTTTCTTTCCGGTTGCCCGGGTAGTTTCCCCAAATTATGGTTAGGACAAGACGTAGCCAGCTGAACCACTTGAGTTTCAATTATTTTGTTGAAGCTCAACTAGTTTTTAATAATAGAGTTAACGTCTTCCGTTTGAGCTGGCTTGGATTCAATAACTTTATCAGTAGAAAGGAATTTCTTGCTAATGTTATCATTGATTTGTTTTTGGCCATACCAAATGTCTTTAAGAGACTTCTCAAAATTACCACTAAAATAGTTACCTTGCTGTTGGCCGAAGGGGTGGTTGGGCTTGGAGTTCCAACCTTGCTAAGGGCGAAAATCTAAATTACCGAAGTTGTTTCCGATAAAATTCGCCTCGTCTTGAGTAGTCGGGAAGGTGTTGCCCGAATGCCCAGTATCTCTGCATGCTTCACATGTGATGCAGCATTCAGCGATCTGACTCATCTCCATGTTTGGAGACTCTATCTTCTTCATGAGTAGATCCATTTTGGCGGCTAGGATATCAATGGAGGTCACCTGATAAACACCGTTAGTGCATGCTAGCTGCCTCTCTCCCTTGCAACTCTGGTGGGAGGCTATCTTGTCGACTAGTGCGTTGGCTCTGGCAACATCGAGAGATAGGAATGCTCCTCCTGCTGCCGCATCTAAATGCTCTTGCAACCGAGATGTCAGGCCATGGAAAAAGTTATGAATAATCAACCATTGTTCCATGCCATGGTGTGGACACGCTGACTCTTGCAGACGCTCCCAAGCTTCCAGAATAGATTCATCATCCTTTTGCTAAAAGCTTGACATTCTCCCGCGACGGGCGTTGGTGTTGCCCACTGGGAAGTACTTGGTCAGGAATGCATGAGCACAACCCTGCCAGTTGTTGAACGACGCCTTGTTGGCGTAGAACCATGCTTTTGCTTTGCGAGGAAGGGAAAATAGAAATAACCAGAGTTGCATGTTGTCAATTGTGAAACCTTTAGGATCAATAGTGCTGCACACTTCTAGAAAATTCTGGAGATGTGCATTAGCATCCTCAATTGCCTTTCCACTGAAAGGATTCACATGGACCATATTGACCAGTCTAGTCTTCAGCTCAAAACCATCAGTGCCTTGGTTGCCATTCAGCCCAGGAAAGATGTTGCTTGAGGGGGCTGAGAACTCATGAAATGTCTCAACGGGGGAAGCCGTAGTTGGTGGTGATGTGGGTGGAGCTGAGGAATATGAGGATTCTGAGGATTATGATGATTCAGACTCCACACTGAGGGTCAACTGTGTTGGCACAACTCTACGTCGAACAATTCTCCCAATACGTTTGGATTCAGATCTAGGCTGAAACCAGTCATGCACTACCCTGTGTTTATCACAAAGACAAAAGAAAGCAGTGGTAAGCCCGCTAAAATTAGCGGCGAAAAAACTACAAAGTCTATCAAACAAATCGACAATATCCTTAGCCAATTGCTTCCCCGGCAATGACGCCAGAAATGCATATTGGTGTTTCTTAGGCTATAGAATTAGATTCTGCAAGTGCACAGAATAACCCACTCTAGCATTTCACCTTGGAGTATTCCGGGGTATCGTATTTAGTTCCTCAGGGAAGCAATATGGTTATAGGGTATTGAAGAAATGAGTGGATAGCCTATATAGTAATGATCACTCACTAATTCTAGTTAAGATAGACAGGTGGCTAGATAATGGTCAAATAAATGATCGGATAGAAGGCCTGCAATGGCCAGCAACACAGGAGACTCAATAAGGATAAAAGGAAAGTAGTTGGGAGAATTACAGGTGAAGGGGAACCTATGACACTTCTAAAGGTTGAGAAGCCTCCCTAGCATTAACCTAGAGTTATACTTAGATGTCGGGTATCTTAACTTGCTTCGACAGCTAGAGCAAGAAGACCCAAACTGGGATGAGAAGGGGGTCCTCTGGTGTCACACCCGGTTTAATAAAGGAAACTGAAAGCATCTCATATGTGTGACAGGATCAAGTTCTACACATATGATAGACTTAATGAATACAAGAACACATGGTTACAACGTAAAGAACAAAATAAAAGCACTACAATCGTTTTATAGCAGCGAAATCTTCAATTCTTCACCATAGGCAAATTGGGGGCTGCGTATGCCTAGCATCATCTTCAACACTGAGGTGCTCCACACCATCTTCTCCTTCTGATCCAATGTTTAGCAAGGGTGAGTACACTTATGGTTGGTACTCAACAAGCGGGGGAAGAATACAAGCTTTGAAGGATAGGCTTGGATAAGAGCGGTCAGCATTTTAGTTTGTCAAGTTTTATTAGCAGCATCTAATTACTAAGGCATAAGTGTGTACCATCCCAATTAAGCATATAAAGAGACATCCAGCATCTCAAATTATTCCATAGCCAAGAACCACGATTTATTCTCATCTTCAAGTTCAATTATCATGTGAGAATCCAGGCCGCTCATGACCGTGAGCTCGGTTGTTATAACAGTTATACACTCTGCAGAGGTTGTACACTTTCACCACAATTCGTGTAAAAGCTCCAAGGAACTTTGGACCCAACCATGCAGTGTGGGCTAGGTACGTACAACACTTCCGAGGTGTGGCTGCATAGGGACGCCACGAGGCCTTTCCAAGGAATTCCTATATGTAGTGTTTGGGCCCAGCGCATATGGTTACAACAGAAGGACTAGCCTTCCGATCCCCGCACCACCATGTCCACATGCTCATAACCACCCAACAGCAGTCCAAACACAACATACAATTCATCCAATTACTTAGCAAAGACCAGAGCCATTATGGTATTGTGGTTGTACGGAAACTCCTAGGTTGCCGCTCCATGTTCCAATTAATCATATGATCTTTCATTACAAAAGTTCATTATATAAATATAGCATGTTCATCATGTTTCATTAAAACCATCCATTACCCAAGGTTTAGCATCTCGCATTGCTACCCAACATAAAGATAAACCAAGGTAATTCAAGGCTTGGGTGAAAAGACTAGTCGTCCTTATTGGGTCCCATCAAGATTAATGCAATAACATAACATAAAGTAAATATGGATTATCATGACATTTCATAGGTCAAAAGAGAGAATGTAGAGGGGGAAACCACTTGCCTTCCTTAGCTAAATATGGTGCCTCTTCCTCGAATTGTTGTCCTTGCTCTTCTTCAATCGTCACGGTCTCTACATGATCACACAAGCATACAAAAACACAAATAAATAACAATACACCAAGCATGGCAACACAAGCTTGACAAGCATAAAACAGGTTAAGGACTCGGCAAGGATCGTTAGGGCACGAGAAACGCATAAAACGAAGCTAAGGTTGAAAAGAAACTATCGGAGGATAGATATATTATAAAAGAAAACAAAGACTATATGCTTTATTGATTTTAGTTAAAATATGATATCAAATGAATATTTCAGAGAAATATTCATATCTAAATTAATTCAGATTATACTTTCATTCGAAAACATAGGTTACTTCTTAATCAGTTTTTTTGCAAAGTTTATGTATATATTATACCAATTAGACAATTAAGTTTAGAAAAGAATGTATATGAACATCTAATTGAAAAACTTCATGTTTCGTGTTCAGGTAATCATTTTATTAGAAAGAAATTATGCTATTGTTAATCATATTAGCTTTATTAATAAAACCGAGGTATAAGCCAAATTTGCTTTTATTTAGAAAAAGGTAGTTAAACAATTGTTAATCAAATTGACATCTTTTGTTTATGAAATAACGAGGGTATAAACTAGCCATGTTTTTGTTATAAAATGCTAAGTGAAACATAATTAATCAAATTATCTTTCATTATAAAACACGGTGGTTGAGTTCTAATTAGATTTTAATTTAAAAAGGCGGTGTATCATGTATTTAGCAATTAGCCTTTTTATTTAATATCAAAATAGTAACTTTAGCATAATAACACTGTTATATTGACTTGTGCCTTTTAGAGGGTTATCGCAACAAAAAACAAGGTTAAACAGAGCTTAAACGAGCAAACTAGGGGTTAAACAAGGCTGCAAGGACCTTTCTACAGTTAACAGAAGCTTGCATGGGCTGCAAAAGATATTTTACAAGACACTATAAATAGTGCTCGCAAAATATAGAAAGAACAGGGTTAGATGTGCAAAGATTCATGGCTTGGGCTATGTTGCAGGCTCCTAAACATTAGAAGGGGTTTTCTGCAGAATTGGCAAGACACAAAGAATTGAATAATGATTACGAGATTCTGTAGGGGAGGTTTCGCATAAAAGCTTAGAGCTCTTTCCATGGTGGACGACAGCATTGAGCAGTGAGCTCGCCGGCGATTTTACTGCCTAAGGTTGCGATTGAGTGCGAGAACGGAAGGAGGATGCGAGAGAATCTTGTAGAGGTGCTCACCATGGGTGGAGGTGATCTGTAGCGGCCGGAATCGAAGGTGAAGACCGGTGGCGGGGAGCTTGACGGGGCTGTAGTGCTCTGTTGATGGATGGTCAACGAGGATGGCAGGAACTGGTGCGATTCGGCTTGGCGAAACTCATGGTAGGGTCGATTTGGTCCGGCAGCCTCTGTTCGTGGCGAAACGGCGGCGACGACGAAGAACGACGAGTTTATAGGATAGAGGGAGAAGTAGAAGTGGCTCTGGAGGAAGGAGAAATGGACGGGCGAAGATGGAGCTTGACTGGCCATTAATGGAGTTGAATGGAGGCGATAACGCCGGCCGTTGGCGCGGGGATGAAAGGGAAGATGATGGGGCACAACTTGATGGCGCCGTTGCACTGCACGCTCGTGGAGAGGCCGACGAGCTGCGGAGGGAGCAGCGGCTCGGCGCGGGCGCGGCGCGACGTGAGGAGGCGGCTCGGTCGGATGCGGTCGGGTGCGGGCGGAGGAAGGAGAAGGGTCTGACGTGTGGGCCCGGACTGTCGGTCGGAGAGGAAGATAAGATGGAGGGAGCTGCGGGCCGGGAACTAGGCCAAGAGAAGGAGAGAGGTGAGCTCGCCTGAAACACGAGATGGTGTAACACCCTAAAAATACCGTTATTAAAATTTAGTAAATAATTATTTTTTTATATTAAAGTGCTCATAAAGAATGTAGGATAAATAAAATTTTTGAAGAATTAAAAGCAAATATAGGGAATAGAAATATTTATTGTTGCATTCATACTGGTGCATCTCTTTTTGGTTGTTGAATTCAAATGAATGTTTGAATAAAAGAAAAAAAACATTTCCTTTCTCCCTCTCCCTCACCTTCTCAGCCCACCTAGCCCGGCCCACATCCCTCTCTCCCTCTGTCCTCTCCCCACCGGCCCAGCTCCTTTTTCGCGCGGCCCAGCAAGCCGTCGGCCCAGCTTGGCTACCGCTGCAATCGCGCCAGCCCAGCCTTCCCCTCCTCCTGTGTGGCTGACATGCAGGGCCCGCATGTCATCCCCTACCTCCAGCCGCCTTGTCGCCCTGGCACCGAGCCGAGCCAGAGCCCAACCCCGCTACGCCTCGCTCCTTCCTGTGGCGCGCACGCCAAGGCCAGTCCTCCCGCCTATATAAACGCTGCCACAGCCCACAAGCCCCTCCTCTCAAACCCTAGCGCCGCCATAGCTCCGAGCGCCGCCCAACCCTAGCTCCAAGCCGCTGCTCGTCCGCCGCCCCATTGTTCCCCAGAGCCTGTCCAGGAGATTCGCACGGAGGTGAGGAAGCTCCACGGCCGGTTGTCCCTCGCTCTCTCGCTCTCCTCCGCTTGCGTAAGTCCGCCGCCCCATTGTCCCCCAGAGCCTGTCCAGGAGATTCGCACGGAGGTGAGGAAGCTCTACGGCCGGTTATCCCTCGCTCTCTCGCTCTCCTCTGCTTGCGTAAGCTCACCGTCGTCCGCAAGCCGCCGCCGCTCGTCGCTCTCGTCCGACGTCCCTCAATCCTCGACCACAACCCCCAAATCGAGATCCCCACTCTCTCCTCTCTCTCCCAAGCCAAGAATGGCCTCAAACCGAGCTCCCTAGCCCCATTTTCACCCATCTCCGGCGAAGTTCCGGCAAAGCGCCGCCGTGCTTGCCGCGGATTCCGGCGAGCCGAGCCGTCTAGTGTATCCACGGCCGTCCGATCTCGATCCAACGGCCACGATTAGATCTAGACCCGGACCGCGCTAGGTCAAACAGGCCGCCGTGGCAGTTTTGCAAAAGAGCCCCTCTGTTTTTCGAAAATCAACCCGTGGTCCAGCGTAGTTCAAAAATAATTACAGTTTAGTCCTTTTTCTTTTGGTTTAGCCCTGCGCTTTTGAAAAATAGTAGCCGTCGTCCTAGATGTTGGTTTTACCTATAGGCCCTCGGGTTTTTATACGAAATTATGTTTTAGGTCACTGGTTTCTTTCAAAAACACCCCTGGAGGCCTAAAAGTCTCATCAGCAAGCCCCTAGAGCCCGTTTTAAGCGTAGTTTCTTCGTTCTAACTCCAATTTGAGTGATTTTCACGCTCACGTGTTCGTAGTGAAGCGTACAACAACTCTAAAGCCTTCTTTTCATCTTTTATTTATGTTTGGTGTACTGTTCTAATTAAATACCTTGTTTGCATGTATGTGTGGATGCTTGTGTGGTGATCGATGTGAGTAGTTGACGAGCCGTTCGAGTTCGCCGACGACCCCGTTCCCGAAGAGCAAGTGCAGCAACAGTTCACTGAGAAAGGCAAGTATTACACGGATAATCCTTGATTACCTATACACCATTTAATTCATATGTTCATATGCATGTGTCTAATTTTGTTATACACTAAGGATGTTCCTAGCCTTTACCTTATTTGCTACGCGCTGCGAACAACATTTATTTAGTTGTCAATATTGAATTAATGGTTCACTTTAATGATGGTTGAAAGATGCTTTTTAGCAACATGGTTTAGGGAACTAGAGCATGTGCTTCGTGCTTTGTTCTAGTGTGTGGCGGACCACTTCGAAATTATTCCATGTTAAATTCCCATGGACCACTAATCAAGCAGTCAGGCACTTAATCCGGAATAAGCTGGAGCGCCATTGGATTATACCCGATTAACCACGTACTTTCACGATCGAAACAACATGCGCGTCCACACGAAGGTGAGTCCCAGAAATTACAATATTCCACAAATTCAACATACATAAATAGTATCATCAAGTTATTACATAAATACTAATACTCAGCAAGGCTTACCCGTCGGGTGAAAACTACATCACCGACTTCTAGACATGAGAGACTTTTGGCTGGTAGGTTTGTTTTACCAGAAAGCTACTAAGAGTGGATCCTTACTTTCATGATTTTAGCATCAAATTCTAGTAGAGTTAACCATTCTAGATTAGCATCCTCTCTAAGCATACAAGTGGTGCAATCCAATTTAGTACATACAACAAGTTCATCATCCTCATAGTTCCACTTGTTACTCAATGCAGCACAGCGGTCAAGCAGTCTCATTAACCGCGAGAAGCGGACAGTTCGAACCGAAATTTGCTACCTGGCCAGGGGAAACCCAACACACACGGATAATGCTTTCTATAAAAGGCACAAGAACTTCCCAACCTTTCCCATCAATCCACAATTCGGCGCCGGGTCCACTCCCTTAGGATAAAGGTTTATCGCTTCACTCACGGCATCACGCATATATCCATATGTGTACAGCAAGGGAAACAAAATGTTTCCAAGGAGAGATGGCTATCGGTCCTGGCTGCTTCAATCTGGTACCGGGCTTACCGATTCCCATAGGTCGGCATGCGTGTGGTACGTTCAAAAACTTGACACACAGAACCACACGTTTCGACTTTAATTCAATTATCATACACGGACGGGAGATCTACACATACCATCCCGCCCGTCCATCCTTATGATTCCAACATAAGTAAAGACAAGAAACTCCTATATCTCGCGAGTGACAGGAAATCACTCGACTTGTAACGGTCCTACAGGCATTACTCTACCGATCCTATCATACTAGTATTACAAGACATAGGTACTAGAATCATGCAACTAGGGTATTCATGCAACTCCTTAAACGTAAATGCACAAGCATAAATAAACTCATAGTTGCACGATTTAAACGTTAGGTTATGCTCCGGGGCTTGCCTTCGTGCTCAGCTCGTAGCTTGGGCTAAGGTGGGGTTAGATTGACTTGCTTCAATAGTGTTCTTCCGTCCTTGCGGTCGTCCTTCGGATTCCAGGATGAGTACGCATGTTCCGGGATCTATACGAGATGCACATGCATAAGATTTAAATTGATTTCAAGTTAATCTATCACAAGAAAAATTTTCATGATGAACATGTTGCCATATTCACCTAGACAAAGATTTTTACTAAACTATCTCTTCATAAGGAAAGGGTGGGTTTTATGCTTATTCTTCTTTTTCCTCTGATGGTGATTGTACATATGTAAAACCACAAATTTGTTTTCTCATTTAGTGACTCAGTTCCGTTTTTGGATCACCTTAAATATCTAGCAATATTTATATACATGTGCCTATTATAAAGAATTGTGCTTCATTATCTTAATTAAGCAAGATTTAAAACTCCTATTTGTGGCTCAAATATCATGATTCTACTTTGTGGTGAAACCTGATTTTTAACGCAGGTCATCAATTTTATTTGTTTTCTGCAGAAAAGTAATTATTTTATTCAGCAAATGTTATTCCTAGTATTAGTGCAATTTCAGCCACTAGGAAACAAAATTAAATCCTAGAAAAATAAATACACAGCAAAATAGAGTGAACTATTTAGAGGAGAAAAATGAAGTCATGTTTAGTTCATCTATCAAGTGGGTACTCAGTTTTAGTAGCAAACATGAGCTAAACAAATGCTACTTCTTTTTCTTACCCCAATTTATTTAAGCATGTTAGCGGAGCTAAAAGTGGGGTTTAGCATTTTTCTAAGATAGCTGCTAATATGGATACACTACTGTACAAAGTTGGCTAATTTTTGTTGAAGGGATTAATTACTAAAATTCGAACAATGTTTCAGCTGAGACAAACTAAACAATTTATATCTGGAGCTAGAGAATATATCTCAGTGCAAGATTGATAATGTAAAGCATTTGTAACAAGAGTAATAACATATCCGAAGATCACTTTCATAGCTGCTGTAGTTTAGGAGTTATGCACAAAAGTTCATTTTCAAAGTTTAATTTTTATAGACTGAACCAAGCAACAAAAGCATACACATGCTGTGTAGGGAATAAAATAGACATCACCAGGAGTACGAATAATTTTGGTTTGCATTTTTCTGTTTTTTCTACGATTTTAAATTGAATTTACAATTTCACAGCTGTTACCCTAGATCTGAAGTTCCATATTTCGATCTAGCCCCTGGAACTTTTCAAAAACTCGCATCTAAGCCCCTGGAATCTTTCATTGGGAATCTTGAAAAAGGAAGAAGATGAAAGGAGGCCCCTGGCCGCCCATTGACGGTGAAATCCTCGCCGCCGGTGAGGTCTTGGCGAGGGGCAAGGGCACGAGGAGCATTACCGCGACGTGGGCTTTCCATTCCCCACCTTGGACCGGGGGATTGGAGGCCGGGAAGGGGGCCGCGGCAAGCAGCATCGGCGACGGCCATTGGTGACCATGGCGGCGGCGCTGCAGGCGGACAGGACGGCTGCTAGGTGGCTGGGCGCGATGGAGAGGTGGAGGAGAAGGACTGGGGCGGCGTGGTGGAGGCCGTGGGGGCAGCAGGACGTTGACGACGAGCTCGAGCTGAGCTGCATGGCGGCAATGGAGGCGGCGGCTCTGGAGAGGGAAGGGGGCTAGGGTTTGGGCATCCGGGAGCTTAAATAGGAGGCGGCCGAGAGGGGTAGGATGGGCCTTTCGCCCGGGCTCGGGAGGAGCTAGCGCCAGGGACGGCCCGTGGCCTCTGGCGCCACTGCCGGCTCTGCCCAATCGAGTACAGAGGGAGGTAGAAGGAGCCCCTGACAGGTGGGGTCAGGCTGTAAGAGAGGGAGGATTAAAATTTTGAATTTAAAAGTTTTGCTCTAAAAGAAATAGCTCCCAAGGTCCAAAAATTATGAATAAATACATTTTAGAAACCTTAGAGCATCAGTGTTATAATGGAGGTTTGAAAAGTTGTAAAACATTTTTGGTTTCGACGCAGTTTAAATTCAAAAAGACTTGAATTTGAATTTGGCATGAATTTTTAGCCCTAGCAATTTAACTCCAAAAATATGGGGAAAAAGATGTAAATTCAGAATTTGGGACCTAGTATTTTATCAAATTTTTACCCATCAAAGTTATATTAGAAAAATTGGGGCTTTCTTTACAAGTCATAAATTTTAACTCAATTTTTATCATTCCCAAAAATGTATACAAAGCTTATGTCATGATGTCATTTTATGTGTTAATGCCCCCCATGATACAACTGGGTACATGTTGTCCAAGGTTTTAAGACTTGAGTCAACAAAGAAGTTGGAAAAAGGAAGTGATGTTGAGGCCATAAAGGGTCTATCACTATTTATATACAACCAACACAAAAAGGAAAAACAGAGATATAAATTATCATGTTGGAGTAGGCATAAGTTTTATAATTTTATATGAACTTTAGTTTATCTTATTTTCATTTTCATCTCATGGTTAAGTTGGTCTTTCAAACTTCATTTCCTATGTTTGGTGGATTAAGCATCTAAGTTATACATAACTCACCAAGGTTGCAAATGACATTGTTAGATACACAACTTCCATTTGAGAAAGTGGTTTGGTTTTATAATTAGAAAATACTTTCCCAAAGATAGGTGTTTTGAAACAAAAAGTACTACAATCTTTTATATTGATCAAACGCTTGTGATGCAAACAAATCTTATTTATAATTTAAAATTAAAACTTTGCCTTCTGAAGGTCATTAATATCTTTAGTTAGAATTATTTCATGTGTTGACTTCATATGAGCCATTAGTCCTTTAAGAACCTTTAGGGGCATAGAAGCATTACTTAATTTGCCGTTCAATCCTGACTTCTTTTTAGGAGATTTTTATGCATCGTCTCGAGAGTATGTATTTAGAGTTTGCCGTGGCAACTTGTAAGAGAAGATGTTTAGATTTGTACTAGAAAAGTTTTTGTAGGGTTCAAATTTCAAGAACCATTGCACGAGTACAAACTTAACAATCCTCATGTATAATTCTCATTCCTACTAGTGATTTAGTTTCAGGGTTTATAATTCCTTAGTTTGTTTAATTACTCTTACTTATACGCTTTAAACACCAGGTGTGTTACATAGTGTCTCCATAAGGTTTGGTCTAGGGAATTAGAGCATGTGCTCCATGCTTTGTTCTAATGTCTCTCCGTAAGGTCCGGTTCTTAAAGCGGCAACCCAGGAAATTGTTCTCCGCCGTTGGAACTATAATTGCTCTGGTCTTGGATAATTAGCTTGTACGTCTCTAGCTCGCCAGTGGTTACCGAAAGGCGTATGTGGGGAACATTCGTGAGAGTATAGTTTGATCCCTCGAGGACGGATTGTGTCCGTTGGCTATGTCTCGTTAGGCAAAGTCCCGTGATGTGAGCGGCCGATGTACGGCAGCTTCACACGTTGCGATGATTGCACTCTCGCTCTGGACGCCATTGACCCCCTCACGTTGCGCCCTGAGCGTACGTCAATCTCGATGCCTTGGGTTATGCTGCCTATGGTGAACCAAAACGGCTACCGTGCTTGTTAGGGTGTTTTGTGAAAGTCCTCATAGCATAAGTTCTTTTGGATTTATGTGACCAGCGGGTAAAGGGTGAAACCTCTGCAGAGTGTTGATCTATCATGATAGCCATGCTCATGGTTACGAGCGGCCTGGATCCTTTTTGATTAGAAGATGATGTTGGAGGTTGATGTTGGTATATTTCATAATTACTTATACCTTATTAATGAGTTTATACTTGGGTCATACTCATTTGTAGTAATTTGGAGGACAATTAAAATGAAACAACTAAAAGTGCTAATGCAGTTTAACCGTGTCAAGCCTTTTATTCTTGCATAACCCATGTTATTCTTGTTAAGTAAGATGGTTTACTTACACTTTCAACTATTCAACAAAATCCCAGATGGGTAACAGATGGAGCATTGAATGATCAGTCGCTTGCTGAGTTTCCGGAGGATCTGCTGTACTTCTAGCTGTGTTCAACCAGTCGGTGTCCCTATGGCTCTCGAGGCTATACCTAGTTAAGACGTTTAATAATATTAATACTTCCGCTGTGTTATTGTTTAAGACTATGTCTTGTGTTAAACTCTGATGTAAAATATTTTATTCGAGCATTGTGTTCTCTGTAATTCAATATTTGTAATCTATATGTGTTCTGTGGACATCCTGGGCACGCATATAGAAGAATTTGGATTTCTTGGAAATCTGGATGTTACAGATGGGCCGGTAGGGAGAAAGGTTTGGGCCAGGGAAAGGGTTTTTCATTTAAACATACAATTTTGAATTCAAGGAAAATTTGAATTCAACACCCAAAATAAAATGCACCAGCATGAAAGGTGACCTTATATTTAATTTTAGTTCTTATTTAAATAAAAGATTTAAAGGTCTAGGCAAATCAACAAATCCTACAAATTTAATTTGAATTACAAACGCATTTCCAAAAATTTCATAGGATTTTCTAATTAAAACCATGTGATGAATTTTAGGGTGTTACAAATCCTACCCCCTTAAAATAAATCTCGTCCCGAGATTCAAATGGGCTAGCAAGAAACAAGGGCTAGGTGAGTAACATCAATTTATTCTTTACCCATTCAATGGTTCTTCTCATGCAGAGGATTCACAATCATACTTCTGCCTGATCTACAAAGTAATACAGATAATTTTATTCCAACACTTCTAAAACTTATTATCCCTCATAAAACCTTACTAGTGACCAATCTTCCATTTTCTCAATCTTCATGTATTCTCTTCCGATGTGATCTCTAATTATCCCTCATAAAATCTTACTTATTGTGTGTTCCACCACCAAATTATTCTTGCATGACTATTTCCGTCGGAATACTTTCTTTAGGCACATGCTCATGTAATGACCTGTTTGACCACAATTATAGCATCTTCCTTTTAGCGAGGCATTTATCCTTTCAATTCGACACGGCAGTGATCCCCTGGATTAATCTTTTTACCACAATATGGACAAAATGATCTGGATTTTCCTATATTTGTTGGGCATCTCTTGGTGTGATGACCTGACTTGCTACGACTGCAACACTGCACTGCATTATCCTTCTTTAGTCCATCTTGAATTTCTTTATGCTCTACAACATCACTTGGATCCTTCGTGAAAAGGTGGTTGAATTGACGGTAAACCATTTCAGAAGTTAAGTCAAGTAATCCTTCTGGTTGGTCTGAACTGGAATGTGTACTATCCTTGGTTAATGCTTCTAGTGACTTCTTATCTTGACTTGCTTCGGTAATTTGCTCTTTGGATTTCTTGCTCTTTCGTGGCTGAAATTCTGTTACGGTGATAGTCCAATCATCAAGGTTCAATGACTGAATATTGTCTTGCTTCTGAGTATCTCCTTCTAGGATTGACTCTTGGATGGATATCTCTCTTCTTCGGGTCATACCTAAAAAAAACGATGTCTTGCTTCATTGGTCATTAGGCTATCTTCTTTCTTCGGACATGGAACACCATAGTGTTCACAACATAGACATTTCCTTAGTGGTTTAATGTTCTCTTGTTGTTTTTTCTTTTCCAAGTTCAACGCTTCACGAATCACGACTTCTCTTAAACCTTTGATTTTTCCATACCGTGTGTTGCATCCTTCTTTGCAGATCCTGAGCTTGCATGACCATAAGCTTCTCTTTGTTGGACAATTGCGAGGGTGACTCGAGTGAGACCTTATGATATGTATTATTGATAGTGAGTTCACCGTTGTTGATGGTTGAGGCTTCTGTTGTGTCGGTGTTTTAGACTGGCGATCCTATGAGGGGGTAGCCCAAGTAGTGTAGATCTAATTGAGAGTAATGGGGAAGACATCGAGAATCAAGACCAAGATGGTGACAAGGGACACAAGAGGCACGATTTAGACAGGTTCGGGCCTCAAGGTGAGGAACCCTACATCCTGTATGGTGGTGTATCTTGTATTCCTTGTAGATTGGATCTGTTGTGGAGACCTTGGGCGTGTTGAGCCGCCGGCCTTTTGGGCGTCGTGAGGTCTATCGATCTAGGGACCCCTAGCCTCCTTTATATATCCCTGGGGGTAGGGTTACATGGAAAGTATCCTAGTCGGTTACAAAATAGGAAATACTAACTAAAAGAAGAAACCCTAGGGTATCTAGATATCTATACCCGACAAGCCCCCGAGCACTTAATTACCTCACATACAACCCTGATGTGGATCTTGAAATATAGGCGAGTTGGACTTATTTTGCATCGGTAGGACTTCTTTTGCAGTAGCCGGACTTCTTTCTCGTCTTCAACTATCCTCAGCTGGTTGTATTAAGGCTTTGATGTGTTCAAGAACTTTTGGAGAATCTAATTTGAGTACACCAAGCAGGTGTACCCAATTCGGTAGCCCCTGAGCCTTGTTTTGCTTTGGAAGAAGGAATTCGAGGGTCTTCAATAAATTTTGCCGAAGAGCTTTAATTTCGCATGAGTTGGAGTTCTTTTGAAACCCTAGTATAGCCCTCGAGATTCATTTTGAGAATCAAAAAGTTTTCGGTGAACCTTTGGAGATATGCCCGCAGCCCCCGAGCATTGATCCGATTTGTTGAATTGAATTAAGGGTATGAACTTATGGTTTGAAGAAAATAGGCAGAGTTGTCCTGGTAGGACTTGTCTCGGTTGGAGTTCTCTCTGTTGGAGAAAGAACCCCTACCGATTTTGGTTAGAAGTCTCTCAGTCGGAGAAAGAACTCCTACCGCTTTCGGTTGGGGTTCTCTCAGCTGGAGAAAGAACCCCTACCGCTTTTGGTTGGAGTTCTCTCAGTTGGAGAAAGAACCCCTACCGCGTGAAGTCGGAGTAGTTGCAGGCAAAGTTTTCGGCTGGCGTCGTGGCATTCAGCCCCCGAGCTTATGAGCCCGTGGAACTGTGATGGCGCACCAGCAGCCCGGAGAATTGTCATTTGGAGACCAACCTGAAAAAATAAAATATTATGTAGTACATAATATGAAATATTCAAATGCACTGAATAAATAAATTTAGTGAGATAATGGGGTTGCCGAAAGTGCGGAAAGCGCAAAAAACAGTCAGCGAGGGTAGTGTGAACCTATAAAATAAATCAGCGAGGGTAGTTTGAACCCTATCAAATAAGTTGGCGAGGGTAGTTTGAACCCATCGGCGAACATGTTGAGCTCTTGTTTAGGCCATGTAATTTTCCCTAGCAGTCCGTACGTGCGGTACATGCACCTTACCTCTGTTTTAGCCTCTCCTCATTTATATATAAGAATTGCCTGGTTGAGATGTTATGCGTTACCAGAGAAGGTTTGGGGTAAACTAGTGACCGTTAAGAGAAGACAAAATATGCAAAGGCACAGCTTGCGCGAATGGAGAAACCAACGATTGTGTGCATCGCGTGGCGTAGTTGGTAAAGTAGTCTACATCGTGCAGTAGCCCCCGAGCAACAGCTCATGGTTTGATTTCTAGAGAAACCGACGCGTATCAAATATGCAGATATGAGATAGGAGAAATTAAAAAAATAATTAAAACACAAGTACTTAGCTTGATTCGTGGACGAACTGTCGACGAAACCGTGATGGTCATCGAAGAAGGCCGATCAATCAGAGTTGATGAAGCCCGACCAGTCAAAGTGGTCGAAGTCATCAACATCGTCGCATGAGCTGGAGTAGTCGATGTGTACAGAGTAGTCGATGTGTATTGTCGGCGCGAACAGTCAAAGCATGCGAGTAGTGGAAGTACTCAGCAACAAGGCGACGCGAGTCGGAGTCGATATCGGAGTTGTCATCAATGGTGCGTCAGGGTAGCCGAGCTGGAGTCGAAGATCTCCACGTGCGCATGCATGTAGCAATTCATGTGATGCACATGCACGTGCAGCAACAGATCTTATTTGCTTGCTATTGCCCTTGATCAGACACAGCTCCGATGGTTTCTGTATAGCCCGATGCAAATCCGATAAGGAATCCAAAGACGGATCCTCATCAAATTTGGTCACGGGATGCTGAAGCAGGCCACGGGAGATGAGTCGATCCGTATATGCCATTGTACTCGCCCGAACGTCGAAGGCCATCAATCAACTTAGTGGAGACATCGCCAGAGTGCTGAGTCCATGAAATTCATCTGGAAAAGCACCTCGATGTTCGGTGATGCAGATCCAAGAGTCGGAGAAAATAGTAGCGCCTCCTTCGAACGAGAATTCGACGTTGACGTGAAGATGTGCCATGGAGTTCAACAACAGATTCTTGGTACAAGTCCCACGGTGGGTGCGAGATGTCGGTGTTTTAGACCAGCGATCCCACGAGGGGGTAGCCCAAGTAGTGTAGATCTAATTGAGAGTAATGTGGAAGACGTTGAGAATCAAGAACAAGATGGTGATAAGGGACACGAGAAGCACGATTTAGACAGGTTCAGGCCTCAAGGTGAGGAACCCTACATCCTGTAGGTGGTGTATCTTGTATTCCTTGTAGATTGGATCTGTTGTGGAGACCTTGGGCCTGTTGAGCCGCCGACCTTTTGGGCGTCATGAGGTCTGTTGATCTAGGGACCCCTACCCTCCTTTATATATCCCAGGGGGTAGGGTTACATGGAAAGTATCCTAGTCGGTTACAAAATAGGAAATCCTAACTAAAATAGGAAACCCTAGGGTATCTGGATATCTATACCCGACATGTTGAAACTTCCTGGTTGAGATTTGTTGTGTATTGATCCTTCTTTTGTAGCGACTGAATTTGTGACGCCATAGGCTCCGTCTTCTTGGGGTCGGTTGGTGATGAAAGACTAATATCATCTCCATAGGCACTGGTTGCATTGCTTCCTTTGAGGTTTTCCATCTGGATGAGTGCAAAGAGAGGGGAACAAAAAGAATGAGCAAGGATAAGTGGGTTTGAAAAAGAAAGCAACTCAACTAGTTAACTATATGGACAATCCATATAGCCACGATGATATGCAATATGGTGTGACAAGATAGAGTTCTGTTAGATTGGTTCAAGTGGAATCTTTTCCCGTATTCACTTATGGATAAAGCGAAAAGATGGTATACATTCGCTTCCTTTGATGCCAAAGGAAATTGGGAATTCCCGCCAAGCAAGGTTCACCAACTCCGGAGAGAAGTGCTCACCTTCAAGCAAGGGAAGAATGAGGGGATAGATCAAGCTTGGGAGAGGTTCAACATGTTGACTATGCAAGGACCATGGCTTGGGATCACTGGTGATGTAATCTTGCAAGCTTTTTATTTTTCTCTAACCCCCAAATGCATGCAATTTGTTCAAATGAGCGCAGGAGGAGATCTCATGGAGAAAACACTCACAGAAGCCTTCTAGATACTACAAAGGATAAGCATGGGGGCGGCCGTGCAAAGAGATTGGGAAAAAACACCTTCCGGGAAAGATTGAGCAAGAAAATCAAGTGGAAATACTTGCTGGAATTTCTGGAAAAGATGCCCTGGAGTCGAAGGAAGAGCAACTGAAGCATCAAAAAGACATGGGAGCAACTCAAGATGAAGATGCATCGGTCCAAGGTTCAACAAAAGAAGACTCAGGAGAAGAAAGAAGAAGCTTGGGAAATGCAAGACAGCTAAAGGAGTTCGAGCAAATGGATTGGATACTGATTAATTTTGGAGATTTGTTTGACAACAAAAAACCTCATCAAAACCAAAAGAGATCAGTGAGAGCCATAGAACCGGACTTCCCATCAAATCCACACACGGGATATGAATTGGAAGATGAATCGGCCGGAGGGACCATTCAACAACTTTTCAATGAAGAGGAAGAGCAAGAACTGAAGTCATCACCATTCACGTGCATAGGCCAAGTATACACAATTGGAAACATCCACGAGGAAGGTATGTCATTACCCACTACACATAAGCTGCAAAATAAATGGAGAAGTAATTTACAAGGCTTTTTCGATGGTAGAGCTCATGTTAGTATGATGACATTTGATATTTATGATGAGTTCTTTGCTGAAAATTTTAATCTTGCTCCTACGACCATCGAATTGACAATGGGAGATGGTAGAACTACTAGGCCTATAGGAGTGATTCGAAATCTAGATGTTTCCATTGTGGGTAAAATTGTTCCAACCAACTTTTTCGTGCTCGATAACGGCATGGATGACTATGATGATATAATTTTTGGCAAACCTTTCCTGAAGTTAGTTAATGTAATTCTTGATGTGGAAAAGGGAATCTTAACTTTTGAGCTTGATGGGATTAAACATGACTTCAATTTCCTTCTAAGTGCTTGTGGTGCTTCACCTCTACCTCTTAATAACAAAGAGGTAGAGAGCTTTCGCTTTGTTGACTCTTTTAGGGACCCTCTCCAACAAGCTATGGAGAATGGAGCTTCTCATGATGATCAAGACAAAGAGTTAATGGAAGCAACCGATGAGCTAAAGGTACAACACGGATGTTTGGAAGAAGAGAAATTTGAAGACATAGAAGATTTTAATCAAGAAGATAAGAAATTACAACAAGATTGTGGAGAACCACCTCCGGTGGATGTGATTGAATTGCTCTCAAGCCCCATGGATGAACCAAAAACCCCTCTTGATGGAACAACACGAAGACTAAGGTGTGCCTTGAACTCTCAAGATACTATTGGTTATGATGATAATATTGTGAAGTACTCGTGTTCAACCGATAGTATTAATCACAATTTAAATTCTATGCCTTTATCCTATGATGATCATGATTAGGCTAGAATTTCTTGAGAATAATAAAGAGGCAATATTTGTTGCTTGAACCCATTGATTTTATGCCTAAAGAACCTTTGCCTAACAAAGAACTAAGTGCTACACGGAAACATATGCTACATTTAATTGCAACATGCTTTGGTGCTACAATCTAGTTGTGGTTGTGATTATGGATGCATATGTTTACAATAAGTTATGCAAATCCCAATCTTGCTTTGCGTTTGGTCAAGCTCATGACCTTAAAAGAGCACATGTCAGGAGAAGTCCCGAATTTCACTAACCATGTAGGATATGAAATTCAAATAATGAGGAGAGGAACGGCGCCCGAAATTTTGAACATCATCATACATGTTCTTTCATTATGAAACATTTAGATTAATTGCAAACTTGTATTTTGATGAGTTGGATTAAGATTGATTTCTATGATACAAGACTAAGAAGCTGGTCATTCCTTTTGTGTGACTTTTTAATGCTAACCTTTTTGTCCATGCATTGTGGGTTTTCACATTGGAAATCTCACAAACTTCCCTAGGCATCCACCCAAAAACCCAAATATCCTTTTGTGATTACCTCCATGGACACAACCAAATTTGAGTATGGAATAAATTTTAGATAGAAAATAGAGTTTATACTTAACTCGGTGGTCATATTTTTCCACTCTTTTATGCTCAAGGACGAGCATCGTTCAAGCATGGGGGAGGAGTCATCTCATATCTTCAATTTCCGTCGAGTAAGTAGCATGTTGTGAAAGTTCTAAGGAGCAAAAAGAAAAAAAAAGAAGCATGCCCAAAGAAGGTATGCCACGTGCTCACAAGGCGTGTTAAAATAAAAAAAGGAGAAAAACAAGGAAAAAGAGAGAATAAAATGATCATTAGTTCTTTTTGCTTCATTTAATTTCCAAGTGCCTTGAGGAGAAATCCATACTCAAATTTTAAAACCATGTGCAATCCGATAACGAGAACTTCATTTGTGTCTCGGGATCAGCCATTTGCCATATGCACATGTCCACCTATCAAAAAGTGTGAGTTCCATCTCTCTTCCTCTCCAACATTATTTTCCATGACCTTTTTGACTAGCCTCGGTAATTCCAATAGATCTCTCTCTTAGTTTGACAATATTTCAAGTATAATATTTTGCTAGGATTGTTTTTTACCTAGCAAGCTCCACATATGCTTTCCACTTTCATATATGAGTACAACAGGTTGAAGATAATCTAGTATATGCTTGAGTGACTTGATGAGTTGAGCGTTTCCATGAACTTTTGCAAGAGAACCTAACCTATGTTGGATATGTATCTTTTTGAAAACTTTTTGAACAAGGTAAAGGTTGGAAGTTCACTTATGTTTGAGAGCATTGCATTTATTTATTGTGGCTTGTTCTTTATTACTAGTCTATCTTCTAGAATGAAAGTAACTGGTCAAAACTTGAATTTTAAATGCTAAATACTTGAGAGAGCAATGTGTGTTGTTATGTATGACTAAGTGTAGGGAAGACATTGAAGGGCAATGCTGATTTCCTTATTAAGCAAGGCTCTTAGACTTACTCGAGGACGAGCAAGGTTTAAGCATGGGGTGATTGTTGGCACCCTTTAGTGACATACTTTTAGTGCCATTTAGGTGGAGTTTTTGGATTAATTCATATACTAACCCACCACTTGACACGTGAAATAACCCCGTTGTCACATATGGACATATTTTTGGAAGATGTTGGTTTATGCAGGTTTTTGAGCTATAAATGAGCACATTTGGATGAAGACCGAGATCATGACCGACCACCAAGGATGTGCACGGGCAAAGGCTTAAAGAACACACTTGGATGATTTCGGGATCGGAGGAAATCCAACAGACAAATCGAAGATTCAATCATATCCCGAAGCAAACGACGTCAAAAGACCCACATATGTGAAGGACATAAGTTACCCATTTAGAAAGGAGTCCGCACGTGAAATTGGAGGCCGAGACGGGCCAGGAAAGGCCCAGGCCGGCCGGCCCAGCCTATTTTCGTTGCGGTTTGGCCTCCCGTTCGAGCTAGGGTTCCCTCGGACTATTTAAAGCTTATGTCTTATAGAAATTGAATGCTAATTCCCACCAGAGAGCCACCGTATCTACGAAACACCGGAGGAAGCCAATAGATGCGACAAGATTGGAGGACGGCGGAATTCTTCGCCGAGGACTTCTACACCATGAACTCTGTCGCCAAGACTAGCTTTATGGGGTGAAGGCCTCGTTTGTTCATGGGCTTGTAAGTTGACGTTGGTTTGTAATTGTCGACATCCTTTATGAATTCAATCTATCTTGTACATAGATCTCGATTCCCTAGGTTTGATGTGCCTCTACCCCTAGTGTTGTGTGACCAGTGTGGGGGAAATGGCATCGGCTTTTGGAATTGGATAGACTAGAATTGGTGTGTTAATTCAGAGATTACATATCCTAGCAATCCTAAAACCCTAGGGGCAAACGTTCTCTATATCTTGTGCTCTCGCTAACCTAACCTCGCATTCTTAACCCTAGATTTATTTAGATTAAACTTAGTAGGTTTGATCTATTCATACACCAACTAAAACCCAAAAAGATTAATAATCAACATAGTTAGTGCTTAGATAAGCGTATCGATCTTCTTGTTCCATGGATTGATAACCTTAGGGGAAAACTCTATGGGAAAAGCTACAACCAACCCGTGCGCTTGCAGTACACAATTGACGCGGCTAAGCACCGTCAACAGCCGTGCGCTTGCGGTACACAATTGACCCAGGCCATCTCGGTCGTGTCGGTCATGCAGTGCAGGAAACACACCCAGAGGAACCTAAAGCCGAGAGATTGATGTCAGTTTGATCCAAGGGCAGTGTATGGCACTTGCCATACCTTAATTTTTTTACAAGACCCCCCATATATTCCCCTTCAATGGTGTGACCTCCACACCCGCCACCATAGCTGCCTGTTGGAGGTCTGAACCCGCGCAACAAGATGTCTGATCAGTGGCTTAATAACTTAGCACAAGTACAACCATGTAGACAGCTGCTCTCTTTTTGACATGAATAGATAGCTTAAAAAGAAAACTTGTACAATGAGCCGTCTGTTTAGGTGTCTACGGGATGTTTAATTCACTCTTTGAAACACAAATCATGGTGATCTAATGCATACTTGATCTTTGTAGCCGTTTTGTTGCATACATGAGGCAATGCGCAATTCATTTAATTATCTCCACTTATTATTTTTTATTTTTCCTTTTTTATCCTTTTCCTTTTCTTTTTTGTCTTTGTTATTCTCCTTTTTATCTATCTTTTTCTTTTCTTTTCTTTCATCACCGCCGGGCCTCCCTCTCTCTCGATCCTTCTCCTCTTTTCCTTTTTTACTTCTTTTTTTTCTCTTTTCCTTCTCCAATCCCCTCAGTGGTTCTCTCCGCCCAACTCCAGAGATCTGATCTCGATTTCTCTCTAAACGCGTCGCCCCGCACATGCTTCCGCCTCCGACTGCACGCCTCCTCCCTCACCATGCCTCCCTCCCTCGCACACGCTTCCCCCTCCACACGCTCAGCAGGGTTCTCTCCCGGTGGCCTCGAGCTCGGGAGGTGGATCATGGGTCGAGCTTTTGCTGCTGTGCGAGAAGAGGCGATCTGGTTGGAACTCGATTTGGCTTATTTCTTCTTCGATTCGATCTTGTTGGAGCTCGATTTGGTTTATTTCCTCTTCGATTCGACCTTGTTGGAGCTTGATTTGGTTTATTTTTCTTCAATTTCGGCCCCCTGAGCCTCCTCTCTCTCACGGTGCCTGCTCCTCCCTCCGTTCTTGAGAGGCAGCGAACTCGATTTGGTTTATTTTTCTTCGATTCAACCTAGTTGGAGTGTCGGCGAGTTATGCTGACTAAGTTCTCGAGGGGATGTCCCGAGAGAAGGGTTTGAGGAGAAGTCGTCGAGAATCTAGAATCGAAGGTGACAAGAGGCGATTTAAACAGGTTCAGGCCGCAATATGCGTAATACCCTATGTCTTGTATGATGTGTCTTGTATAGATGAGATGCCTCGAATGGGGTCCCTATCTCCCCTTATATATGCCAGAGGATAGGGTTACATGGAAACCGTATAAGGTTAGGAAACTTTTACAAGTTTATCTCTAATTTTCTAATACAACTTATCCTAACCGACTAGGACTAATCCTTGTCTTGTACGTCAAGTCTTGTACTTGGGCCGGCCCATAGGATGGCCCACCAGGGTTGTTTAGTCCATTAAGACTCTACACCCACAAGCCCCCGAGCACCTTATCTGCTGAAGAACAGCACTGTTGAAAATACAGAGTTCTTTGAGACCCGCCAGGGTTGTTTGAAGCCCGCAGAGTTCTTTGCTTTTGGAAGTTGCAACCATGCTGTTCAATAGGTAATGAAGTGCTCATAAATCTTCTTGAAGTTCGGATTGGTGCGCACCGATTAGGTGCGCCAATTGGGCAGCCCCCGAGCCTCGTCTATCTTTGAAGAAGAAATTCGAGGCTCTTTCGAAGTCCGAACCTGAAGAGAATCAATTTCCGAAAAAGTCCGAGTTCTTTTAGAACTCCTTTTGAATTTATCAATTGAAACAAAAAAATTTCAGAAATATATTTCCTGAAAATATTCCAGCAGGCCCCGAGCCTAAATTTGAACGAATTCAAATATAGGATCACGGAAGGACCACAATTAAAAAGTACCGAAGTAACGATTAGAAAAGTCAATATAAACCGTTCGCCTCCCTGGTACCCGCACGCCTGTAGCGAAACAGATCTAGGGTTAGCGACAGTTGCTCTGTTAGCAATCCTAAGACTGCGCAAACACTTCCACAACCTCCTCGAGCCCTAATTCCACCCTCACCGAGCCTTAAGAAACTGCAATGGCCGGTGGTGAAGGATCCAGCCGAAGCAAGAGCGAGAAGAGGAAAGCGGAAGCAATGAAAGAAGTCATGGCAACTGATGAAGCAGCGCCTGCTGGGGACAGTCCGCGCCTGGAAGATCCAATTAGTGACTGGCCAACTAGTACACTAAAAGATAAATACATCAAGAATCTAGAAGCAGATCGATTCCTTGCAGCCAAAGAGATCAGTCGGTGGAGAAGTGCACACGGTCATGAGTACCCCACAGAGGAAACCGAGTAGCTCACGGTATGGAAAGCTTTTTACGAAGTTGGATTCGGTTTGCCGACCTGTGATTTCTTCCGCCGAGCGCTGCAATTTTATGGAATTGAATTGTGTCACTTGAATCCCAACTCCATTCTGAATCTTTCCATATACATCCACTTGTGTGAGGCGTTCCTTGGAATAGACCCACACTTTGCCTTGTTCCGCCACCTATTCAGAGTGAAGACATCAAGCGGACCATCGCAAGTGGTTGGAAAAGTGATGATCCAGTTCCGCCAAGGCATGAAGCCAGTATATCTGGATTATTCCACCAAGGAGAGTTTGAAGGATTGGCAAAAGAAATGGTTTTATGCATGGAACCATCAACCACAACTGCCCAGCCGCTCAGAGAATCCTCCAGTGATGAAACCATTCTGGAGCGAAACTGTTGGTATAAATCAAGCCATGCAGATTCTAAAGCTGCTTAATATGATCAGAGATCTGAAGACGCAAGGGTTGACCGGAGCCATCGTATACAGGCATTTCTGTTGAGGAGGATCCAGCCTTGTAAACAACGCTGTAATCCAGGGTACTCTTATTCTGGAGAAGCTGATCCCTCACGGAATGCTACCGGCGACTTGTCTGAAAAGAGGATCATGCAATTGTTGAAGAAATATCTGATCATCAGTGATGAAAATTTTCCAGAGATAATGGAAATTTCTGCAGTCACTATGACGCCCGAGGTATGAACCATTTCTGAAAGTCAATACATTGTCTATTTCACTATAGTGTGGTATGAACTTAATTCTTGTCCATAACAGTATGAAGCCCGACGATCACTATATGTGAGCTTGCCTCCCCTGGATCCAACGAATGCCGAAGAAGCAGACTTATTAGCCCGTTGTGTAGATCCAGGGGTGAGGGACCAGGTTCGTAAACACAAGCCACATACTGATAAGGCAACTGCATCTGAAGAACCTGATGAGCCACATGCCCATGATGAACATCAGGATGCTGAAGAACCCCGTGCCAAAGCAGGGGCGACCTCCAAGAGAGGAGAAGGCTTAAAAAGAGCCGCGGCGGTAGAGCTGAATGCGCCTGTGCCCAAGAGAGCACGGACCCTACCCAAGCCTTGGGTAAGGGTCATCTCGAAGGAGAAGGAGAAGATATCCCCACAACCAAAGATACCATCATCTGTGGGGATAGCGATAGGAGAAATCGGGAGCAGCCGATCGCAACAAGGTAGCACTGCCTGGCAGCCTCTATCAGAAGAAGAAATCATCCACAATATCTACAACCCTATCTCAGCGCCATATACTAGTTCAATACCAGTGGTAGGAGAACACTACCCAGCTGGTCCATCGGCGGTGGAGCAGGAGCCTGAAGAGGAGTTCACACTGGGGGAGCCTGAAATCCCAATGCGGCCCACCATCATGTAAGTACTCTGTAGATCTTGACGTAAGTTACAAAATTTATATTCGTAACAATCCATCCTGACTGTGAAGTTGTTGATGCAGAGTTGAAGAAATTCCATCAGCGGCCAGGAAGGCGCCAGAGGCCACAGTGCCAGAAGAACCCAGGGAAGAGCCGCAAACAACTCTTCCAGAGGTCCAGCCAGCCGCACCATCAAAAAACCTGCCAGTACCAGCAGAAGCGAAAGTTGAAGAAACAATTGCTAAGGTGCTGGCGGATATTGAGCAACTGGTCATGCAGGCGGTGATAGAAGAAACTGAGGTTGAACGCCGTGACCAAAACAATGCTGAGCCCCCAAGCAACATAGATACATCTCAAGTTAGGGGGGCGGAAGCTGTTCCAGAAGCAGAGTGCTCGAGGGGTAAACAAGTCGAACAATCAACCCAAGAGCAAGTGATCGAGGAAATCCCCCGAGTACCCAAGAGTACTGGAGCTGAAGAGGAGATCGGCAGGTTCCGCATCGGAAGTTACGATCCAATGCTAAATCCAAATCCGCAATCCTTCGAGTATGTCTTAGACGCGGAGGAGGATGAAGAGCATATCGACAGGGGTCTGTACCATGCTGAGAGGGCAGTGGCATACTTCAAGGTATGGAAAATAACACTGTACCTATTGTCATTGTAAGCATGTATCTCATAACTGTATTCTGTAGGCCATCGGTGAAGCATCAAGGCAGAAGATAGAGTACATCCGCCACATCTCGCTGATGCACGCCAAGGCGGAGCGCCTCCAAAAGGAATTAGAGCACGAACGCGAAGACCGCAAAGTTCAAGAGGCGGAAGATGCCAATATGATCCGCACTTTGCACCTGCGGACGAAGGAGTTGGCTGCAGAGAAGGACGACTTGAAGAAGAAGCTTACCACAACAAAATCAGAGCTCAAAGGTACCCTGACGCTGCTAAAGTCTTGCAATTAATTATCCAATTCATGTTTGGTATAACAACCCTGTCGTGATCTTGTGGAGCAGGGGTTCAACAACAGTTGACAATAACCTAGAGCAAAATGATAGATTGGTCAAACTTGGGCAATCGTCATGAAGAAGCGTTGAAGACTCTCTCTGTGGAGCATGATACCATCAATGAACAACTCAGAGTTGCAGTCCAACAACGCAAGGATGCTGACGTGCAGCTGATTCAAGTCATTGAGCAGCAAAAGAAGGCTGCCAAGGATCTTGAAGACGCACACGAAGAAAATAAACAGTTATCCGAAGAACTCATCCAGCTCTGAAAAAATCTCGTGGATAAGAAGACGCTGGATGAGAAGCTTGAACAGACGACCAAGAGGATGTGGCGGACCACTCCGAAATTATTCCAAGTTAAGTACCTTGGGACCACTAATCACGTAGTCAGGCCCTTAATCCGGAATAAGCTGGAGCGCCGTCGGATTAAACCCGATTAAACCACGTACTTTTCTCGATCGAAACAACAGCACGCCCACACGAAGGTGAGTTCCAGAGATTACAACATTCCACAAATTAACATACACAAATAGTATCTCAAAGTTATTACAAACCAAGTTTGAAATGAAATCAGAGTATCAAAGTCTTGCAGCGGAAATAAAATAGTTCATTGCAGCGGAAGTAAATAAACTAACGACGATACAAATAACACCATGCTGAAGCCTGCCACGGTGCTACTCCTCCTGATCCTCGGCAGAGGACGGAACCCATTCGATGTGCCAGCCAGGTGGAACCTGGGTGGGCCAAGACAAAGCATCGACATCCAAAGGTGTACCTGTAAATCATTGCCACAAGCAAGGCTGAGTATACTAATACTCAGCAAGGCTTACCCGTCGGGTGAAAACTACATCACCGACATCTAGACCATGAGAGGCTTTTGGCTGGTGGGTTTGTTTGCCAAAAAGCAACTAAGAGTAGGTCCTTGCTTTCAAGTTTTAGCATCATATTCTAGTAGATTTAACCATTCTAGATTAGCATCCTGTCTAATCATACAAGTGGTGCAGTACAATTTATTTCATACAACAAGTTCATCATTCTCATAGTTCCACTTGTTACTCAATGTAGCAAGGCGGTCAAGCAGTCTCATTAACCGCGAGAAGCGGACAGTTCGAACCGAATTTTGCTACCTGGCCAGGGGAAACCCAACACACACGGATACTCTGCTTGCTATAAAAGGTACAAGCATTTCCCAACCTTTCCCATCGATCCACAATTCGGAACCGGGTCCATTTCCTTAGGATAAAGGTTTACTGCTTCACTCACAGTCTCACGCATATATCCACAAGTGTACGGCAGGGGAAAACAAAGTTTCCAAGGAGAGATGGCTATCGGCCCTAGCTGCTTCAATCTGGTACCGGGCTTACCGATCCCCATACATCGGCATGCATGTGGTACGTTCAAAAACTTGACAGCTCTTTCCACACATTTCGACCTTAATCAATTATCATACACGGACGGGAGATCTACATCTATCATCCCGCCCGTCAATCCTTATGATTCCAACATAAGTAAAGACAAGCAATTCCTATGTCTCGCGAGTGACAGGAAATCACTCGACTTGTAACGGACCTAAAGCAATGCCCTATCGATCCTTTCAGACTAGTATTGCAAGTCATAGGTACTAGGAAATGTGCAGCTAAGGTATTCAATCAATTCCTTGAACGTAAATGCACAAGCATAGAGAATTCAAAGTGCATAATTAGGTAAAGTTAGGTTATGCTCCGGGGCTTGCCTTCTTGGGCTAGCTGACTGCTACGCTCCGGGCTGTCTGCGTCGACGCTGGCTCGGCCGCCTTCGAGGTTCTCCTCTCCGTCGACGGGGACGAGGTCGTAGAAGCCGTCAACGAGTGCGCCTTCTACATGAGATGCACAAATTAAGCGTTCTGCCAAAACATGATTCGAGGTTACTGCACTAGGTGATTTTTATCTTAACATTTTAACAAAGTTTCTCTTTTCTCTTCTAAGCTCTAGCTTTCGAGGAAAAGAACTCGGTTGGTCTCGAGGACCGAGTTCTTCTCGACAGAAAGAACTCTGCTGGTTCCCGCGGTCTGGGTTCTTATCGGAAAAAGAACCCTGAAGCTCGAAACTGAGTTCTTATCGAGAAAGAACCCTGTTCGAATAGGAAAAGAACTCTACTGGCTCTCGTTGGCTGGGTTCTCATCGAGAAAGAACCCTGGCTCGAAACTGGGCTCTCAACGAGGAAGAACCCTGCCCACTACTGGCTATCACTGCGCCGACGAACGGCGGTGAAAGGAGGTCGGAGAGGTGGGGAAAAGAACCAGTGGCTTACCACGAGTCGAACGATGACGGTTGGGAGGCCGGAAGAGGCTCGTAAAACGCCGGCGACGTGCGGTGGCAGTGCGGTCGCCGCGGGCTCGATTCCGGCGAAGTGAGTGGCTCTCACCGGAGTTGGAGGGGTCCGTGAGCACCCGTAGGACTCGGGGAAGCTATCGGAAAGCTTGGTCGGCTTCGGGGAGGGCTCGAAGTAGGGGCTCGACGTGCGCGTGCTCCGGCGGCCGGAAATGCGGACTTGGGGGAAATCCGATTTCTCGCCGGAGAGTTGAGGATAGCTCGCGAGAAGTGGGGGATTGGAAGCTAGGGAGGTGGTCTAGCTCTGTGTGCAAGGGATTTGGGAATGGTGGAAAGTGGAGGGCGAAATTCTCGGCGAAGCTCGGCTCGGTCCGTGCGGCGTGAGGAAGAAGACGACGGAGCGAGCGCGAGGAAGTGGAAATGGCCAAGTGAGCGAGTGAGAGGAGGGGTGTGAGTGCTTGGTGGAGTGATTGAGCACGCAAGAGTGGCACAGTGTGGCCTCGGGAGCATGCGAGCGCGTGGGTAGCTGTCGCGGTCGTCATTGATGGCGCGCGAGCTCGAACAGAGCGCACACGCGCGGTTGGGCGTCAAAGATCGTCGCGTGATGAAGTGGAGATCCTCAGCAGAGGCTTTGGCGCGACGCGAACGGACTCTACCGCCTGCAGTGCGCTCGGCGCGGCGCGAGCGCGCGTGCGGCCACGGCGGCGCGCGACCGTATGATGGCGCTCCGCGGCGCGAAGCGAGGCGACGGCGGCGAAGTGATGGCTCGGGAGCGTGCGCGCGGAGTAAAGGCCGACGTGACGCGCCATTGATGCATGCCCGAGCTCGAACAGAGCGCGCGCGACACGATTGGGCGAGGAAGATTGTGGCGTGATCGCTGGGGATCCTCCACAGTGCTCCTTGGCGCGTAGCGAGCGAGCATCGCGACTGCGGGGCGGCGCTGCGTGGCTGCGACCAGTGCCGAGCGAGCTCGTCATGATGGCGCTCCGCGGCGCGAGGCAGCAGTGCGCCGTCGCCCGCGAAGTGACGGTACGGAAGGCTTGGACAAACGCGTGAGGACAAAAGCTAGCTGCCGCCACGGCTTGGCCGACCCGGCGCGGTCTCCGCCACACGCCGGCCACGTGGCGGCCGGACTCCGGCCAGAGCAGAGCGCGCCAGGGGCGAGCTGGCAGCCCCGTGGAGCTCCTTTGCCCCTTTTGAACTTTCTCCAAAAATTTGAGCTGAACTTCGAAACGTGTAAAATCAAAAGTTGGGGTTTAAGGTGTGGGACACAACCTTTGAGCTTGGACCAGGCACTTAGACCAGGCGCTACGGCGCTTCGAGCTTGAGCCGCAAGCTCGAGCTTGCCGAGCCTCGAACGGTCGGAAACGCCGCTCGAGGGTGAGTGCCCCCTCGAGCTTGGCTGCGAAGCCTCGAGCGTGCCGGAACGTCGCTCGAGGGTAAGTGCCCCCTCGAGCTTGGCTGCGGAGCCTCGAGCGTCCTAACGTGCGGCCTCGAATCGTGACGGAAACTACTGGCTAGGCTCGATCGTCACGGACATAGCTCGATCGTCGCGGACAATACTGGCTAAGCTCGATCGTGACGGACATAGCTCGATCGTCACGGACAATACTGGTTCGAGGGTCATCAAGCGAAACAAACGCCGTGGCGAGGTTGTCGTGAAGGGCTGTTGGTGATGACAACTACTCTTTTGGTCCGAGATTTTTAAGTTCAGCACCAAAATCTTGAGATTTCAGTTGGGTGTCCAAGGTCCTTTGCTTTTGAATTTAAATTTGAATTTTGATGAATTTTGAGTTCCAACACCACTTTTTCCCCTTTTAACCTGTTTTAAAAGCACTTCCAATATTTTTACATCAGGGATGTCACAGCCTACCCCCCTTACAAAGAATCTCGTCCCGAGATTCGATTGCCCTTAGGAACAAGGTGGGAAAAGGTACCTTGGTCTAAGAAAGGATGTCGGGGTAGTTCTTCTTAAGATAGTCCTCGGTTTCCCACGTGGCTTCATCCTCGGAGTGATGACTCCACATAATTTTGTACATTTTTACTCCTTTCCTTCGTGTTTGTCTCTCTTTCTCGTCGAGGATTTTAACGGGATGCTCGTCATAGGAGAGATCCGGTTCAACCGAGAGTTCCTCTTGTTCAACGACTTCGGTCAGAACACGTAGACACTTCTTGAGTTGGGAAACGTGAAATACATCGTGTACGGCTGAAAGCTTCTCGGGAAGCTTCACTTGATAGGCCACTGGTCCACATTGTTGAGTAATTTCATATGGGCCGATATAACGAGGTGCAAGCTTTCCTTTCAATCCAAATCTCTGCACACCCTTGGTCGGGGAGACCTTAAGATACACGTGATCACCTACTTCAAACTGAAGTGGTTTCCGCCGCTGATCAAAGTAGCTCTTCTGTCGTGACTGGGCGGTTCTCAAATTTTCACGAATGATCCTAACCTTTTCTTCTGCCTCCTTCACAAGGTCAGGGCCATAGGTATATCTCTCGCCTGCCTGGGACCAACACAACGGGGTCCGACATCTTCTACCATATAAGGCTTCGAAAGGTGCCATTTTAAGACTCGCTTGGTAGCTGTTGTTATAGGAGAATTCGGCCAGGGATAGACACTTCTCCCAATTCTTCCCATAATGAATAACACAAGCTCGAAGCATATCCTCAAGTATTTGATTTACCCTTTCCGTCTGCCCATCGGTCTGTGGGTGATATGCTGAACTACGGATCAGTTTGGTGCCTAGGGACAATTGCAATTGTTCCCAAAAGCGAGCTACGAACGGAGCACCACGATCTGAAATTACCGTCTTGGGTACCCCATGTAGACAAACGATCCGCTCCAAATAAATCTCCGCGTACTTCTTAGCAGCATAAATGGTATTGACTGGAATAAAATGTGCGGTCTTGGTAAGGCGGTCCACAATTACCCAAATGGAGTCGTGCCCCTGCGGGGTTCTGGGAAGTCCAACAATGAAGTCCATGCTTATATCTTCCCACTTCCATGAGGGAATAGGTAGAGGTTGAAGCGTGCCTGCTACCTTCAAGTGGCTGGCCTTAACCCGCTGGCATGTGTCACATTCCGACACATACGTGGCAATTTCTCGCTTCATTCGAGTCCACCAAAAGTTTTGTTTCAAATCTTGGTACATTTTGGTGCTGTCGGGATGGATAGAAAATTTAGAGAGATGAGCCTCATCCATAATCTTCCTCCGGAGTTCCGTGTTTTTGGGCACCACGAGGCGATGTCCAAACCACATCACTCCCTGCCCATCAAACCGGAAACACTTGTACTTCTCTTTCACCTTCTCCTTAGACAATTTCCTTTTAAGGATTTTAATGCTCGCGTCATTTAATTGGGCTACAACAATCTGATCGTGCAAGGTTGGTTCCACTGCAATATGGCTGAAGTACCCGTGTGGAACAATCTCCAAATTGAGCTTTGCCATTTCATGACACAGGGTGTCAGCGTAGGACTCCACGGAAAGACAATGACAATGAGCCTTGCGGCTTAGTGCATCAGCAACTACATTAGCCTTCCCGGGGTGATAATGCACACTAAGGTCATAGTCCTTTGCTAACTCCAACCATCTTCGCTGTCTCATATTCAAATGTGCCTGAGTGAAAACATATTTGAGGTTCTTGTGGTCTGTGTATATTTTGCAGGGAACACCCATCAAATAGTGTCTCCACATCTTGAGAGCATGAATAACCGCTGCTAACTCAAGATCATGCATGGGGTAGTTTTGCTCATGAGGCCGAAGTGCTCGAGAAGCATAAGCAATGACTCGGTTCTCTTGCATGAGAACACAGCCAAGGCCGGTGCCTGATGCATCGCAATAGACATCATAGGGCTTGGTGCAATCGGGCTGAGCCAAAACTGGGGCTGCTGAAGTTAAATGCCTTCGCAAAGTGTGAAAAGCTTCCTCACATTTGTCATCCCACTCGAATTTGACTCCCTTCTTTAAGAGTTCGGTCATGGGCTTCGCAATCCGAGAGAAGTCCGGAATGAAACGGCGGTAATAATCGGCTAAACCCAGAAAACTCCGAATCTCGTGGACAGAAGTAGGTGGTTGCCAATCCAACACCTCTTGCACTTTGGTTGGATCCACGGATATACCATCCTTGGAAACCGTGTGGCCTAAGAACTTCACGCTCTCTAGCCAGAATTCACACTTGGAGAACTTGGCGTAGAGCTGGTGATCTCTCAATCTCTGAAGAACAATGCGAAGGTGCTCGGCATGCTCTTCCTCATTCTTAGAATATATAAGAATGTCGTCAATGAATACCACCACAAACTTGTCTAGTTCTGACATGAAGACCGAATTCATGAGATACATGAAGTAGGCCGGGGCATTGGTGAGTCCAAAAGACATAACCAAGAATTCATAAAGTCCATAACGTGTGGAAAAGGCAGTCTTTGGAATGTCACAAGGCCTAATTTTGATTTGGTGATAGCCAGAGCGAAGGTCAATCTTGGAGAACACTCTGGTGCCAGCTAGTTGGTCAAACAAGATGTCAATACGGGGGAGTGTTGGCCAGCAGCGGTAGGGAAACGACGAAGGTGATAGTGGACTGGTGAACGGGGCAGAGTACACGGCGCACGGACACAGAGGGGGGGTCAAACTGGCCCTTGAGACTCTGCGGTGATGGGGGGAGAAACAGTAGGCAAAGGTGATCTTTGAGACTATAGATAGTCAGGGGCAAGATGCTTAACCAATTGTAGGTCTTAATTAAACAATGATTTACCCGCCTTTATATTATCAGGAACAAGGAATAAACTCTTTAGCATTCTCCTAAGAGGAAAAGGGATGGTTAATGAACAACGAGGTTACGAGATGACAAGAGTGCCCAAAAGATTTTTAAAACTAGCCCACATCATACTAAACGATCATGGCATGACGTTACACGGGGTTGCTGCCCAAATTCTAAGATGAGCCTAAAGGAAGAGTGGGGCAATAAAAGATTTGCTTATGGCAAGGAGGGAATACACCTAGAAAAGGTGGTGTGGTATGTAAATTTTGGGAAATTCTTGCTCAAATTTTTATCTTAATTGTCAAATTGCCAAACTTAAGCACTTTACCATGGTATACATGGCATGTTCATGATGAGGTGCACATGATATAATACACATGCACATGAGCGTATGGTGCATATGCTTATGAGAGTATGATGTACACGCCGTGATGCAAGTTAGTAGACCTTACACCACATAATTAAAATTCATCATTGCGGAACAATTAGTGAGAGTAAGGAAGTATCGATTTGGGTTGTCAATAAAGGTCTTTGTGGGTCATATTCCCACATACCGAGATACCAATGTGCTCCAAGTGACTCAAGCGTGTGGCTGCAGCACACACACGAGATCCTAGGTTCCATCACGGCACCATTGGTTAGGGAATACAATACCACAATAATTTCAGGGGGAACAACCCAATTGACACCAGGAGGAAGAAGCATTCATGAGTTAGATGCACATGTGGTTAGGTACCAAAAGATTATCATGATGCAAATGACATGTTAATGGATATGTAATGCCCATGCACATGAATTGCTTATAAAGGAATAAAATGCATATTGTATCTATAACTGATTATGCATAGAAAAAGTGACATTGACCCAATTTTGCATATTCATTTCAATTATTTATATTATCTTGAGCAAGAATCAACAACATAGGATCCAAGGATTAAGGAATCAAGTTACTTCGGTACAAGGTATCAATGTTAAACAAAGTTAAGTAATCAAAATCGGTATGAGAGAGTTGGTGAAGACACCTGAATCAAGGTATGAGTTTAGACTGTATAGAATCAGACAACAACGGAGGCACGACTCATGCTTGACATCCGAACCTTCACAATTGGTCCATGTCAAAGCACACCAAACAATTTTCCTATTTCACAAAAAGGAAACAAGAGGGATAAAAGGCACTGGGCCAAGAGAGTGGAGTGAAGTTGTTTACATACCATTGATTTACTACAATTGTCGAAGGGGTAGAACGTGAGTGGAAGACATGAGAGCTGGAAATGAGTGGAAGAAAATTTGTAGTTCACAGATCTAACATCCAGAGTTATTCATCTTTGGTCAGGTAGTAGGAATTTGGTAAGCTACACATTGCTTTGTATCTCAGACGCGGATCTAGTGGTTAAGTTGGTCAAAACTTTCAATCTAGGCTTCTCGGTTTAGATGGATTTTCAGCACACCGAACCATATGATTTTCCCTATAACTCTAGTTTCCTTATTCCTTTGTCAGATTATGGAATTCGGCATGAAGGAGACGAAACAAGGCAGATTTTGGACAGTGAGTAAAATATTCATAGCCAAAAATTTAACACCCCAAAATTTCCCAAACTTCACCAGATTGTTCCTAACATATTTGTATACAATGTTACTGTTCAGCATTTCTTCAATTTTGAGGTTAAGATGGTGCAAGAATTCAAATTCTTAATTACTGTCCCCAGAATTTTCAGCAAGGCAGGAAGTCGGTATTTGGTTCATTTCTCGAGTTTTACTTGTCCAAAAGTCTTGCATTCCTTAACTTAATTGCAGCTTACTTAAGTGTTTAAAATTTAGGGATGCCACAGCAGAGCTAGCTACAAGTGAGGCGGCAGCAATATAGACTTCAAAACTAAGTGAGAACTGACATATATTTAAAGAAAATAATCAGATTATGGACAGAGTAGGTCTCAAAATCTATAAGCCCAATCATTACCCAACTTGACCAGAATACAGTTTAGATAATTTCCAATAACTTTTTAGTTTAACACAAAAACAGAACAAGTGATCTAGGTGGCGCAACACCCCAATCTTTTAATTAACTCTCTGCTGAAATTCCAGCAGACAGGAAGTTAGTATTGTGAGCATAACTTTTAATTGGTTGAACCAAATTTGTGGAAATTTGGACAGAATAAACTAGACAAAATTTGTGACAACTTTCATTTTTAAGCCTCTAGCATAAACTGCTGTTAAGAGGGTGTAAAAATCCATTTTCTAACTTGTTGTTCCCAGAAAATTCCAGCAGACAGGGGGTTACCATTTTAAACATAACTCTAGTTCTACTGAACCATTTTCGTTGAAATTTCTTCAGCATATACTTTATAATATTTATGACAACTTTCATGTTGAACACTTTTTCACTTGACGACGTTTTCAGTTTCGAATTAAGGGTGCATACAGATTGTTCTCAGCAGGATTTTTGGGTTGTGATTTCAATTTCTTTGACGGCGGTTCAATTTGGTCATGTGTTAAAAGTCGATATTAATTCAGCGAGATGCAATGCATGAGCGGCCTATTCGTTCTCACCAACACACATGCCAATAAACTTTTGGCTTACGAAGTTAGTGCCGGTGGCTAGGCAATATCCGTCTCTCCCTATATTAACTAGCCGAACTTTTCTAACCGTTGAGTCATACGGAATCGCGGTTAGTGTACCTGCAGAAAATTCCATTCCAGAGCATGTATAATCAACCTTTCGTGCCAGCACTCACGAAAGCGTCTCCATTCATTACCACCAACTATAGAGGTGGCACCCGAACGTTTAACATTGAACGGGCAATGTTCATATGTCACCAAGGCAACATATTGACAGTTTCATACGCTACTGAAATAGCGTATTGACTTTGTGCCGCCATCATATTTGCATATGATGCCGTGGTACGCTACAGCAATCGCCGTACCTTGCGCCCACCATCCTATTCTATTTTCATACGCCATCACAGCGTATTGACTATGTGCCGCCACTATATTTTCATATAGTGCCGTGGTACGTTACAGCAATCGCCGTACCTTGCGCCCACCATTGCGTAAAGTAAATGACAGAATGAAATGTGCTGGAAGTCAGTATAATATACTATTTGCCACCTATCATATCGTGATCCCTTAACCCACATAGGCTTCACGCTCTAGGTAACATCCTTAGCGGTCCTAAGATAACCTTCCTTCGCGAAACGCGTCGGAAGCATGAGTTGGCAAGTTTTATTCAAAAATTGTTTATTAAAGGTCTGTTGCTTTCTCCGGTGCGCTGCTTCGGCTCTGATGCCAGCTGTGGCGGACCACTCCGAAATTATTCCAAGTTAAGTACCTTGGGACCACTAATCACGTAGTCAGGCGCTTAATCCGGAATAAGCTGGAGCGCCGTCGGATTAAACCCGATTAAACCACGTACTTTTCTCGATCGAAACAACAGCACGCCCACACGAAGGTGAGTTCCAGAGATTACAACATTCCACAAATTAACATACACAAATAGTATCTCAAAGTTATTACAAACCAAGTTTGAAATGAAATCAGAGTATCAAAGTCTTGCAGCGGAAATAAAATAGTTCATTGCAGCGGAAGTAAATAAACTAACGACGATACAAATAACACCATGCTGAAGCCTGCCACGGTGCTACTCCTCCTGATCCTCGGCAGAGGACGGAACCCATTCGATGTGCCAGCCAGGTGGAACCTGGGTGGGCCAAGACAAAGCATCGACATCCAAAGGTGTACCTGTAAATCATTGCCACAAGCAAGGTTGAGTATACTAATACTCAGCAAGGCTTACCCGTCGGGTGAAAACTACATCACCGACATCTAGACCATGAGAGGCTTTTGGCTGGTGGGTTTGTTTGCCAAAAAGCAACTAAGAGTAGGTCCTTGCTTTCAAGTTTTAGCATCATATTCTAGTAGATTTAACCATTCTAGATTAGCATCCTGTCTAATCATACAAGTGGTACAGTACAATTTATTTCATACAACAAGTTCATTATTCTCATAGTTCCACTTGTTACTCAATGTAGCAAGACGGTCAAGCAGTCTCATTAACCGCGAGAAGCAGACAGTTCGAACCGAATTTTGCTACCTGGCCAGGGGAAACCCAACACACACGGATACTCTGCTTGCTATAAAAGGTACAAGCATTTCCCAACCTTTCCCATCGATCCACAATTCGGAACCGGGTCCATTTCCTTAGGATAAAGGTTTACTGCTTCACTCACAGTCTCACGCATATATCCACAAGTGTACGGCAGGGGAAAACAAAGTTTCCAAGGAGAGATGGCTATCGGCCCTAGCTGCTTCAATCTGGTACCGGGCTTACCGATCCCCATACATCGGCATGCATGTGGTACGTTCAAAAACTTGACAGCTCTTTCCACACATTTCGACCTTAATCAATTATCATACACGGACGGGAGATCTACATCTATCATCCCGCCCGTCAATCCTTATGATTCCAACATAAGTAAAGACAAGCAATTCCTATGTCTCGCGAGTGACAGGAAATCACTCGACTTGTAACGGACCTAAAGCAATGCCCTATCGATCCTTTCAGACTAGTATTGCAAGTCATAGGTACTAGGAAATGTGCAGCTAAGGTATTCAATCAATTCCTTGAACGTAAATGCACAAGCATAGAGAATTCAAAGTGCATAATTAGGTAAAGTTAGGTTATGCTCCGGGGCTTGCCTTCTTGGGCTAGCTGACTGCTACGCTCCGGGCTGTCTGCGTCGACGCTGGCTCGGCCGCCTTCGAGGTTCTCCTCTCCGTCGACGGGGACGAGGTCGTAGAAGCCGTCAACGAGTGCGCCTTCTACATGAGATGCACAAATTAAGCGTTCTGCCAAAACATGATTCGAGGTTACTGCACTAGGTGATTTTTATCTTAACATTTTAACAAAGTTTCTCTTTTCTCTTCTAAGCTCTAGCTTTCGAGGAAAAGAACTCGGTTGGTCTCGAGGACCGAGTTCTTCTCGACAGAAAGAACTCTGCTGGTTCCCGCGGTCTGGGTTCTTATCGGAAAAAGAACCCTGAAGCTCGAAACTGAGTTCTTATCGAGAAAGAACCCTGTTCGAATAGGAAAAGAACTCTACTGGCTCTCGTTGGCTGGGTTCTCATCGAGAAAGAACCCTGGCTCGAAACTGGGCTCTCAACGAGGAAGAACCCTGCCCACTACTGGCTATCACTGCGCCGACGAACGGCGGTGAAAGGAGGTCGGAGAGGTGGGGAAAAGAACCAGTGGCTTACCACGAGTCGAACGATGACGGTTGGGAGGCCGGAAGAGGCTCGTAAAACGCCGGCGACGTGCGGTGGCAGTGCGGTCGCCGCGGGCTCGATTCCGGCGAAGTGAGTGGCTCTCACCGGAGTTGGAGGGGTCCGTGAGCACCCGTAGGACTCGGGGAAGCTATCGGAAAGCTTGGTCGGCTTCGGGGAGGGCTCGAAGTAGGGGCTCGACGTGCGCGTGCTCCGGCGGCCGGAAATGCGGACTTGGGGGAAATCCGATTTCTCGCCGGAGAGTTGAGGATAGCTCGCGAGAAGTGGGGGATTGGAAGCTAGGGAGGTGGTCTAGCTCTGTGTGCAAGGGATTTGGGAATGGTGGAAAGTGGAGGGCGAAATTCTCGGCGAAGCTCGGCTCGGTCCGTGCGGCGTGAGGAAGAAGACGACGGAGCGAGCGCGAGGAAGTGGAAATGGCCAAGTGAGCGAGTGAGAGGAGGGGTGTGAGTGCTTGGTGGAGTGATTGAGCACGCAAGAGTGGCACAGTGTGGCCTCGGGAGCATGCGAGCGCGTGGGTAGCTGTCGCGGTCGTCATTGATGGCGCGCGAGCTCGAACAGAGCGCACACGCGCGGTTGGGCGTCAAAGATCGTCGCGTGATGAAGTGGAGATCCTCAGCAGAGGCTTTGGCGCGACGCGAACGGACTCTACCGCCTGCAGTGCGCTCGGCGCGGCGCGAGCGCGCGTGCGGCCACGGCGGCGCGCGACCGTATGATGGCGCTCCGCGGCGCGAAGCGAGGCGACGGCGGCGAAGTGATGGCTCGGGAGCGTGCGCGCGGAGTAAAGGCCGACGTGACGCGCCATTGATGCATGCCCGAGCTCGAACAGAGCGCGCGCGACACGATTGGGCGAGGAAGATTGTGGCGTGATCGCTGGGGATCCTCCACAGTGCTCCTTGGCGCGTAGCGAGCGAGCATCGCGACTGCGGGGCGGCGCGGCGCGGCTGCGACCAGTGCCGAGCGAGCTCGTCATGATGGCGCTCCGCGGCGCAAGGCAGCAGTGCGCCGTCGCCCACGAAGTGACGGTACGGAAGGCTTGGACAAACGCGTGAGGACAAAAGCTAGCTGCCGCCACGGCTTGGCCGACCCGACGCGGTCTCCGCCACACGCCGGCCACGTGGCGGCCGGACTCCGGCCAGAGCAGAGCGCGCCAGGGGCGAGCTGGCAGCCCCGTGGAGCTCCTTTGCCCCTTTTGAACTTTCTCCAAAAATTTGAGCTGAACTTCGAAACGTGTAAAATCAAAAGTTGGGGTTTAAGGTGTGGGACACAACCTTTGAGCTTGGACCAGGCACTTAGACCAGGCGCTACGGCGCTTCGAGCTTGAGCCGCAAGCTCGAGCTTGCCGAGCCTCGAACGGTCGGAAACGCCGCTCGAGGGTGAGTGCCCCCTCGAGCTTGGCTGCGAAGCCTCGAGCGTGCCGGAACGTCGCTCGAGGGTAAGTGCCCCCTCGAGCTTGGCTGCGGAGCCTCGAGCGTCCTAACGTGCGGCCTCGAATCGTGACGGAAACTACTGGCTAGGCTCGATCGTCACGGACATAGCTCGATCGTCGCGGACAATACTGGCTAAGCTCGATCGTGACGGACATAGCTCGATCGTCACGGACAATACTGGTTCGAGGGTCATCTGTAACACCCTAAAAATGCCCAATTTAAAATTTAGTAATTAATTGGTTTTTTATATTAAAGTGCTCATAAATAATATAGGGAAATAAAATTTTTGAATAATTAAAAGCAAATATAGGAAATAGAAACATTATTGTTGCATTCATGCTGGTGCATTTATTTTTTATTGTGGAATTCAAATTTGAATTTGAATTCAAATGAGTGTTTGAATAAAAGAAAAACCTTTTCTTTTTCTCTCTTTTTCCCTCTCTCTTTTCAGCCCAGTTCGCCCACTCCTCCTCTTTTTCTTTTCTTCTTTTCTCCGCGGCCCACCTCCCTGCGCGGCCCATCTCTTTCTTCCTTTTTCCTTCTTTTTCCGCGGCCCGTTGCGCAGCCCAACACTGCAGCCCACCGCGCCGGCCCGCTCCGCGCTCTCTCTTCTCTTTCCCGCTGTGGCTGACATGCCGGGCCCACCTGTCGGCCTCTCTCTTCCTTCCGCAGCTGCGCGTCTCCCTCTGCCACTGACACCCTGGCCCACTTGTCATCTTCGCCTCCCTCCTCTCGCCGTGAGCGAGCAGAGCTCTACTCCGAGCCACGCCGCGCCGCCGTGCCGAGCTGGGACCCTCGCGACTTGGCGCGCACGCCAAGGAGCCTGAAGCCCCCATAAATAGCCGCCGCCAACCCCTCTCTTTAGCCCCTGCATCTCGAACCCTAGCCGCCGCCACCTTGACCTAGCCCCGAGCGCCGCTGTCGTCTCGAGCTCAACTCGCCGCCGCCTAGCCGCCAAGAGGTTGCCCCGAAGCTTCTCTGTGTGGTAAGGAGCATGCCGAGGCCAAAACCCCCCCTTCTCTCCCTCTCCTCCGTGCGTACGACCTCGCCGTAGTGGCCGCACCGCCGCCGAGCGTCGCCAGCTTCCACCGCCACTCAATCCTCGAGAACAACCCCCAAATCGAGTTCCCCTCTCTCTCCTCTCTCTCTAGGATCAATCACGGCGAGCTTTGATGCACCGTAGCGCCGAGCCGAGCTTTCTCCGGCGAGCTTCGGCCTGGCGCCGCCGCGCTCCGGCGACCCCTTGAGCCGATCTGTTTTCCACCGTTCGATTCCCATCCAACGGCCAGATCTGAAACCCAGGTTAAACCGAGCCGGTTCCTGTGAACCGCGGTTCAGGCCGGTCCACGGTTCATTCAATGATGACGTCAGCTGACGTCAGCATCCAGCCGTTGCCGTGGCGTTTTTGCAAAAGAGCCCCTCTGTTTTTCAAAAATCAACCCACGGTCCAGTGCAGTTCAAAAGTATTTACAACCAAGTCCTTTTTCTTTCGTTTTAGCCCCTGCGTTTTGAAAAATAATGCCCGCCGTCCTGAAAGGTGTTTTTACGTCGCAGCCCTTGAGTTTTTATACAAAATTATGTTTTAGATCCCTGGTTTCTTTCAAAAACACCCCTGGAAGCCTAAAATCTTTACCAGCAAGCCCCTAGAGCCCGTTTTTAGCGTAGTTTCTCCGTTTTAACTCCGATTTGAGTGATTTTCGCGCTCACGTGTTCGTAGTGAAGCGTAGAGTAGTTCTAAAGCCTTCTTTTCATCTTTTGTTTATGTTTGGTGTACTGTTCTAATTAAATATCTTGATTGCATGTATGTGTGGATGCTTGTGTGATGATCGATGTAGTTGCTGAGCCGTTCGAGTTCGCCGACGATCCCGTTCTCGAAGATCAAGTACAGCAGCAGTTCTCTGAGGAAGCAAGTATAACACGGACCATCCTTGTTACCTATTCACCGATTAATCACATAAATCATATGCATGTGTCTAATACTGTTAACCATTAAGGATGTTCCTAGTCTTTACCCTATTCCTTGTTACCCGGGGTTTTATGCATTATGGTTAGATTATGCTACGCGCTGCAACCAACATTTATTTTTAATGTCAATATTGAATTAATGGTTCACTTCAATGATGCTTAAAAGATGCTTTTTAGCAACATGGTTCGGGGAACTAGAGCATGTGCTGTGTGCTTTGTTCTAGTGTCTCTATAAGGTTTGGTCTAGGGAATTAGAGCGTGTGCTTTGTGCTTTGTTCTAATGTCTCTCCATAAGGTCCGGTTCTTAAAGCGGCAACCCAGGAACCTGTTCGCCGCCGTTGGAACTATAATGGCTCTGGTCTTGGATAACTAGCTTGTACGTCTCTAGCTCGCCAGTGGTTACCGAAAGGCGTATGTGGGGTGCATGGGTGAGAGTATAGTTTGATCCATCGAGGACGGTTTTATCCGTTGGCTATGCCCCGTTAGGCAAAGTCCCGTGATGTAAGCGCCCGAGGTACGGCAGCTTCACACGTTGCGATGATTGCGCTCTCGCTCTGGACGCCATTGACCCCCTCACGTTGCGCCCTGAGCGTACGTCAATCTCGATGCCTCGGGTTATGCTGCCTATGTTGAACCAAAACGGCTACTGTGCTTGTTAGGGTGTTTTGTGAAAGTCCTCGTAACATAAATTCTTGTGGATTTATGTGACCGGCGGGTAAAGGGCGAAACCTCTGTAGAGTGTTGATCTATCATGATAGCCGTGCTCACGGATACGAGCGGCCTGGATCCTTTTTGATTAGAAGATGATATTGGTGGTTGATATTGGTTTGTTCTATAATCACTTATACCTTATCAATGGGTTTATATTTGGGATTCTACTCATTTGTAAGTTTGGATGATAATAAAATGAAACAACTAAAAGTGCTAATGCAGTATAACCGTGTCAAGCCTTTTGTCCTTGCATAACCCGTGTTATACTTGTTAAGTAAGATGGTTTACTTACACTTGCAACTATTCAACAAAATCCCGGATGGGTAACAGATGGAGCAATGAATGATCAGTCGCTTGCTGAGTTTCCGGAGGATCTGCCGTACTTCTAAGCTGTGTTCAACCAGTCGGTGTCCCTGTGGATTTGAGGCTCTACCTAGTTATGAAGCGTTTATTAGTATTAAGTCTTCCGCTGTGTTATTTGTTTAAGACTATGTCTTGTGTTAAACTCTGATATAAACTATTTTATTCGAGCATTGTGTTCTCTGTGATTCAATATTTGTAATCTATATGTGTTTTGTGGACATCCTGGGCACACATATGGAAGCATTCGGATTTCTTGGAAATCTGGGTGTTACAAAGTTGGTATCAGAGCCGTGCTGACTGTAGGATCACAGCCTAGATAGAACGGTCGATTAGAACTTGCTTAATCCTTGCCCTAAAAACTACTTTACATCCTAGAGTTGAGTTTCTGTTCTCTTCTACCTCTGTCCTTTGTGAAAATTTTCTAGCCCTCCTCTAGTTTTCACTTCCATAGATAGCTCGATAGAGATAGATAGTCCGTAAGAGCACTGATGGCTACCTTCCACCCCGCATCAATGAGTACCCGTTGGAGGCACGCAACCTGGACGCCTACATGGAGCTTCTTAGGCAGGAGGCCGAGGAAGGAAACCCCGAGGAGCTGCAGCACCAGTTGGAAGGACCTGCGCCATGTAGTCCAGAGTTAGGTGCACAGTCGCCACCACACAGAAGGACTAGATATAGCACCCTAGCTCACCGCACCACCATCGACCCTAAATGCTAGTAGAGATCAAATAGAACGTTTTTGAGTCGAAACTGGTCTAAGAGTGTCGAGTCTTGTGTGAACCTTGTCTTTGAATGCTTGAATGAATTGTTATTATGCTTATGTGTGATTTGGATCTTTGTAATGATTGTGATGAGCGCAGATGGAAGTCTGCAATCATCTAGTATTGGATTAAGGTATAAGGTATTTAGTGGATAGATAGTTGGGTTCCTAGCCTCTCCCTTGCACAACATCTATCATCTTTCCTATCGCCTGAGTATCTTATCTTGTCAATGGATTGCTTCTGTTCTTGACACTGGTTCAGACATGACTGTGATTGTGAATGTTGGGATTTTGATTTGTGACAGATGGTTGGGACAAGAGGGTCGACGGGTGGTGGCAATCAGAATCAGAACCAGAACCCGAATCAGAACCAGAACCAGCCGCCCACCATGGAGGATCTAGTCCGCTTGCAGACACAGACGATGCAACAATTGACTCAGGCCATAGCTTTGATGCAGCAGAACCTGCAGAATCCACCTGTTCAGCCACCTCCCCAGCCCATCCGGGACAAGAGGGGAGAGTTCTTGAAGGGGCGCCCGCCAAAGTTCTCCCGCGCCAGGGACCCAATGGAAGCAGAAGACTGGATCAAGGGAGTGGAGAGACAGCTCGACATTGCTCAGTGTGATGATAGGGAGAAGGTGCTCTACGCCTCTGGACAATTTGAAGGAGCCGCTCTCGACTGGTGGGTAGCATACCAATATGCGCAACCCGATCGCAACCAGATCACCTGGCAGCAGTTCAGTGATGCCTTCCGTGCTCACCATGTGCCTGAGGGACTGACGGTCCTGAAGAAGAGGGAGTTCCTAGCCCTGACGCAGGAAGGAATGAGTGTCACTGCCTACCGTGACAAGTTCCTCGAGCTGGCCCGCTACGCACCGGATGAGGTGTCGACAGACGAGAAGAGGCAAACTCGCTTCCGGAATGGACTCCAGGATGTTTTGCAGCTACAGTTGATGTGCATCACCTTCCCAACTTTCGGTGGTTTGGTTGATGGTGCCCTGATGGTGGAGCACAAGCGCCGTGAGATCGAGGACAAGAAGAGAAAGTTCATGAACCAGCAATCTGGCAGCAACGTCCGCCCCCGCTACAACCCCCAGCAGGTGAATCAGCAGCGCACTCAGGGACAGTCAGGTCATCAGGACCACCAGCATACCCAGAATCCACCACCACAGCAGCAACAGCGCTACCAGAACGAGCAGCATAACGCTCAGGCTTCACGCACCACCCCGACTAACACCACTCCTGTTGACCCAAGGGCATGCTACCACTGTGGTGAACAGGGACACTACGCTAAATTTTGTCCCCGGAGGGTCCAGAACTCCACCGGTCAGAACAACAACCAGAAGACAGGGCCACAACCAGTTCAGAATGGGAATCAGCAGCAGGCGCAGGGAAACCGTGGCCAGCAGAACTACGCCAGGGGCAAGCTCAACCATGTGGGAACAGAAACTGCAGAAAGAGCCACAGATGTGGTAGTCGGTACGTTTCCGGTCAACTCACAACCTGCTACAGTTTTGTTCGATTCTAGAGCTTCGCATGCTTTCATATCTGCTGATTTCGTGAAAAAGAACTTGATGCTTATGCAACCTATGGGAAATGCTGTAACACCCCTGGTGTTTAAAGCATATAAGTAAGAGTGATTAAACAAACTAAGGAATTATAAACCCTGAAACTAAATCACTAGTAGGAATGAGATTATACACGAGTATGGTTAAGTTTGTACTCGTGCCTTGGTTCTTGAATTTCGAACCCTACAAAAACTTTTCTAGTAAAAATCTTCTCTTACCAGTTGCACGGCAAATTAAGTAATGCTTCTATGCCCCTAACGGTCTCAAGGGACTAATGGCTCATATAAAGTCAAACACATGAAATAATTCCAACTAAAGATATTAATGACCTTCAGAAGGCAAGGTTTTAATTTAAAATTATAAATAAGAGTTGTGCACATCACAAACGTCTATGAAAGGTTGTAGTTCTTTCTTGTTTCGAAACACCTTTCTTTAGGAAGGTACTTTCTAAATTATAAAACCAAACCACTTTCTCAAATGGAAGTTGTGTATATATATAAAAATGTGTCTTTGCAACCTTGGTGAGATATGTATATCTCAGAGCCTTTATCCACCAAACATAGGAAATCAAGTTTGAAAGACCAACTTAACCATGAAATGAAAAACACACGGCCACACACACCCTTTTTAAGGGAGCACACTTTGGACTATAAATAGAATAATATTTAGAGTGCTCCTAATGCTCTTTAGTAAAATAAGAGTGAATGATTTAATGTTAGGGTTAAACACTTGGACTAATAAAGCTTGCAATTCAAATCATGGCCTGCATGTGGCAAGCTTGTGGTTTTAGTAATAAAATGAGAAATTGTCCACAACATGAGCTTTCATAAAGAACAAAGCATGTAAATTAATTAATATTTTAATATAAGTTATGTTGTTAGTAACATAATTAAAATTGGGCATATAAAATAAATAAGCTTTTAACCTCCATGTATGTGTCCATGTTTTAACTTTAAGTTAAAATAAGATTTTACTCCCAAAATAAAAGGGGGTAGGACTTTAAATTGAAAACTCTCTTGGGTATCCTACCTCTGATGTTTAAGTGACACTATTGAAGGGTTTAAGAAAGGAGGGAGAGGTTAATAAAATAATTAATAAAAGGAATTGGGAAGATCAGGCAATGCAATGGAAAGAAAGTTATGATTTTACCAACCTATTGAAAAAGGGAGAAAACTTGGACTAACACTACCAAATGAGGAAGTTAATTGAGACTTGAGTTTTGGTCTTACAAAGGTGGATTAGTATGCAAATAAAACACCTCCTCTTTTCTACCTTGTTCGAAGTATCTTTGGAGGCAATTCGATTTATGGAAATTGAATTTGGATTAAAATTATGACTTGTAAAGAGAGCCCAAATTCTCTAATATAACTATGATGGGTAAAAAGCTTATAAAAGACTAGGTCTCAAATGTGGAATTTACATCTTTTTCCCCATATTTTTGGAGTTGATTTGATAGGGCCAAAAATTCATACCAAATTCAAATTCAAGTCTTTTTGAATTTAAAACTGCATCTAAACCAAGAATGTTTTGCAACTTTTCAAACCTCCATTGTAACACAAATGTTCTAAGGTTTCTAAAATGTATTTATTCATAATTTTTGGACCTTGGGAGCTATTTCTTTTAGAGCAAAACTTTTAAATGGAAAATTTATTTCCTCTCTCTTACAGCCCGGCCCCACCCGTCAGTCCCCTTCTTCCTCCTCACGCCACCTCTCTCCTCCCTGTCCTGCATGCAGTGGGCAGCGATGGTGGAGGCGCCACGGGTCCCTGGCGCCCTCTCCTCCCTTCCCCACGCGAAATCCCTTCTCTACCCCTCTCGGACGCCTCCTATTTAAGCTCTCCACTGCCAACCCTAACCATTTTTCCCCTCCCCTGCGCAGCAGCCACCATTGCTGCCATGGGAGCTCTGCTCGAGCTCGCCCCCGCTGCTCTGCTGCCCCACGGCCTCCTCCGCGCCGCCCCTGACCATCCCCTCCACCTCTCCCACGAGTCCAGCCGCCCAGCGGCCCCTCTCCCGGCCTGCAGCGCCGCCGCCATGGCCACCAGTGGCAGCCGCCGCCCCTGTTCGCCGTCGCCCCCTTCCCGGCCTCCAATTCCCCGGTCCAAGGTGGGGAATGGAAAGCCCACGTCGCGGTGATGCTCCCCATGCCCTTCCCCCTCGCCAAGACCTCGCCGACGGTGGAGATTGCGCCGCCCATGGCCGGCCAAGGGCCTCTCTTCATCTTCTTCCTTCTGCAGGGTTCCCAATGTAAGATTCCAGGGGCTTAGCTGTGAAGTTTTGAAAAGTTCCGGGGGCTGGATTGAAAAGTCGAACTGCAGATCTAGGGTTCCGGCAGTGAACTTGTAAATTCAATATAAAATCGTAGAAAAATCCTAAAAATGCAAACTAAAATTCCTCGTACTCCTGGTGATGTATATTTCATTTCTTTCACAGCATGTATATGCTTTTATTGCTTGGTTCAGTCTCTAAAAATCAAACTTTGAAAATGAACTTGTGTGCATAATTCCTAAACTACAGCAGCTATGGAAGTGATCTTTGGATATGTTATTACTCTTGTTACAAATGCTTTGCAGTATCAATCTTGCACTGAAATATATTTTCTAGCTCCAGATATAAATTGTCTAAGTTTATCTCAGCTGAAACATTGTTTGAATTTTAGAAATTATTCCCTTCAACAAAAATTAGCCAACTTGGTACAGCAGTGTATCCATATTAGCAGCTATCTTAGAAAAATGCTAAACCTTATTTTTAGCTCTGTTAACATGCTTAAATAAATTTGGGTGAGAAAAAGAAGTAGCAATTGTTCAGCCATGTTTGCTACTAAAACTGAGTACCCACTTGCTAGATGAGCTACACATGACCTTGTTTAGCTCCTATAAAAAGTTCACCCTATTTTCCTGTGTATTTATTTTTATAGGATTTAATATCATCTCCTAGCGGCTGAAATTATTGAAATTGTAGGAAATCCAAAAATTTAAATTACTTAATAGAATATGCTCAACCTTGCTGCAGCAAACATAAGCATAATGACCCAAGTTTATTCATGAAGTTTCACTAGATTTCGAATTATAGAAATAGGACAACAAATTGGAGTTCGGATCTTGCTTAATCAATAAAAAGAAAAGAAGAAAAACAATTCTTTACCACATGTACATGAAAGTAAAAATTTAGGAGAAAACTAAAAATATCCAAAACATAACCTGCGTTACTAAATAAAGAAATAGAAAGTATAACTTTATATATGTACACAATCACCATCGAAAGTAAAAACCTATATGGCACCCTTCCAAGTGTGTAGTAAGGTGAAAGTAGAGAATTCATATTTTTGTCTAGGTGTTTATGGCCTCAAATGCCCGTGCTTTATTTGGAACATTGAAATCGCTGTAAATCTTGTGCATATGCATCTCGTATAGATCCCGGAGCATGCGTACCCGTCCCGGATTTCGAAGAAGGACCACGAGAAGGATGGGAGAATGCTGCAGAAGCAAGTCAAACTAACCCTACCTTAGCCCAAGCTTTGAGTTGAGCAAAAAGGCAAGCCCCGGAGCATGACCTAACTCTTACTAAATTATGCACTTTGAATTCTCTATGTTCGTGCATTTACGTTTCTAGGAGTTGATTGAAAACCATAGCTGCAGCAAATTTCTAGTACCTATGACTTGCAACACTAGTATGAAAGGGATCGATAGAGCATTGCTATAGGTCCGTTACAAGTCGAGTGATTTCCTGTCACTCGCGAGACATAGGAATTGTTTGTCTTTACTTATGTTGGAATCATAAGGATTGACGGGCGGGATGATAGATGTAGATCTCCCGTCCGTGTTCGATAATTGGTTAAGGTCGGAAGGTGTGGATGCTAAGTCAAGTTTTTGAACGTACTACATGCATGCCAGTATATGGGAGCCGGTAAGCCCGGTACCAGATTGAAGCAGCTAGGGCCGATAGCCATCTTTCCTTGGAAACTTTGTTTTCCCCTGCCGTACACTTGTGGATATATGCGTGATGCTGTGAGTGAAGCAGTAAACCTTTATCCTAAGGAAGTGGACCCGGTTCCGAGTTGTGGATCGATGGGAAAGGTTGGGAAATGCTTGTACCTTTTATCTCAAGCAGAGTATCCGTGTGTGTTGGGTTTTCCCTGGCCAGGTAGCACAAATTCGGTTCGAACTGTCCGCTTCTCGCGGTTAATGAGACTGCTTGACCGCCATGCTACATCGAGTAATAAGTGGAATTTGAGATTATGAATTTGTTCTATGAATTAAATTGTATTGCTCCACTTGTATGCTTAGAGAGGATGCTAATCTAGAATGGTTAAATTTATTAGAATATGGTGCTAAAACTTGAAAGCAAGGATCTACCTTTAGTTGCTTTTTGGCAAACAAACCCACCAGCCAAAAGCCTCTCATTGTCTAGATGTCGGTGATGTAGTTTTCACCCGACGGGTAAGCCTTGCTGAGTATTAGTATACTCAGCCTTGCTTGTGGCAATATTTTACAGGTATCATTTTGGATGTGGATGCTATGACTTGGCCTGCCCAGGTTCCACCTGGCTGGCACATCGAATGGGTCCCGTCCTCTGGCGAGGATCGGGAGGAATAGCTTCGTGGCAGGCTTCAGCACGGAGTTATCTGTATCGTCGTTAGATTATTTTCTTCCGCTGCAATGAACTTTTAAATTCAGTTGTTATGAATTTTTATTTCCGCTGCAAGACTTTGTACTCTGATTTAAAATTTGAACTCGGTTTGTAATAACTATGTTATCTATGTGTGTAATTTAATTTGTGGAATGTTGTAATCTCTGGGAAAACTCACCTTCGTGTGGGCATGCTGTTGTTTCGATCGAGGGAAGTGCGTGGTTAAATCGGGTTTAATCCGACGGCGCTCCAGCTTATTCCGGATTAAGTGCCTGACTACGTGATTAGTGGTCCCGAGGTACTTAACTTGGAATAATTTCGGAGTGGAACCGCCACAGCTGGCATCAGAGCCGAAGCAGCAGCCCGGAGAGAGCAACAGACCTTTAATAAACGATTTTTGAATAAAACTTACCAACTCGTGCTTCCGATGCGCTTTGCAACGGAAGGTTATTATAGGATCGCTAAGGATGTTACCTAGAGCGTGAAGCCTATGTGGGTTAAGGGATCACGATATGATAGGTGGCAAATAGTATATTATACTGACTTCCAGCACATTTCATTCTGTCATTTACATTCCGCAATGGTGGGCGCAAGGTACGGCGATTGCTGTAACGTACCACGGCACTATATGAAAATATAGTGGCGGCACATAGTCAATACGCTGTGATGGCGTATGAAACTAGAATAGGATGGTGGGCGCAAGGTACGGCGATTGCTGTAGCGTACCACGGCATCATATGCAAATATGATGGCGGCACAAAGTCAATACGCTATTTCAATAGCGTATGAAACTGTCAATATGTTGCCTCGGTGACATATGAACATTGCCCGTTCAATGTTAAACGTTCGGGTGCCACCTCTATAGTGGGTGGTAATGAATGGAGACGCTTTCGTGAGTGCTGGCACGAAAGGTTGATTATATATGCTCTGGAATGAAATCTTCTGCAGGTACACTAACCGCGAATCCGTATGTTGAGACGGTTAGAAAAGTTCGACTAGTTAGACGGATATTGCCTAGCCACCGGCACTAACTTCGTAAGCCAAAAGTTATTGGCATGTGTGTTGGTGAGAACGAATAGGCCGCTCGTGCATTGCATCTCACTGAATTAATATTAAATTTAAACCTTGACCGAATCGAACCGTCGTCAAAGAAATTGAAATTACAATCCGAAAATCCTGCTGGGAACAATCTGTTGCACCCTTAATTCGAAACTGAAAACGTTGTCAAATGAAAAAGTGTTCAACATGAGAGTTGTCTTAAATATCATGAAGTTTATGCTGTAGAAATTTCAACCAATTTGGTTCAGTAGATTAAGAGTTATGCTTAAAATGGTAACCCCCTGTCTGCTGGAATTTCTGGGAACAACAAGTTAGAAAGTGGATTTTTACAACATTTTAACAGCAGTTTCTGCTAGAGGTTTAAAAACGAAAGTTTTCACAAATTTTGTCTAGTTTATGCTGACAAAAATTTCCACAAATTTGGTTCAGCCAATTAAAAGTTATGCTCAAAATACCAACTTCCTGTCTGCTGGAATTTCAGCAGAGAGTTAATTAAAAGGTTGGGGTTTTGCGCCACCTAGATCACTTGTTCTGTTTTTGTGTTGAACTAAAAAGTTCTGGGAAGTTATCTAAACTGTATTCTGGTCAAGTTGGGTAATGGTTGGGCTTATAGATTTTGAGATATGAAATTTTTCCTACTCCGCCCATAATCTGACTACTTTCTTTAAATATAGGTCGGTTCTCCCTTTAATTTTGATGTCTATATTGCTGCCGCCTGACTTGTAGCTAGCTCTGCTGTGGCATCTCTAATTTTAAACACTTAGGTAAGCCACAATTAAGTTAAGGAATGCAAGACTTTTGGACAAGTAAAACTCGAAAAATGAACCAAATACCGACTTCCTGCCTTGCTGAAAATTCTGGGGACAGTAATTAAGAATTTGAATTTTTGCACCATCTTAACCTCAAAATTGAAGAAATGCTGAACAGTAACATTGTATACAAATATGTTAGGAACAATCTGGGAAGTTTGGGAAATTTTGGGGTGTTAAATTTTTGGCTATGAATATTTTACTCACTGTCCAAAATCTGCCTTGTTTCGTCTCCTTCATGCCGAATTCCATAATCTGACAAAGGAATAAGGAAACTAGAGTTATAGGCAAAATCATATGGTTCGGTGTGCTGAAAATCCATCTAAACCGAGAAGCCTAGATTGAAGGTTTTGACCAACTTAACCACTAGATCAGCGTCTAAGATACCAAGCAAAGTGTAGCTTAACAATTTCCTACTACCTGACCAAGGATGAGAAAATTGGATGATGGAGCTAGGAGCTATGAATTCTCTTCTACGGAAACACAATCTGTCCAGAGTAATTCTTCTTTAATTTTTATCTCTAATATCCTCCACATCTACGCTACCATAAGACACCGTCCCAAAGTAAGGCAATATGGACTACTTCAATCCATTCTCTTTGTCCTAACCCTTCTAGACACTTGATCCACGTATGAAATAGGAGAATGTAATGACTTTGGATCAGCACGTGCTTCTTCCTTGGGCGTAATCATTAAATTAATACGTTAGTTAAGGGTGGATCAAGAACTTTGAGCTTAGGAGGAGTATATGAATATGCAATGACTTGAACCAATAATGTAAATGTAGGGTGTCAAGTATAACCATGTCCTATTACATGATGTGTTAGGATCCGAACCCTCGCCCTCCCTTATTGCTCGATTGAATACATCTCAACTCTCACATCTTGATCAAATTATTATCGCTAACCCTCACATGCCGCGTGATTTTGATCACCCGCCACTCTCGACTTTTGGTTCCCCATACTCAACTACCTTGATTTCTTGATCCGTGAATCTTTGTCTTATTCTTGCTCAAGAAAATAAATATAAATGAGAACAAGACGTAAATTGGGTCAAGTCACATTTGTATGTATAAAGGTTATCCGTACCTTCCTCATGCAATTGAATCATTCCGAGTAATTCATGTGCATGGGCATTGCATACCATTAACATGTCATTTGCACCATGAAAATCTTTTGGTACCTAACCACATGTGCATCTAACCCATGAATGCTTCTCCCTCCTGGTGTCAATTGGGTTGTCCCCTCTGAATTTATTGTGGTATTGTATTCCCTAACCTGTGGTGCCGTGATGGAACCTAGGACCTCGTGTGTGCGCTGGAGCCGCACGCTTGAGTCGCTTGGAGCACACTGGTATCTTGGTATGTGGGAAAAATGACCCACAAAGCCCTTTATTGACAACCCAATTCGATACTTCCTTACTCTCCCAAATTGTCCCGCAATGATGATTTTAATTATGTGGTGTGAGGTCTACTAACTTGCATCACGGCATGTACGTCATACTCGCATAAGCATGTGCACCATACGCTCATGTGCATGTGTATCATATCATGTGCACCCCATCATGAACATGCCATGTATACCATGGTAAAGTGCTTAAGTTTGGCAATTTAGCAATTAAGATAAAAATTTGAGCAAGAATTTTTCCAAAATTTCCATACCATACCACCTTTTCTAGGTGTATTTTCTCATTGCCATAGGCAAATATTTTATTGCCCCACTCTTCCTTTTAGCTCATCTTAGAAATTGGGCGGCAACCCCGTGTAACGTCATGCCATGATCGTCTAGTAGGATGTGGGCTAGTTTTAAAAATCTTTTGAGCACTCTTGTCATCTCATAACCTCGTTGTTCATTAACCCTCCCCAGAGTTTATTCCTAGTTCTTGTTGATATAAAAGTGGGTAAATCATTGTTTAATTAAGACCTACAGTTGGTTAAGCGTCTTGCCTACGACTAGCTATAGTCTCAAAAGATCACCTTTGCCTACTGTTTCTCCCACCATCACCGCAGGGTCTCAAGGGCCAGTTTGACCCCCTCCGTATCCGTGCGTCGTGTGCTCTGCCCCGTTTACCAGTCCACTATCACCTTCGTCGTTTTTCCCTACCGCGGCTGGCCAACACTACCCCCAGTTGCCGTCGTACCATCGTCCCGTCACCCGGGGAATCTCATTGCCGGCCCCTACCTCCGGCCGTCGATAAAAGCAGCCTCTCCAATGGCTGCCATCACTCCATGGTGCTCCACTTGAATCACACCACTCCACCGCTCTCGCCTCTCTTCGGCAACCTCCACGGTACCCAAGCTGCCCATTCCCCACCGTGTCCTCCATTCTGTGACAAGCAAACTCTGCCTCTACCTCTTCGTAAAGCCACGAGAAGGTGCCCCTCTCGGCAACCCTTGACGTTTAACCAAGATCCACAGCACCAACTTCATCGAAGGAGGAGTTCGCGCAGAAGTCACCTGAGGATTCCGCAAGAATTAAGCCGACGAACAAGGAAGGATTCGACTTTTCGACACCATCTATGGCTTGCCCCTTCTTTCCCCCGATTGGCCCTGGAGTTCACTGGACAATAGTGGTGTATTACTTTTGTCTTGTACGCCAGATCTTGATGCTCTTAGCTTTCCATATCTACATTCATCGCCCGCTCCCCCACGAGTGACGTTGAGGTTGTATCGGAGATCTGTAATCAGTTATCATCTCCGAGCAGTAAAACCGTAAGAACTTGGGTGCGTTGTATCTGTGTTTCTTCGACTAACACCTCTTTCTTTTAATGAAATGTCCACCTTTCCTCCCTGTGCGAATCTCGGGACGAGATTCTTTTTAAGGGGGGTAGGCTGTAACACCCCTGGTGTTTAAAGCATATAAGTAAGAGTGATTAAACAAACTAAGGAATTATAAACCCTGAAACTAAATCACTAGTAGGAATGAGATTATACACGAGGATGGTTAAGTTTGTACTCGTGCCTTGGTTCTTGAATTTTGAACCCTACAAAAACTTTTCTAGTAAAAATCTTCTCTTACCAGTTGCACGGCAAATTAAGTAATGCTTCTATGCCCCTAACGGTCTCAAGGGACTAATGGCTCATATAAAGTCAAACACATGAAATAATTCCAACTAAAGATATTAATGACCTTCAGAAGGCAAGGTTTTAATTTAAAATTATAAATAAGAGTTGTGCACATCACAAACGTCTATGAAAGGTTGTAGTTCTTTCTTGTTTCGAAACACCTTTCTTTAGGAAGGTACTTTCTAAATTATAAAACCAAACCACTTTCTCAAATGGAAGTTGTGTATATATATAAAAATGTGTCTTTGCAACCTTGGTGAGATATGTATATCTCAGAGCCTTTATCCACCAAACATAGGAAATCAAGTTTGAAAGACCAACTTAACCATGAAATGAAAAACACACGGCCACACACACCCTTTTTAAGGGAGCACACTTTGGACTATAAATAGAATAATATTTAGAGTGCTCCTAATGCTCTTTAGTAAAATAAGAGTGAATGATTTAATGTTAGGGTTAAACACTTGGACTAATAAAGCTTGCAATTCAAATCATGGCCTGCATGTGGCAAGCTTGTGGTTTTAGTAATAAAATGAGAAATTGTCCACAACATGAGCTTTCATAAAGAACAAAGCATGTAAATTAATTAATATTTTAATATAAGTTATGTTGTTAGTAACATAATTAAAATTGGGCATATAAAATAAATAAGCTTTTAACCTCCATGTATGTGTCCATGTTTTAACTTTAAGTTAAAATAAGATTTTACTCCCAAAATAAAAGGGGGTAGGACTTTAAATTGAAAACTCTCTTGGGTATCCTACCTCTGATGTTTAAGTGACACTATTGAAGGGTTGAAGAAAGGAGGGAGAGGTTAATAAAATAATTAATAAAAGGAATTGGGAAGATCAGGCAATGCAATGGAAAGAAAGTTATGATTTTACCAACCTATTGAAAAAGGGAGAAAACTTGGACTAACACTACCAAATGAGGAAGTTAATTGAGACTTGAGTTTTGGTCTTACAAAGGTGGATTAGTATGCAAATAAAACACCTCCTCTTTTCTACCTTGTTCGAAGTATCTTTGGAGGCAATTCGATTTATGGAAATTGAATTTGGATTAAAATTATGACTTGTAAAGAGAGCCCAAATTCTCTAATATAACTATGATGGGTAAAAAGCTTATAAAAGACTAGGTCTCAAATGTGGAATTTACATCTTTTTCCCCATATTTTTGGAGTTGATTTGATAGGGCCAAAAATTCATACCAAATTCAAATTCAAGTCTTTTTGAATTTAAAACTGCATCTAAACCAAGAATGTTTTGCAACTTTTCAAACCTCCATTGTAACACAAATGTTCTAAGGTTTCTAAAATGTATTTATTCATAATTTTTGGACCTTGGGAGCTATTTCTTTTAGAGCAAAACTTTTAAATGGAAAATTTATTTCCTCTCTCTTACAGCCCGGCCCCACCCGTCAGTCCCCTTCTTCCTCCTCACGCCACCTCTCTCCTCCCTGTCCTGCATGCAGTGGGCAGCGATGGTGGAGGCGCCACGGGTCCCTGGCGCCCTCTCCTCCCTTCCCCACGCGAAATCCCTTCTCTACCCCTCTCGGACGCCTCCTATTTAAGCTCTCCACTGCCAACCCTAACCATTTTTCCCCTCCCCTGCGCAGCAGCCACCATTGCTGCCATGGGAGCTCTGCTCGAGCTCGCCCCCGCTGCTCTGCTGCCCCACGGCCTCCTCCGCGCCGCCCCTGACCATCCCCTCCACCTCTCCCACGAGTCCAGCCGCCCAGCGGCCCCTCTCCCGGCCTGCAGCGCCGCCGCCATGGCCACCAGTGGCAGCCGCCGCCCCTGTTCGCCGTCGCCCCCTTCCCGGCCTCCAATTCCCCGGTCCAAGGTGGGGAATGGAAAGCCCACGTCGCGGTGATGCTCCCCATGCCCTTCCCCCTCGCCAAGACCTCGCCGACGGTGGAGATTGCGCCGCCCATGGCCGGCCAAGGGCCTCTCTTCATCTTCTTCCTTCTGCAGGGTTCCCAATGTAAGATTCCAGGGGCTTAGCTGTGAAGTTTTGAAAAGTTCCGGGGGCTGGATTGAAAAGTCGAACTGCAGATCTAGGGTTCCGGCAGTGAACTTGTAAATTCAATATAAAATCGTAGAAAAATCCTAAAAATGCAAACTAAAATTCCTCGTACTCCTGGTGATGTATATTTCATTTCTTTCACAGCATGTATATGCTTTTATTGCTTGGTTCAGTCTCTAAAAATCAAACTTTGAAAATGAACTTGTGTGCATAATTCCTAAACTACAGCAGCTATGGAAGTGATCTTTGGATATGTTATTACTCTTGTTACAAATGCTTTGCAGTATCAATCTTGCACTGAAATATATTTTCTAGCTCCAGATATAAATTGTCTAAGTTTATCTCAGCTGAAACATTGTTTGAATTTTAGAAATTATTCCCTTCAACAAAAATTAGCCAACTTGGTACAGCAGTGTATCCATATTAGCAGCTATCTTAGAAAAATGCTAAACCTTATTTTTAGCTCTGTTAACATGCTTAAATAAATTTGGGTGAGAAAAAGAAGTAGCAATTGTTCAGCCATGTTTGCTACTAAAACTGAGTACCCACTTGCTAGATGAGCTACACATGACCTTGTTTAGCTCCTATAAAAAGTTCACCCTATTTTCCTGTGTATTTATTTTTATAGGATTTAATATCATCTCCTAGCGGCTGAAATTATTGAAATTGTAGGAAATCCAAAAATTTAAATTACTTAATAGAATATGCTCAACCTTGCTGCAGCAAACATAAGCATAATGACCCAAGTTTATTCATGAAGTTTCACTAGATTTCGAATTATAGAAATAGGACAACAAATTGGAGTTCGGATCTTGCTTAATCAATAAAAAGAAAAGAAGAAAAACAATTCTTTACCACATGTACATGAAAGTAAAAATTTAGGAGAAAACTAAAAATATCCAAAACATAACCTGCGTTACTAAATAAAGAAATAGAAAGTATAACTTTATATATGTACACAATCACCATCGAAAGTAAAAACCTATATGGCACCCTTCCAAGTGTGTAGTAAGGTGAAAGTAGAGAATTCATATTTTTGTCTAGGTGTTTATGGCCTCAAATGCCCGTGCTTTATTTGGAACATTGAAATCGCTGTAAATCTTGTGCATATGCATCTCGTATAGATCCCGGAGCATGCGTACCCGTCCCGGATTTCGAAGAAGGACCACGAGAAGGATGGGAGAATGCTGCAGAAGCAAGTCAAACTAACCCTACCTTAGCCCAAGCTTTGAGTTGAGCAAAAAGGCAAGCCCCGGAGCATGACCTAACTCTTACTAAATTATGCACTTTGAATTCTCTATGTTCGTGCATTTACGTTTCTAGGAGTTGATTGAAAACCATAGCTGCAGCAAATTTCTAGTACCTATGACTTGCAACACTAGTATGAAAGGGATCGATAGAGCATTGCTATAGGTCCGTTACAAGTCGAGTGATTTCCTGTCACTCGCGAGACATAGGAATTGTTTGTCTTTACTTATGTTGGAATCATAAGGATTGACGGGCGGGATGATAGATGTAGATCTCCCGTCCGTGTTCGATAATTGGTTAAGGTCGGAAGGTGTGGATGCTAAGTCAAGTTTTTGAACGTACTACATGCATGCCAGTATATGGGAGCCGGTAAGCCCGGTACCAGATTGAAGCAGCTAGGGCCGATAGCCATCTTTCCTTGGAAACTTTGTTTTCCCCTGCCGTACACTTGTGGATATATGCGTGATGCTGTGAGTGAAGCAGTAAACCTTTATCCTAAGGAAGTGGACCCGGTTCCGAGTTGTGGATCGATGGGAAAGGTTGGGAAATGCTTGTACCTTTTATCTCAAGCAGAGTATCCGTGTGTGTTGGGTTTTCCCTGGCCAGGTAGCACAAATTCGGTTCGAACTGTCCGCTTCTCGCGGTTAATGAGACTGCTTGACCGCCATGCTACATCGAGTAATAAGTGGAATTTGAGATTATGAATTTGTTCTATGAATTAAATTGTATTGCTCCACTTGTATGCTTAGAGAGGATGCTAATCTAGAATGGTTAAATTTATTAGAATATGGTGCTAAAACTTGAAAGCAAGGATCTACCTTTAGTTGCTTTTTGGCAAACAAACCCACCAGCCAAAAGCCTCTCATTGTCTAGATGTCGGTGATGTAGTTTTCACCCGACGGGTAAGCCTTGCTGAGTATTAGTATACTCAGCCTTGCTTGTGGCAATATTTTACAGGTATCATTTTGGATGTGGATGCTATGACTTGGCCTGCCCAGGTTCCACCTGGCTGGCACATCGAATGGGTCCCGTCCTCTGGCGAGGATCGGGAGGAATAGCTTCGTGGCAGGCTTCAGCACGGAGTTATCTGTATCGTCGTTAGATTATTTTCTTCCGCTGCAATGAACTTTTAAATTCAGTTGTTATGAATTTTTATTTCTGCTGCAAGACTTTGTACTCTGATTTAAAATTTGAACTCGGTTTGTAATAACTATGTTATCTATGTGTGTAATTTAATTTGTGGAATGTTGTAATCTCTGGGAAAACTCACCTTCGTGTGGGCATGCTGTTGTTTCGATCGAGGGAAGTGCGTGGTTAAATCGGGTTTAATCCGACGGCGCTCCAGCTTATTCCGGATTAAGTGCCTGACTACGTGATTAGTGGTCCCGAGGTACTTAACTTGGAATAATTTCGGAGTGGAACCGCCACAGCTGGCATCAGAGCCGAAGCAGCAGCCCGGAGAGAGCAACAGACCTTTAATAAACGATTTTTGAATAAAACTTACCAACTCGTGCTTCCGATGCGCTTTGCAACGGAAGGTTATTATAGGATCGCTAAGGATGTTACCTAGAGCGTGAAGCCTATGTGGGTTAAGGGATCACGATATGATAGGTGGCAAATAGTATATTATACTGACTTCCAGCATATTTCATTCTGTCATTTACATTCCGCAATGGTGGGCGCAAGGTACGGCGATTGCTGTAACGTACCACGGCACTATATGAAAATATAGTGGCGGCACATAGTCAATACGCTGTGATGGCGTATGAAACTAGAATAGGATGGTGGGCGCAAGGTACGGCGATTGCTGTAGCGTACCACGGCATCATATGCAAATATGATGGCGGCACAAAGTCAATACGCTATTTCAATAGCGTATGAAACTGTCAATATGTTGCCTCGGTGACATATGAACATTGCCCGTTCAATGTTAAACGTTCGGGTGCCACCTCTATAGTGGGTGGTAATGAATGGAGACGCTTTCGTGAGTGCTGGCACGAAAGGTTGATTATATATGCTCTGGAATGAAATCTTCTGCAGGTACACTAACCGCGAATCCGTATGTTGAGACGGTTAGAAAAGTTCGACTAGTTAGACGGATATTGCCTAGCCACCGGCACTAACTTCGTAAGCCAAAAGTTATTGGCATGTGTGTTGGTGAGAACGAATAGGCCGCTCGTGCATTGCATCTCACTGAATTAATATTAAATTTAAACCTTGACCGAATCGAACCGTCGTCAAAGAAATTGAAATTACAATCCGAAAATCCTGCTGGGAACAATCTGTTGCACCCTTAATTCGAAACTGAAAACGTTGTCAAATGAAAAAGTGTTCAACATGAGAGTTGTCTTAAATATCATGAAGTTTATGCTGTAGAAATTTCAACCAATTTGGTTCAGTAGATTAAGAGTTATGCTTAAAATGGTAACCCCCTGTCTGCTGGAATTTCTGGGAACAACAAGTTAGAAAGTGGATTTTTACAACATTTTAACAGCAGTTTCTGCTAGAGGTTTAAAAACGAAAGTTTTCACAAATTTTGTCTAGTTTATGCTGACAAAAATTTCCACAAATTTGGTTCAGCCAATTAAAAGTTATGCTCAAAATACCAACTTCCTGTCTGCTGGAATTTCAGCAGAGAGTTAATTAAAAGGTTGGGGTTTTGCGCCACCTAGATCACTTGTTCTGTTTTTGTGTTGAACTAAAAAGTTCTGGGAAGTTATCTAAACTGTATTCTGGTCAAGTTGGGTAATGGTTGGGCTTATAGATTTTGAGATATGAAATTTTTCCTACTCCGCCCATAATCTGACTACTTTCTTTAAATATAGGTCGGTTCTCCCTTTAATTTTGATGTCTATATTGCTGCCGCCTGACTTGTAGCTAGCTCTGCTGTGGCATCTCTAATTTTAAACACTTAGGTAAGCCACAATTAAGTTAAGGAATGCAAGACTTTTGGACAAGTAAAACTCGAAAAATGAACCAAATACCGACTTCCTGCCTTGCTGAAAATTCTGGGGACAGTAATTAAGAATTTGAATTTTTGCACCATCTTAACCTCAAAATTGAAGAAATGCTGAACAGTAACATTGTATACAAATATGTTAGGAACAATCTGGGAAGTTTGGGAAATTTTGGGGTGTTAAATTTTTGGCTATGAATATTTTACTCACTGTCCAAAATCTGCCTTGTTTCGTCTCCTTCATGCCGAATTCCATAATCTGACAAAGGAATAAGGAAACTAGAGTTATAGGCAAAATCATATGGTTCGGTGTGCTGAAAATCCATCTAAACCGAGAAGCCTAGATTGAAGGTTTTGACCAACTTAACCACTAGATCAGCGTCTAAGATACCAAGCAAAGTGTAGCTTAACAATTTCCTACTACCTGACCAAGGATGAGAAAATTGGATGATGGAGCTAGGAGCTATGAATTCTCTTCTACGGAAACACAATCTGTCCAGAGTAATTCTTCTTTAATTTTTATCTCTAATATCCTCCACATCTACGCTACCATAAGACACCGTCCCAAAGTAAGGCAATATGGACTACTTCAATCCATTCTCTTTGTCCTAACCCTTCTAGACACTTGATCCACGTATGAAATAGGAGAATGTAATGACTTTGGATCAGCACGTGCTTCTTCCTTGGGCGTAATCATTAAATTAATACGTTAGTTAAGGGTGGATCAAGAACTTTGAGCTTAGGAGGAGTATATGAATATGCAATGACTTGAACCAATAATGTAAATGTAGGGTGTCAAGTATAACCATGTCCTATTACATGATGTGTTAGGATCCGAACCCTCGCCCTCCCTTATTGCTCGATTGAATACATCTCAACTCTCACATCTTGATCAAATTATTATCGCTAACCCTCACATGCCGCGTGATTTTGATCACCCGCCACTCTCGACTTTTGGTTCCCCATACTCAACTACCTTGATTTCTTGATCCGTGAATCTTTGTCTTATTCTTGCTCAAGAAAATAAATATAAATGAGAACAAGACGTAAATTGGGTCAAGTCACATTTGTATGTATAAAGGTTATCCGTACCTTCCTCATGCAATTGAATCATTCCGAGTAATTCATGTGCATGGGCATTGCATACCATTAACATGTCATTTGCACCATGAAAATCTTTTGGTACCTAACCACATGTGCATCTAACCCATGAATGCTTCTCCCTCCTGGTGTCAATTGGGTTGTCCCCTCTGAATTTATTGTGGTATTGTATTCCCTAACCTGTGGTGCCGTGATGGAACCTAGGACCTCGTGTGTGCGCTGGAGCCGCACGCTTGAGTCGCTTGGAGCACACTGGTATCTTGGTATGTGGGAAAAATGACCCACAAAGCCCTTTATTGACAACCCAATTCGATACTTCCTTACTCTCCCAAATTGTCCCGCAATGATGATTTTAATTATGTGGTGTGAGGTCTACTAACTTGCATCACGGCATGTACGTCATACTCGCATAAGCATGTGCACCATACGCTCATGTGCATGTGTATCATATCATGTGCACCCCATCATGAACATGCCATGTATACCATGGTAAAGTGCTTAAGTTTGGCAATTTAGCAATTAAGATAAAAATTTGAGCAAGAATTTTTCCAAAATTTCCATACCATACCACCTTTTCTAGGTGTATTTTCTCATTGCCATAGGCAAATATTTTATTGCCCCACTCTTCCTTTTAGCTCATCTTAGAAATTGGGCGGCAACCCCGTGTAACGTCATGCCATGATCGTCTAGTAGGATGTGGGCTAGTTTTAAAAATCTTTTGAGCACTCTTGTCATCTCATAACCTCGTTGTTCATTAACCCTCCCCAGAGTTTATTCCTAGTTCTTGTTGATATAAAAGTGGGTAAATCATTGTTTAATTAAGACCTACAGTTGGTTAAGCGTCTTGCCTACGACTAGCTATAGTCTCAAAAGATCACCTTTGCCTACTGTTTCTCCCACCATCACCGCAGGGTCTCAAGGGCCAGTTTGACCCCCTCCGTATCCGTGCGTCGTGTGCTCTGCCCCGTTTACCAGTCCACTATCACCTTCGTCGTTTTTCCCTACCGCGGCTGGCCAACACTACCCCCAGTTGCCGTCGTACCATCGTCCCGTCACCCGGGGAATCTCATTGCCGGCCCCTACCTCCGGCCGTCGATAAAAGCAGCCTCTCCAATGGCTGCCATCACTCCATGGTGCTCCACTTGAATCACACCACTCCACCGCTCTCGCCTCTCTTCGGCAACCTCCACGGTACCCAAGCTGCCCATTCCCCACCGTGTCCTCCATTCTGTGACAAGCAAACTCTGCCTCTACCTCTTCGTAAAGCCACGAGAAGGTGCCCCTCTCGGCAACCCTTGACGTTTAACCAAGATCCACAGCACCAACTTCATCGAAGGAGGAGTTCGCGCAGAAGTCACCTGAGGATTCCGCAAGAATTAAGCCGACGAACAAGGAAGGATTCGACTTTTCGACACCATCTATGGCTTGCCCCTTCTTTCCCCCGATTGGCCCTGGAGTTCACTGGACAATAGTGGTGTATTACTTTTGTCTTGTACGCCAGATCTTGATGCTCTTAGCTTTCCATATCTACATTCATCGCCCGCTCCCCCACGAGTGACGTTGAGGTTGTATCGGAGATCTGTAATCAGTTATCATCTCCGAGCAGTAAAACCGTAAGAACTTGGGTGCGTTGTATCTGTGTTTCTTCGACTAACACCTCTTTCTTTTAATGAAATGTCCACCTTTCCTCCCTGTGCGAATCTCGGGACGAGATTCTTTTTAAGGGGGGTAGGCTGTAACACCCCTGGTGTTTAAAGCATATAAGTAAGAGTGATTAAACAAACTAAGGAATTATAAACCCTGAAACTAAATCACTAGTAGGAATGAGATTATACACGAGGATGGTTAAGTTTGTACTCGTGCCTTGGTTCTTGAATTTTGAACCCTACAAAAACTTTTCTAGTAAAAATCTTCTCTTACCAGTTGCACGGCAAATTAAGTAATGCTTCTATGCCCCTAACGGTCTCAAGGGACTAATGGCTCATATAAAGTCAAACACATGAAATAATTCCAACTAAAGATATTAATGACCTTCAGAAGGCAAGGTTTTAATTTAAAATTATAAATAAGAGTTGTGCACATCACAAACGTCTATGAAAGGTTGTAGTTCTTTCTTGTTTCGAAACACCTTTCTTTAGGAAGGTACTTTCTAAATTATAAAACCAAACCACTTTCTCAAATGGAAGTTGTGTATATATATAAAAATGTGTCTTTGCAACCTTGGTGAGATATGTATATCTCAGAGCCTTTATCCACCAAACATAGGAAATCAAGTTTGAAAGACCAACTTAACCATGAAATGAAAAACACACGGCCACACACACCCTTTTTAAGGGAGCACACTTTGGACTATAAATAGAATAATATTTAGAGTGCTCCTAATGCTCTTTAGTAAAATAAGAGTGAATGATTTAATGTTAGGGTTAAACACTTGGACTAATAAAGCTTGCAATTCAAATCATGGCCTGCATGTGGCAAGCTTGTGGTTTTAGTAATAAAATGAGAAATTGTCCACAACATGAGCTTTCATAAAGAACAAAGCATGTAAATTAATTAATATTTTAATATAAGTTATGTTGTTAGTAACATAATTAAAATTGGGCATATAAAATAAATAAGCTTTTAACCTCCATGTATGTGTCCATGTTTTAACTTTAAGTTAAAATAAGATTTTACTCCCAAAATAAAAGGGGGTAGGACTTTAAATTGAAAACTCTCTTGGGTATCCTACCTCTGATGTTTAAGTGACACTATTGAAGGGTTTAAGAAAGGAGGGAGAGGTTAATAAAATAATTAATAAAAGGAATTGGGAAGATCAGGCAATGCAATGGAAAGAAAGTTATGATTTTACCAACCTATTGAAAAAGGGAGAAAACTTGGACTAACACTACCAAATGAGGAAGTTAATTGAGACTTGAGTTTTGGTCTTACAAAGGTGGATTAGTATGCAAATAAAACACCTCCTCTTTTCTACCTTGTTCGAAGTATCTTTGGAGGCAATTCGATTTATGGAAATTGAATTTGGATTAAAATTATGACTTGTAAAGAGAGCCCAAATTCTCTAATATAACTATGATGGGTAAAAAGCTTATAAAAGACTAGGTCTCAAATGTGGAATTTACATCTTTTTCCCCATATTTTTGGAGTTGATTTGATAGGGCCAAAAATTCATACCAAATTCAAATTCAAGTCTTTTTGAATTTAAAACTGCATCTAAACCAAGAATGTTTTGCAACTTTTCAAACCTCCATTGTAACACAAATGTTCTAAGGTTTCTAAAATGTATTTATTCATAATTTTTGGACCTTGGGAGCTATTTCTTTTAGAGCAAAACTTTTAAATGGAAAATTTATTTCCTCTCTCTTACAGCCCGGCCCCACCCGTCAGTCCCCTTCTTCCTCCTCACGCCACCTCTCTCCTCCCTGTCCTGCATGCAGTGGGCAGCGATGGTGGAGGCGCCACGGGTCCCTGGCGCCCTCTCCTCCCTTCCCCACGCGAAATCCCTTCTCTACCCCTCTCGGACGCCTCCTATTTAAGCTCTCCACTGCCAACCCTAACCATTTTTCCCCTCCCCTGCGCAGCAGCCACCATTGCTGCCATGGGAGCTCTGCTCGAGCTCGCCCCCGCTGCTCTGCTGCCCCACGGCCTCCTCCGCGCCGCCCCTGACCATCCCCTCCACCTCTCCCACGAGTCCAGCCGCCCAGCGGCCCCTCTCCCGGCCTGCAGCGCCGCCGCCATGGCCACCAGTGGCAGCCGCCGCCCCTGTTCGCCGTCGCCCCCTTCCCGGCCTCCAATTCCCCGGTCCAAGGTGGGGAATGGAAAGCCCACGTCGCGGTGATGCTCCCCATGCCCTTCCCCCTCGCCAAGACCTCGCCGACGGTGGAGATTGCGCCGCCCATGGCCGGCCAAGGGCCTCTCTTCATCTTCTTCCTTCTGCAGGGTTCCCAATGTAAGATTCCAGGGGCTTAGCTGTGAAGTTTTGAAAAGTTCCGGGGGCTGGATTGAAAAGTCGAACTGCAGATCTAGGGTTCCGGCAGTGAACTTGTAAATTCAATATAAAATCGTAGAAAAATCCTAAAAATGCAAACTAAAATTCCTCGTACTCCTGGTGATGTATATTTCATTTCTTTCACAGCATGTATATGCTTTTATTGCTTGGTTCAGTCTCTAAAAATCAAACTTTGAAAATGAACTTGTGTGCATAATTCCTAAACTACAGCAGCTATGGAAGTGATCTTTGGATATGTTATTACTCTTGTTACAAATGCTTTGCAGTATCAATCTTGCACTGAAATATATTTTCTAGCTCCAGATATAAATTGTCTAAGTTTATCTCAGCTGAAACATTGTTTGAATTTTAGAAATTATTCCCTTCAACAAAAATTAGCCAACTTGGTACAGCAGTGTATCCATATTAGCAGCTATCTTAGAAAAATGCTAAACCTTATTTTTAGCTCTGTTAACATGCTTAAATAAATTGGGGTGAGAAAAAGAAGTAGCAATTGTTCAGCCATGTTTGCTACTAAAACTGAGTACCCACTTGCTAGATGAGCTACACATGACCTTGTTTAGCTCCTATAAAAAGTTCACCCTATTTTCCTGTGTATTTATTTTTATAGGATTTAATATCATCTCCTAGCGGCTGAAATTATTGAAATTGTAGGAAATCCAAAAATTTAAATTACTTAATAGAATATGCTCAACCTTGCTGCAGCAAACATAAGCATAATGACCCAAGTTTATTCATGAAGTTTCACTAGATTTCGAATTATAGAAATAGGACAACAAATTGGAGTTCGGATCTTGCTTAATCAATAAAAAGAAAAGAAGAAAAACAATTCTTTACCACATGTACATGAAAGTAAAAATTTAGGAGAAAACTAAAAATATCCAAAACATAACCTGCGTTACTAAATAAAGAAATAGAAAGTATAACTTTATATATGTACACAATCACCATCGAAAGTAAAAACCTATATGGCACCCTTCCAAGTGTGTAGTAAGGTGAAAGTAGAGAATTCATATTTTTGTCTAGGTGTTTATGGCCTCAAATGCCCGTGCTTTATTTGGAACATTGAAATCGCTGTAAATCTTGTGCATATGCATCTCGTATAGATCCCGGAGCATGCGTACCCGTCCCGGATTTCGAAGAAGGACCACGAGAAGGATGGGAGAATGCTGCAGAAGCAAGTCAAACTAACCCTACCTTAGCCCAAGCTTTGAGTTGAGCAAAAAGGCAAGCCCCGGAGCATGACCTAACTCTTACTAAATTATGCACTTTGAATTCTCTATGTTCGTGCATTTACGTTTCTAGGAGTTGATTGAAAACCATAGTTGCAGCAAATTTCTAGTACCTATGACTTGCAACACTAGTATGAAAGGGATCGATAGAGCATTGCTATAGGTCCGTTACAAGTCGAGTGATTTCCTGTCACTCGCGAGACATAGGAATTGTTTGTCTTTACTTATGTTGGAATCATAAGGATTGACGGGCGGGATGATAGATGTAGATCTCCCGTCCGTGTTCGATAATTGGTTAAGGTCGGAAGGTGTGGATGCTAAGTCAAGTTTTTGAACGTACCACATGCATGCCGGTATATGGGAGCCGGTAAGCCCGGTACCAGATTGAAGCAGCTAGGGCCGATAGCCATCTTTCCTTGGAAACTTTGTTTTCCCCTGCCGTACACTTGTGGATATATGCGTGATGCTGTGAGTGAAGCAGTAAACCTTTATCCTAAGGAAGTGGACCCGGTTCCGAATTGTGGATCGATGGGAAAGGTTGGGAAATGCTTGTACCTTTTATCTCAAGCAGAGTATCCGTGTGTGTTGGGTTTTCCCTGGCCAGGTAGCACAAATTCGGTTCGAACTGTCCGCTTCTCGCGGTTAATGAGACTGCTTGACCGCCATGCTACATCGAGTAATAAGTGGAATTTGAGATTATGAATTTGTTCTATGAATTAAATTGTATTGCTCCACTTGTATGCTTAGAGAGGATGCTAATCTAGAATGGTTAAATTTATTAGAATATGGTGCTAAAACTTGAAAGCAAGGATCTACCTTTAGTTGCTTTTTGGCAAACAAACCCACCAGCCAAAAGCCTCTCATTGTCTAGATGTCGGTGATGTAGTTTTCACCCGACGGGTAAGCCTTGCTGAGTATTAGTATACTCAGCCTTGCTTGTGGCAATATTTTACAGGTATCATTTTGGATGTGGATGCTATGACTTGGCCTGCCCAGGTTCCACCTGGCTGGCACATCGAATGGGTCCCGTCCTCTGGCGAGGATCGGGAGGAATAGCTTCGTGGCAGGCTTCAGCACGGAGTTATCTGTATCGTCGTTAGATTATTTTCTTCCGCTGCAATGAACTTTTAAATTCAGTTGTTATGAATTTTTATTTCCGCTGCAAGACTTTGTACTCTGATTTAAAATTTGAACTCGGTTTGTAATAACTATGTTATCTATGTGTGTAATTTAATTTGTGGAATGTTGTAATCTCTGGGAAAACTCACCTTCGTGTGGGCATGCTGTTGTTTCGATCGAGGGAAGTGCGTGGTTAAATCGGGTTTAATCCGACGGCGCTCCAGCTTATTCCGGATTAAGTGCCTGACTACGTGATTAGTGGTCCCGAGGTACTTAACTTGGAATAATTTCGGAGTGGAACCGCCACAAATACCATGTTAGTTAGCTCACCAGGAGGAGAACTTCGGGCCACATTACGTTGTCCTAATGTAGCAATTAACATAAGGGGGGTAGTCTTTTTAGCACACCCTATAGTCCTAAACTCTATCAGGATGGATTTGATTTTGGGAATGAGCTGGCTAGCGAAGTACGAAGCAGTCATACAGTGTTCTAAGCGTGCAGTTCAGTTAGTGGCTCCGTCAGGAGAGAAAATTGAGTATCAGGCAATTAAGTCTTCAGAGATTGGTCAAGATCTTAGAGGAGTCTGAGAGAGTCACCAGGAACAAAGTGATACGTATGTGCAAGGTTCAGTGGAATCGTCATACAGAGGATGAGGCAACCTGGGAACGGGAGGATGAACTCAAGGCAGAATATCCACATCTCTTCCAATCCACGTCCGAATCTCGGGGACGAGATTCATCTTAAGGGGGGTAGGTTTGTAACACCCTAAAAATGCCCAATTTAAAATTTAGTAATTAATTGGTTTTTTATATTAAAGTGCTCATAAATAATATAGGGAAATAAAATTTTTGAATAATTAAAAGCAAATATAGGAAATAGAAACATTATTGTTGCATTCATGCTGGTGCATTTATTTTTGATTGTGGAATTCAAATTTGAATTTGAATTCAAATGAGTGTTTGAATAAAAGAAAAACCTTTTCTTTTTCTCTCTTTTTCCCTCTCTCTTTTCAGCCCAGTTAGCCCACTCCTCCTCTCTTTCTTTTCTTCTTTTCTCCGCGGCCCACCTCCCTGCGCGGCCCATCTCTTTCTTCCTTTTTCCTTCTTTTTCCGCGGCCCGTTGCGCAGCCCAACACTGCAGCCCACCGCGCCGGCCCGCTCCGCGCTCTCTCTTCTCTTTCCCGCTGTGGCTGACATGCCGGGCCCACCTGTCGGCCTCTCTCTTCCTTCCGCAGCTGCGCGTCTCCCTCTGCCACTGACACCCTGGCCCACTTGTCATCTTCGCCTCCCTCCTCTCGCCGTGAGCGAGCAGAGCTCTACTCCGAGCCGCGCCGCGCCGCCGTGCCGAGCTGGGACCCTCGCGACTTGGCGCGCACGCCAAGGAGCCTGAAGCCCCCATAAATAGCTGCCGCCAACCCCTCTCTTTAGCCCCTGCATCTCGAACCCTAGCCGCCGCCGCCTTGACCTAGCCCCGAGCGCCGCCGTCGTCTCGAGCTCAACTCGCCGCCGCCTAGCCGCCAAGAGGTTGCCCCGAAGCTTCTCTGTGTGGTAATGAGCATGCCGAGGCCAAAACCCCCCCTTCTCTCCCTCTCCTCCGTGCGTACGACCTCGCCGTAGTGGCCGCACCGCCGCCGAGCGTCGCCAGCTTCCACCGCCACTCAATCCTCGAGAACAACCCCCAAATCGAGTTCCCCTCTCTCTCTTCTCTCTCTAGGATCAATCACGGCGAGCTTTGATGCACGGTAGCGCCGAGCCGAGCTTTCTCCGGCGAGCTTCGGCCTGGCGCCGCCGCGCTCCAGCGACCCCTTGAGCCGACCTGTTTTCCACCGTTCGATTCCCATCCAACGGCCAGATCTGAAACCCAGGTTAAACCGAGCCGGTTCCTGTGAACCGCGGTTCAGGCCGGTCCACGGTTCGGTCAATGATGACGTCAGCTGACGTCAGCATCCAGCCGTTGCCGTGGCGTTTTTGCAAAAGAGCCCCTCTGTTTTTCAAAAATCAACCCGCGGTCCAGTGCAGTTCAAAAGTATTTACAACCAAGTCCTTTTTCTTTCGTTTTAGCCCCTGCGTTTTGAAAAATAATGCCCGCCGTCCTGAAAGGTGTTTTTACGTCGCAGCCCTTGAGTTTTTATACAAAATTATGTTTTAGGTCCCTGGTTTCTTTCAAAAACACCCCTGGAAGCCTAAAATCTTTACCAGCAAGCCCCTAGAGCCCGTTTTTAGCGTAGTTTCTCCGTTTTAACTCCGATTTGAGTGATTTTCGCGCTCACGTGTTCGTAGTGAAGCGTAGAGTAGTTCTAAAGCCTTCTTTTCATCTTTTGTTTATGTTTGGTGTACTGTTCTAATTAAATATCTTGATTGCATGTATGTGTGGATGCTTGTGTGATGATCGATGTGAGTAGTTGCTGAGCCGTTCGAGTTCGCCGACGATCCCGTTCTCGAAGATCAAGTACAGCAGCAGTTCTCTGAGGAAGGCAAGTATAACACGGACCATCCTTGTTACCTATTCACCGATTAATCACATAAATCATATGCATGTGTCTAATACTGTTAACCATTAAGGATGTTCCTAGTCTTTACCCTATTCCTTGTTACCCGGGGTTTTATGCATTATGGTTAGATTATGCTACGCGCTGCAACCAACATTTATTTTTAATGTCAATATTGAATTAATGGTTCACTTCAATGATGGTTAAAAGATGCTTTTTAGCAACATGGTTCGGGGAACTAGAGCATGTGCTGTGTGCTTTGTTCTAGTGTCTCTATAAGGTTTGGTCTAGGGAATTAGAGCATGTGCTTTGTGCTTTGTTCTAATGTCTCTCCATAAGGTCCGGTTCTTAAAGCGGCAACCCAGGAACCTGTTCGCCGCCGTTGGAACTATAATGGCTCTGGTCTTGGATAACTAGCTTGTACGTCTCTAGCTCGCCAGTGGTTACCGAAAGGCGTATGTGGGGTGCATGGGTGAGAGTATAGTTTGATCCATCGAGGACGGTTTTATCCGTTGGCTATGCCCCGTTAGGCAAAGTCCCGTGATGTAAGCGCCCGAGGTACGGCAGCTTCACACGTTGCGATGATTGCGCTCTCGCTCTGGACGCCATTGACCCCCTCACGTTGCGCCCTGAGCGTACGTCAATCTCGATGCCTCGGGTTATGCTGCCTATGTTGAACCAAAACGGCTACTGTGCTTGTTAGGGTGTTTTGTGAAAGTCCTCGTAACATAAATTCTTGTGGATTTATGTGACCGGCGGGTAAAGGGCGAAACCTCTGCAGAGTGTTGATCTATCATGATAGCCGTGCTCACGGATACGAGCGGCCTGGATCCTTTTTGATTAGAAGATGATATTGGTGGTTGATATTGGTTTGTTCTATAATCACTTATACCTTATCAATGGGTTTATATTTGGGATTCTACTCATTTGTAAGTTTGGATGATAATAAAATGAAACAACTAAAAGTGCTAATGCAGTATAACCGTGTCAAGCCTTTTGTCCTTGCATAACCCGTGTTATACTTGTTAAGTAAGATGGTTTACTTACACTTGCAACTATTCAACAAAATCCCGGATGGGTAACAGATGGAGCAATGAATGATCAGTCGCTTGCTGAGTTTCCGGAGGATCTGCCGTACTTCTAAGCTGTGTTCAACCAGTCGGTGTCCCTGTGGATTTGAGGCTCTACCTAGTTATGAAGCGTTTATTAGTATTAAGTCTTCCGCTATGTTATTTGTTTAAGACTATGTCTTGTGTTAAACTCTGATATAAACTATTTTATTCGAGCATTGTGTTCTCTGTGATTCAATATTTGTAATCTATATGTGTTTTGTGGACATCCTGGGCACACATATGGAAGCATTCGGATTTCTTGGAAATCTGGGTGTTACATCGTCAAGCGAAACAAACGCCGTGGCGAGGTTGTCGTGAAGGGCTGTTGGTGATGACAACTACTCTTTTGGTCCGAGATTTTTAAGTTCAGCACCAAAATCTTGAGATTTCAGTTGGGTGTCCAAGGTCCTTTGCTTTTGAATTTAAATTTGAATTTTGATGAATTTTGAGTTCCAACACCACTTTTTCCCCTTTTAACCTGTTTTAAAAGCACTTCCAATATTTTTACATCAGGGATGTCACAGAGGATGTCGGAGCTTGAAGAAGCCATGCAGCAGATAAAGAAGTCAGATGAAGACCTGGCTGAAGCCCTGAAGCGGATTGCACTTCTGGAGAAGGCGGCGAATCCGGTGGTGAAGGCCTTGGTCCCTGAAGACCCTGCAGCTCCGCAATCCTTCCTGGAGCATCTGAAGGCCATGCCTCGATAGTTGAAGGCTTACATCAAAAGATCATCTAAAGCCTATCTTGTGCATGTCCTAGCTGTAGTGAAATCCAGGTACCCTGAAGTAGACATAGGCACACTCGTAGAAGGCGCAGAGCCAAATTGTACAGAGGCCGTCTTCAGGGACCTGAAACAGGAGGCCGAGCCAGTTGCCGAGGCAATTGCACAGAGCCTTAAATGGTAATTTGAACGAGTAATCATGTAATTATAAGTTTCATGCAATCAAATGTTAATATTTCCACATATGAAGAACAAACCAAGAATTTCTAAGAACCCTTGGATGTCTATGTGTCGATGACTAGTACTTAGTCAAAACATACGTGTAATGCATAAATTTTAACTGTTGAAAAATAATCCTGTTAAGGACCCGAGGGACCCCAAGGAGATTTCTATAGCATAGGCTATCTTTTAGAGTAAATGTACCCCGAAGGGATACTTTGGGAACAAACTGTATGTGATTCATTATACAAGAACCCAGTAAGACCCACAGAGCGGCAGCTTTAAGCTGAAAAGTATCGCAATGTAGCGAAAACTTAGGAACAAATCCGTTAACGGCCCCGAAGGAACCCGGACAGACCTCATGTAGTTGCCCCGAATGCATAAAAACAAACTTTCCGAGTCTCCAAAAGAACACGGAGAATATTTGAACGATGTCATAAAGACAAAGTAATATTGGACAGAAACAACCCAGTAAAGGGAGATTTTCATTTATTGAATTATATCTCGTTGCCGAAGCAACATAAAAGAAATCTCGATGCCGAAGCAATCGGTACATGTGTTGCCGAAGCAATGATAGAATGAAGAAGCTACGCATAGAATTTGCGTAAATGTTCTATATTCCAAGGATTTGGTAAATCAGTACCATGCCCTGTCTGAAGTCTGTATGTGCCTGGCTTGAGAACTTTTGATACAATGAATGGACCATCCCAAGGCAAAGTGAGCTTCGTGTGACCAGCTGTGTTCTGGATCCGTCGTAACACCAAGTCGCCAATCTGGAACGACCTCGTCTTCACATTTTTGTCATGAAAGCGGCGGATACCCTAAAGGTACGCAGCATTGTGTAACAAGGCTACCAGTCATGCTTCCTCAGCCGTATCAACCTCAATCATCCGTTGTTCATCCGCCATGGCTTCTTGGAATTCCTCGACGCGAGGAGCGCCATGCATGACATCAACAGGTAGGACGGCCTTAGATCCATATGCCAAGAAGAAGGGAGATTGCCCTGTAGCTTTGCTGGGTTGAGATCGTAGACCCCAGACAACCGGGTAGAGTTCTTTCATCCACCGGCCTTGAGCTTTCTTCAAGGTTCGTTCCATCCGAGCTTTTAGTCCATCGAGTAACATGCTGTTGGCTCTTTCTACTTGACCATTGGCGCGAGGATGAGTGACAGAGGCATAGCACACCTCGATGCTACGGTCTTCACAGTAATCCCAGAACTTGCTGCCTGTGAAGGTAGTACCTAGATCTGTAATGATTTGATGTGGTATCCCGAAGCGAAGAATCAACTCTTGAAGGAATTGAACTGCTTTCTCAGATGTTGGTTTGACAACCGGGAAGACTTCTATCCACTTTGAGAATTTGTCAATTGCAACAAAGCAATACTCAAAGCCACCAGGTGCTCTGGGTAGTTTCCCAATCATATCAAGCCCCCAGCATGCGAAAGGCCATGACGGAGGTATCAATTTAATCTTATGCGCAGGCTGATGTGAATGATGAGCAAAGTACTGACAACCCTTGCAGTGGCGAACAATTTCTTCTGCATCGTGCAAAGCCAAAGGCCAATAGAATCCGGCGCGGAAGGCTTTGCCCACGATGGTACGGGATGCTGCGTGATTACCACATTCACCCGCGTGGATTTCCTCTAGGATACTGATTCCATCTTGCTGTGAGACACATTTCATCAATGCACCAGAGCGTGCGCCACGTCGGTACAATGTATCCCCGATTATCATGTAGGACTTGCTGCGACGAACAACTTGCTGAGCTTCGGCTTTTTCATTAGGAAGTTTGTCGTGCAAGATATAATCTATAATTGGTGCACTCCAGGTTGCGTCGATGAGCATGACCTCAGGGGCCGAGATTGCCGTGGCGGGAAGTGTTGCTGCAGGAATAGACGGCTTAGAGAGCTCATTAACGAACACGCCACTGGGTACCTCTGCTCGGGAAGAACCCAGTTTGGATAGGACATCTGCAGCAACATTGTAATCTCTCTCAACATGATGAAATTCAATGCCGAGAAAGTGCTTCTCTAACTTGCGGACTTCTTCACAGTACGCATCCATATTCTCATAGTTCCGATTCCAATCCTTGTTGACTTGCTTGATGACCAGCATTGAATCCCCATAGACCAGTAGGCGCTTAATACTGAGGGTGATAGCCATCTTCAGCCCGTGAAGAAGAGCTTCGTATTCTGCAGCGTTGTTGGAGACGGCGAATTGAATCTGTAGAACGTACTTAGGTTGATCTCCTCGAGGTGAAATCAACAGAACTCCAGCGCCACCACCTTCCAGCTTGAGATAACCATCAAAATACATAATCCAGTGCTCAGGCTTGATGGTGGCGACGGGAAGGTTGTGCTCAGTCCATTCTGATATGAAATCTGTAAGGACTTGAGACTTCATGGCCGTGCGAGATCGGAACTCAATGTTGTAGGTTCCGAGCTCAACAGCCCACTTGACGATACGACCTGTAGCATCTTGGTTATGGAGAATTTCGCCAATAGGATATCCAATAACCACAATGATCGTTTAGGAGTCGAAGTAGTGCCGCAATTTCCTAGATGTCATTAGGACGGCGTATAGAATTTTTTGAACTTGAGGATACCTTGATTTGGAGTCCAAGAGGACTTCGCTCACAAAGTACATAGGCCTTTGAATCTTCTGGAGATGACCTTCCTCGTCGCGTTCAACAACAATAGCAGCACTAACGACATTGGTGGTTGCTGAAATGTAGAGCAAGAGATCTTCGCCCGGGAGTGGCGCAGTGAGCATAGGTGGTGTAGTCAGGAACAATTTGAGCTTGTCAAAGGCATCTTGGGCCTCCTGTGTCCACTGGAATCTGTCCTGCTTCTTGAGGAGCTTGAAGAACTCAGTCCCGCGTTCTCCGAGTTTGGAGATGAAGCGGTTGAGTGCAGCCATGCAGCCTGTAAGCTTCATGACATCCTTGACGGTACGCGGCAGCTCTGTAACACCCAGATTTCCAAGAAATCCGAATGCTTCCATATGTGTGCCCAGGATGTCCACAGAACACATATAGATTACAAATATTGAATCACAGAGAACACAATGCTCGAATAAAATAGTTTATAATAGAGTTTGGCACAAGACATAGTCTTAAACAAATAACACAGCGGAAGACTTAATATTATTACACGTCTTAACTAAGTAGAGCCTCAAATCCACAGGGACACCGACTGGTTGAACACAGCTTAGAAGTACGGCAGATCCTCCGGAAACTCAGCAAGCGACTGATCATTCATTGCTCCATCTGTTACCCATCCGGGATTTTGTTGAATAGTTGCAAGTGTAAGTAAACCATCTTACTTAACAAGTATAACACGGGTTATGCAAGGACAAAAGGCTTGACACGGTTATACTGCATTAGCACTTTTAGTTGTTTCATCTTATTATCATCTAATTTACTACAAATGAGTAGAATCCCAAGTATAAACCCATTAATAAGGTATAAGTGATTATAGAACAAACCAACATCAACCACTAATATCATCTTCTAATCAAAAAGGATCCAGGCCGCTCGTATCCGTGAGCACGGCTATCATGATAGATCAACACTCTGCAGAGGTTTCGCCCTTTACCCGCCGGTCACATAAATCCAAAAGAACTTATGTTACGAGGATTTTCACAAAACACCCTAACAAGCACAGTAGCCGTTTTGGTTCAACATAGGCAGCATAACCCGAGGCATCGAGATTGACGTACGCTCAGGGCGCAACGTGAGGGGGTCAATGGCGTCCAGAGCGAGAGCGCAATCATCGCAACGTGTGAAGCTGCCGTACATCGGGCGCTTACATCACGGGACTTTGCCTAACGGGGCATAGCCAACGGATAAAACCGTCCTCGATGGTTCAAACTATACTCTCACCCATGCACCCCACATACGCCTTTCGGTAACCACTGGCGAGCTAGAGACGTACAAGCTAGTTATCCAAGACCAGAGCCATTATAGTTCCAACGGCGGCGAACAAGTTCCTGGGTTGCCGCTTTAAGAACCGGACCTTATGGAGAGACATTAGAACAAAGCACAAAGCACATGCTCTAATTCCCTAGATCAAACCTTACAGAGACACTAGAACAAAGCACACAGCACATGCTCTAGTTCCCCGAACCATGTTGCTAAAAAGCATCTTTTAACCATCATTGAAGTGAACCATTAGTTCAGTATTAACATAAAAATAAATGTTGGTTGCAGCGCGTAGCATAGACTAACCATAATGCATAAAACCCTGGGTAACAAGGAATAGGGTAAAGACTAGGAACATCCTTAGTGGCTAACAGTATTAGACACATGCATATGATTTATGTGATTAATCGGTGTATAGGTAACAAGGATGGTCCGTGTTATACTTGCCTTCCTCAGTGAACTGCTGCTGCACTTGATCTTCGAGAACGGGATCGTCGGCGAACTCGAACGGCTCGGCAACTACTCACATCGATCACCACACAAGCATCCACACATACATGCAAACAAGATTATTTAATTAGAACAATACACCAAACATGAACAAAAGATGAAAAGAAGGCTTTAGAGTTTCTCTACGCTTCACTACAAACACATGAGCGCGAAAATCACTCAAATCGGAGTTAAAACGGAGAAACTACGCTAAAAACGGGCTCTAGGGGCTTGCTGGTAAAGATTTTAGGCTTCCAGGGGTGTTTTTGGAAGAAACCAGGGACCTAAAACGTAATTTCGTATAAAAACACAAGGGCTGCGGCGTAAAAACAACTTTCAGGACGGCGGGCATGATTTTTCAAAAGGACAGGGGTTAAACCGAAAGAAAAAGGACTTGGTTGTAAATACTTTTGAACTGCGCTGGACCGCGGGTTGATTTTTGAAAATCAGAGGGGCTCTTTTGCAAAATCGCCACGGCAGCGGCTGGATGCTGACGTCGGCTGACGTCACCGTCTACTGTGCCGTGGACCGGCCGTAGACCGCGGTCCACGGGTCCACGGTGAACCGGACCGGGTTTTAAAACGGGTTTAGATCTGGGCCGTCGGTTTTGGATCGAGCGGCCGGGATTAGATCTAGCGCTCGGCTCGCCGGGAACGACGGCTCGCGGCGGCGCGCGGCGGCGACCTCGCCGGAGTAAGCTCGGCTGGGGGCTACGGGGCTCCAAATCTCGCCGCGAAAGGTCCTAGAGAGAGAGGAGACAACGGGGAACTCGATTTGGGGGTTGTGGACGAGGTTTGAGCAGTGAGGGCGGCTGGCGACGCACGGCGGCGGAGCGAGAACTCCGTCGAGCTCGAGCAAGCGCGGGAGAGCGAGAGGAACGGGGTTTAGGGCCTCGGCGTGTTGCTTACCACACGGAGAAGCTTCGGGGCAAGCTCTCGGCGACAATGCGGCCTTGGAGCGAGCCCTAAGCGTTGGCGGCGGCGCGGCTAGGGTTTCGCGGCGCTGCGAGCTTGGATGGCGGCTAGGGTTGGAGATTGTGGCTCAAGGGGGCTGGCGGCGACTTATATAGGGGCGGTGGAGACCTCGGCGTGCGCTCCAAGCCGGAGAGTCCCGGTGCAGCACGGCGGCGGCGGCGCGGAAGAGTTTGGCTCGCCCACGGCGAGAGGAGGAAGACGCGACTGACGCGTGGGCCCAGGCGGTCAGCGGCTGCGGCGGAGGAGGAGCGCGCGCGCTGCGGAGGGAAGAGAGAGGCCGACAGGTGGGACCGGCCTGTCAGCGGCTGCGGGAGAGAAGGTGCGGAGCGGGCTGGGCTGCTTGCTGGGCCGTGCAGGGAAAGAAAGATTGGGCCGCGCAGAGGAGAAAAAGAAAAAGGGGAGGGTTGCTGGGCCGGCTGGGCTGAAAAGAGAGAGGGAAAAAGAGAGAAAAAGAAAAGGTTTTTCTTTTATTCAAACACTCATTTGAATTCAAATTCAAATTCAAATTTGAATTCAACAATCAAAAATAAATGCACCAGCATGAATGCAACAATAATGTTTCTATTTCCTATATTTTCTTTTATTTTCCTGAAAATTTGATTTCCCTATATTAATTATGAGCACTTTAATATGAAAAACCAGTTAATTACTAAATTTTTAAAAAGGCCATTTTTAGGGTGTTACAAATCTACCCCCCTTAAAATGAATCTCGTCCCCGAGATTCGGACGTGGATTGGAAGAGATGGGGATATTCTGCCTTGAGATCCATCCTTCCTTTCACAAGTTGCTTCACCTTCTGAGTGACGTTTCCTTGCACACATGGATGTCTTTGTTCCCGGTGACCCTCTCTGATTCCTCCGAAACCTTGACCAATCTCTGAGGACTTAATGGCCTGATACTCAATCTTCTCTCCTGTTGGAGCCATTAACTGAACTGCACGCTTAGAACACTGTATGACTGCTTCGTACTTTGCTAGCCAGCTCATTCCCAAAATCAGATCCATCCCGATAGAGTTTAAGACTATAGGGTGTGCTAAGAAGTCTACCCCCCTTATGTTAACCACTACGTTAGGACAACGTAATGTGGCCCGAAGTTCTCCTCCCGGTGAGTTAACTAACATGGTATTTCCCATAGGTTGCATAAGCATCAAGTTCTTTTTCACGAAATCAGCAGATATGAAAGCATGCGAAGCTCCAGAATCAAACAAAACTGTAGCAGGTTGTGAGTTGACCGAGAACGTACCGACTACCACATCTGTGGCTACTTCTGCAGTTTCTGCTCCCACATGGTTGAGCTTGCCCCTGGCGTAGTTCTGCTGGCCTCGGTTTCCCTGTGCCTGCTGCTGATTCCCATTCTGAGCTGGTTGTGGTCCTGCCTTCTGGTTGTTGTTCTGACCGGTGGAGTTCTGGATCCTCTGGGGACAAAATTTAGCGTAGTGTCCCTGTTCACCACAGTGGTAGCATGCCCTTGGGTCAACAGGAGTGGTGTTAGCCGGGGTGGTGCGTGAAGCCTGAGTGTTATGCTGCTCGTTCTGGTAGCGCTGCTGTTGCTGCTGGGGTGGTGCATACTGGGGACGTTGCTGGTTCTGGCCGCGGTTCTGAAGGCTTGATTGCCCCTGAGTGCGCTGCTGATTCACTTGCTGGGGGTTGTAACGGGGGCGGATGTTGCTGCCAGATTGCTGGTTCATGAACTTTCTCTTCTTGTCCTCGATCTCACGGCGCTTGTGCTCCACCATCAGGGCACCATCAACCAAAGCACCGAAGGTTGGGAAGGTGATGCACATCAACTGTAGCTGCAAAACATCCTGGAGTCCATTCCGGAAGCGAGTTTGCCTCTTCTCGTCTGTCGACACCTCATCTGGTGCGTAGCGGGCCAGCTCGAGGAACTTGTCACGGTAGGCAGTGACGCTCATTCCTTCCTGCGTCAGGGCTAGGAACTCCCTCTTCTTCAGGACCGTCAGCCCCTCAGGCACATGGTGAGCACGGAAGGCATCACTGAACTGCTGCCAGGTGATCTGGTTGCGATCGGGTTGCGCATATTGGTATGCCACCCACCAGTCGAGAGCGGCTCCTTCAAATTGTCCAGAGGCGTAGAGCACCTTCTCCCTGTCATCACACTGAGCAATGTCGAGCTGTCTCTCCACTGCCTTGATCCAATCTTCAGCTTCCATCGGGTCCTTGGCGCGGGAGAACTTTGGCGGCCGCCCCTTCAAGAACTCTCCCCTCCTGTCCCGGATGGGCTGAGGAGGTGGCTGAACAGGTGGATTCTGCAGGTTCTGCTGCATCAAAGCTATGGCCTGAGTCAATTGTTGCATCGTCTGCGTCTGCAAGCGGACTAGATCCTCCATGGTGGGCGGCTGGTTCTGGTTCTGGTTCGGGTTCTGGTTCTGGTTCTGGTTGCCACCACCCGTCGATCCTCTTGTCCCAACCATCTGTCATAAATCAAATTCCCAACATTCATAATCACAGTCATGTCCGAACCAGTGTCAGGAACAGAAGCAACCCATTGACAAGATAAGGTACTCAGGCGATAGGAAAGATGATAGATGATGTGCAAAGGGGAGGTCAGGAACCCATCTATCTATCCACTAAATACCTTATACCTTAATCCAATACTAGATGATTGCAGACTTTTATCTACGCTCATCACAATCATTACAAAGATCCAAATCACACATAAGCATAATGACAATTCATTCAGGCATTCAAAGACAAGGTTCACATAAGACTCGGCATTCTTAGACCAGTTTTGACTCAAAAACGTTCTATTTGATCTCTACTAGCATTTAAGGTCGATGGTGGTGCGGTGAGCTAGGGTGCTGTATCTAGTCCTTCTGCGTGGTGGCGACTGTGCACCTAACTCTGGACTACATGGCGCAGGTCCTTCCGACTGGTGCTGCAGCTCCTCGGGGTTCCCTTCTTCGGCCTCCTGCCTAAGAAGCTCCTTGTAGGCGTGCAGGTTGCGTGCCTCCAACGGGTACTCATTGATGCGGGGTGGAAGATAGCCATCAGTGCTCTTACGGACTATCTATCTCTGTCGAGCCATCTATGGAAGTGAAAACTAGAGGAGGGCCTTAGTTTTAAAGCTTAGAAAGTTTTCAAAAAGAACAGAGGTAGAATAGAACACCATGTTTCAACAGAAACTCAACTCTAGGATGTAAAATAATTTTTAGAGCAAGAATTAAGCAAGTTCTAATCGACCGTTCTATCTAGGCTGTGATCCTACAGTCAGCACGGCTCTGATACCAACTTTGTAACACCCAGATTTCCAAGAAATCCGAATGCTTCCATATGTGTGCCCAGGATGTCCACAGAACACATATAGATTACAAATATTGAATCACAGAGAACACAATGCTCGAATAAAATAGTTTATAATAGAGTTTGGCACAAGACATAGTCTTAAACAAATAACACAGCGGAAGACTTAATATTATTACACGTCTTAACTAAGTAGAGCCTCAAATCCACAGGGACACCGACTGGTTGAACACAGCTTAGAAGTACGGCAGATCCTCCGGAAACTCAGCAAGCGACTGATCATTCATTGCTCCATCTGTTACCCATCCGGGATTTTGTTGAATAGTTGCAAGTGTAAGTAAACCATCTTACTTAACAAGTATAACACGGGTTATGCAAGGACAAAAGGCTTGACACGGTTATACTGCATTAGCACTTTTAGTTGTTTCATCTTATTATCATCTAATTTACTACAAATGAGTAGAATCCCAAGTATAAACCCATTAATAAGGTATAAGTGATTATAGAACAAACCAACATCAACCACTAATATCATCTTCTAATCAAAAAGGATCCAGGCCGCTCGTATCCGTGAGCACGGCTATCATGATAGATCAACACTCTGCAGAGGTTTCGCCCTTTACCCGCCGGTCACATAAATCCAAAAGAACTTATGTTACGAGGATTTTCACAAAACACCCTAACAAGCACAGTAGCCGTTTTGGTTCAACATAGGCAGCATAACCCGAGGCATCGAGATTGACGTACGCTCAGGGCGCAACGTGAGGGGGTCAATGGCGTCCAGAGCGAGAGCGCAATCATCGCAACGTGTGAAGCTGCCGTACATCGGGCGCTTACATCACGGGACTTTGCCTAACGGGGCATAGCCAACGGATAAAACCGTCCTCGATGGTTCAAACTATACTCTCACCCATGCACCCCACATACGCCTTTCGGTAACCACTGGCGAGCTAGAGACGTACAAGCTAGTTATCCAAGACCAGAGCCATTATAGTTCCAACGGCGGCGAACAAGTTCCTGGGTTGCCGCTTTAAGAACCGGACCTTATGGAGAGACATTAGAACAAAGCACAAAGCACATGCTCTAATTCCCTAGATCAAACCTTACAGAGACACTAGAACAAAGCACACAGCACATGCTCTAGTTCCCCGAACCATGTTGCTAAAAAGCATCTTTTAACCATCATTGAAGTGAACCATTAGTTCAGTATTAACATAAAAATAAATGTTGGTTGCAGCGCGTAGCATAGACTAACCATAATGCATAAAACCCTGGGTAACAAGGAATAGGGTAAAGACTAGGAACATCCTTAGTGGCTAACAGTATTAGACACATGCATATGATTTATGTGATTAATCGGTGTATAGGTAACAAGGATGGTCCGTGTTATACTTGCCTTCCTCAGTGAACTGCTGCTGCACTTGATCTTCGAGAACGGGATCGTCGGCGAACTCGAACGGCTCGGCAACTACTCACATCGATCACCACACAAGCATCCACACATACATGCAAACAAGATTATTTAATTAGAACAATACACCAAACATGAACAAAAGATGAAAAGAAGGCTTTAGAGTTTCTCTACGCTTCACTACGAACACATGAGCGCGAAAATCACTCAAATCGGAGTTAAAACGGAGAAACTACGCTAAAAACGGGCTCTAGGGGCTTGCTGGTAAAGATTTTAGGCTTCCAGGGGTGTTTTTGGAAGAAACCAGGGACCTAAAACGTAATTTCGTATAAAAACACAAGGGCTGCGGCGTAAAAACAACTTTCAGGACGGCGGGCATGATTTTTCAAAAGGACAGGGGTTAAACCGAAAGAAAAAGGACTTGGTTGTAAATACTTTTGAACTGCGCTGGACCGCGGGTTGATTTTTGAAAATCAGAGGGGCTCTTTTGCAAAATCGCCACGGCAGCGGCTGGATGCTGACGTCGGCTGACGTCACCGTCTACTGTGCCGTGGACCGGCCGTAGACCGCGGTCCACGGGTCCACGGTGAACCGGACCGGGTTTTAAAACGGGTTTAGATCTGGGCCGTCGGTTTTGGATCGAGCGGCCGGGATTAGATCTAGCGCTCGGCTCGCCGGGAACGACGGCTCGCGGCGGCGCGCGGCGGCGACCTCGCCGGAGTAAGCTCGGCTGGGGGCTACGGGGCTCCAAATCTCGCCGCGAAAGGTCCTAGAGAGAGAGGAGACAACGGGGAACTCGATTTGGGGGTTGTGGACGAGGTTTGAGCAGTGAGGGCGGCTGGCGACGCACGGCGGCGGAGCGAGAACTCCGTCGAGCTCGAGCAAGCGCGGGAGAGCGAGAGGAACGGGGTTTAGGGCCTCGGCGTGTTGCTTACCACACGGAGAAGCTTCGGGGCAAGCTCTCGGCGACAATGCGGCCTTGGAGCGAGCCCTAAGCGTTGGCGGCGGCGCGGCTAGGGTTTCGCGGCGCTGCGAGCTTGGATGGCGGCTAGGGTTGGAGATTGTGGCTCAAGGGGGCTGGCGGCGACTTATATAGGGGCGGTGGAGACCTCGGCGTGCGCTCCAAGCCGGAGAGTCCCGGTGCAGCACGGCGGCGGCGGCGCGGAAGAGTTTGGCTCGCCCACGGCGAGAGGAGGAAGACGCGACTGACGCGTGGGCCCAGGCGGTCAGCGGCTGCGGCGGAGGAGGAGCGCGCGCGCTGCGGAGGGAAGAGAGAGGCCGACAGGTGGGACCGGCCTGTCAGCGGCTGCGGGAGAGAAGGTGCGGAGCGGGCTGGGCTGCTTGCTGGGCCGTGCAGGGAAAGAAAGATTGGGCCGCGCAGAGGAGAAAAAGAAAAAGGGGAGGGTTGCTGGGCCGGCTGGGCTGAAAAGAGAGAGGGAAAAAGAGAGAAAAAGAAAAGGTTTTTCTTTTATTCAAACACTCATTTGAATTCAAATTCAAATTCAAATTTGAATTCAACAATCAAAAATAAATGCACCAGCATGAATACAACAATAATGTTTCTATTTCCTATATTTTCTTTTATTTTCCTGAAAATTTGATTTCCCTATATTAATTATGAGCACTTTAATATGAAAAACCAGTTAATTACTAAATTTTTAAAAAGGCCATTTTTAGGGTGTTACAAGCTCCATATCCATAATAGTTGCTATCTTTTCTGGATTAGCTTCGATGTCGCGTTCGCTGACAATGAACCCGAGAAGCTTTCCTGACGAAACGCCAAAAACGCACTTGGCGGGATTAAGCTTCCAACGCCATTTGCGTAAGTTGTCGAAGGTCTCGGTGAGATCGGCGATTAAATCCTCAGGGTTTGTCGTCTTGATGACCACATCATCAACGTATGCTTCAACGTTTCGGTGGAGTTGGTCTTGAAGACAACCCTGTATCGCTCGCTGATATGTGGCACCTGCATTTTTCAAACCAAAAGGCATGGTTGTATAACAATACGCGCCATATGGCATGCTAAATGAAGTTTTAATCTGATCCTCTTCTTTCAGAGATATCTGATGATATCCTGAGTAACAATTAAGGAAACAGAGAAGGGTGCACCCGGCGGTGCTATCAATGACTTGATCGATGCGAGGAAGCCCGAAGGGATCCCTTTTGCAATCTTTGTTGAGATCGGTATAATCAACACACATTCACCATTCATTAGAATTCTTTTTTCTTACAAGAACCGGATTGGCTAACCAATCCGGATAAAAGACTTCCTTAATGAAGCCGGCTGCTAATAACTTAGCTAGCTCTTTCTTGATAGCTTCCCGACGCTCGGTGGCGAATCTTCGGAGTCGCTGCTTTTTAGGCTTCGCGCTCTCGTTGAGGTCAAGCTTGTGCTCGATCAACTCTCTGGGAACTCCAGGCATGTCAGAGGGCTTTGTGGCGAAGATGTCGGCCTGGGCCCGCAGGAAGCTGACGAGCGTGCTTTCCTATGCGGTAAGGGTGGAGCCAATCACCGCTGTCTTTGTTGGATCTCCTGTCTGGAGATCGACTGTCTTCGTGGCAACTTTATCCACAGGGGCTTCCCCGTCTTCATCAACAATGGTAGCTGCCAGGGGGTGGAGCTCTTGACGATCGATGGTGGATGCGGCCCTAACAACGTACTCCACTGCCTCTTTGTCGCAGACGTAGGAGCGTTTGATGTCACCGCGAAGGGAAAGAACACCATGAGATCCTGGCATCTTCAATACAAGGTATGTGTAATGAGGGATGGCCATGAATTTGGCCAGCGCTGGACACCCAAGGATGGCGTGGTACGATGTTTCGAAGTCCGCAACTTCGAACTTGATGTACTCGGTACGGTAGTTTGATGCAGTACCGTATGTGACGGGCAAGGTGATTTGCCCAAGAGGGATCGCAGCCTTCCCGGGTACAATGCCATAGGAGGGGAAATCAGCTAGCTGCAGCTTGTTTGTGTCGAGCCCCATATGCTTCAGGGTCTTGGCGAAGATGAGGTTAAGCCCGCTGCCTCCATCAATCAGGACCTTGGTGAGCTTGCTATTCGCCACCACGGTTTCTAGGATGAGAGGATATCGCCCGGGACAGGTGATCTCCGCCCATTGATCTTCTCTGGACCAAGTGATGGGGGTGTCTAACCACCGTAGAGGTGTGACCACTGCTGGTTCTGCTGCATAAGCCTCGCCGCGTGCGTTCTTGCGATTGCGTGAGGTATCACTGACTGCCATGCCTCCAAAGATGACATTGACAATGTTGTTGACGTATGGCAAACCGCCGTCTTCCTTGTTCTGCTTGTCGTCTCCGTCGCCATCCGTCTTCTTTTTCTTGGTGGGCTTGCTGAAGGTTTCCAATAGGAGCCAGCATTCGCCCATGGTGTGCTTGCTATCTGGATGGTATGGACAGTGCTTCTTGAGGAGTTTGTTGAATTCCTCCTTTCTTTGTTGCGCGGACTGAGTGGCGCGAACGGTCTGGACGGTTGCGACCGTATTGTTTGGTCGCTTCCGTGGGTTGTTGCCATTGCGCTTGAAGGAGTCACGCGGCTGGTCCTTGTGGTCTTCTTGATGCCCTCGCCTAGTGTTGACGGGGCGTTTGCCGTAGCGCTCCCGTTCTTGATCGTCGGTGTCCATCCAGTTGGCCACCATTGCATGGAATTCCTCTAGGTCATGAGGACGATTGTGACCGAAGTCCCAAAAAAGGCTGCGGTCGGTCATCCCTTCCTGAAAGTAGTCAATGACTTCCGAGTCGGGGATGGGGATGCAGGATGCTTTTATGGCGAAGAGTCGCCGATTGTAGTCACGCAGGGATTCATCTAGCTTCTGCTTGCACGCTCGGAGTTCATATTTGCTGCCAGGGCGCTCGAAAGAACCCTGGTAGTTGGAGACGAAAGCCTTCTTGAGCGCGTGCCAACTGTCGATGGAGTCTGGGCGAAGGGATATTCAAGCCAGGTGAGTGGGCCTTGCTCCATCACGACAGGGAAGTACAGCATCTTGGAGATGTCATCGCCTCCTGCTGCCTCAATTGCCGAAGAATATCTGTGCAGCCAGATGTTGGGGTCTTGCTTTCCGTCGAAGTTGGTGATGCCTGACGGCTTGAACTTTCGAGGAAAGGAGCTGACGCGGATGTCGCGTGTATAGCATGGTAGGACATCGGGATTGGGGATGTCATGCCTCCCCGTAGAATCCACGACTTGTGATGTAGCCCTCCCCTCCCGGATCCGGATGATCTAATTGCGGGCATCATTAGGGGCGACGTGAGATCGGGCCGGACGGGGTTCCTCGCGACGTCTGGGGGTTCCTCGCGAGACCTGGGGGGTTCCTTGCGAGGCCTGTTCGTATCCTTTGTTTTTGCGGCGGAGCTACCATAGTGGCTGCTCTGGCGCTTCGCTGAGGGTGTTCGGTGGTGCGAAGAACTCTTGCTTCTAGAAGCGGAGCGGCCTCCATCCAGGCGATCAACCATGACTGCCGCGGCTTCGAGGCGAGCTTTGGCGAGGTTGATAGCAGGAGTAGCTTGAAATCCTTCGAAGATGCTAACCGCGAACATGATGTTGGCCGCAGGTGATTTGAATATTCCTTCTTTGTCGAACTCCCCGTTTAGATTCTTCATCCAAACGTGGCGACGCCTGAGGGCACGGTTGCGGTTTTGCTCGATACGGAGTTCTCGGTCTCCGTCTGTTTCTCCGTCAACTGTTGGGGCGTCGTCGGAGACAACTTCATCGTCGCTGTTGTTATTAAGGATGACACAGGACTGGCGACCGGGGTTGTTAGGCCCGGTTTGTTTGTTATCCGAGATAACAGAGAGTTCTCTGCCTTCCTGGAAGGGAAGCAGAGGGAAAGTACCCAAAGCTGTGGAAGGAGCGTTTGCTTCTTGGAGAGCAAGGACAAGATCCATGTCAGGCCAATGGACGATAACCCCCGAGGGAGTTGTGGTCATGACAAGATCTGAGTTGGCCTGGCGAAGTTGGTGAAGCTTCTTCGTCAGATGGGTCTGGTAGGTTGCGGCTGAATTTGTCAACCCGAAGGGGAACTGAGACGCGCGCGATCTACGCGGTGAAGTCTTCGTCCCACGGGAACTGGAATTGGAGTTCCTGGGTGTCCGTGGGGTTGTTGTCACGGTCCTGATCGTTGAACCCTGGTGGAAGTCAAAGGTGATCTAGAGTCCACCAGGGAGTTATGGACGCGTGGGTCGATCCTGCCGCTTGAAAGGGGCTGGGTCGATGTGGTTTGCCCGAGCTTGAGTCTGCTTCGGGCGCCATGTACTCCTCCGAGTAGGATATGATCCGAAGATCGTGTCAAAATTGGGAGTTTTCCACGATCCTCGCGGCGTGATCTGCGCGGGTGGCGGAGCTGACGCGACCGCCTCGTCGCGCAGTTCACGTTGGAGCTTGCCGCCGTGGTTTGCGATGCAAAGCCAGGAACCGAAGATGAATGTTGCGCCTTCCTCGAACATGGTGACGATGGAGGCGCTGAAGGATGCCATCGAATCTTTAACGAATTCTCGACGAGTCGATCCCACGTACGGCGCCAAAGTGTCGGCGAGTTATGCTAACTAATGTAACACCCCTGGTGTTTAAAGCGTATAAGTAAGAGTGATTAAACAAACTAAGGAACTATAAACCCTGAAACTAAATCACTAGTAGGAATGAGAATTAGACATGAGGATTGTTAAGTTTGTACTCGTGCTTTGGTTCTTGAAATTTGAACCCAACAAAAACTTTTCTAGTACAAATCTAAACATCTTCTCTTACAAGTTGCACGACAAAACTCTAAATACATACTCTCGAGACGACGCATAAAAATTTCCTAAAAAGAAATCAGGATTTAACGGCAAATTAAGAAATGCTTCTATGCCCTAAAGGTCTTAAAGGACTAATGGCTCATGTGAAGTCAACACATGAAATAATTCCAACTAACGATATTAATGACCTTCAGAAGGCAAGGTTCTAATTTAAAATTTTAAATAAGAGTTGTGCACATCACAAACGTCTGATCAATATGAAAGGTTTGGGAAAGTATGTTCTAATTATAAAACCAAACCACTTTCTCAAATGAAAGTTGTGTATCTAAAAATGTCATTTGCAACCTTGGTGAGTTATGTATAACTCAGATGCTTAATCTACCAAACATAGGAAATCAAGTTTGAAAGACCAACTTAAACATGGGATGAAAAACACACGGTCACACACCCTTTTAAAGGAGCTCACCTTGGGCTATAAATAGAATAATATTTAGAGTGCTCCTGATGTTCTTTAGTAAAATAATTGCTAATGATTTAATGTTAGGGTTAAACACTTGGACTAATAAAGCTTGTAGATCTAATCATGGCCTACATGTGGCAATCTTGAGGTTTTAATAATAAAATGAGATTTTGTTCACAATATGAGCTTTCATAAAATACAAAGGATGTAAATTAAGTGATATTTAATATATGTCAAGTTGTTAACGACATAATTAAAAGTTGAGCATATAAAATAAATAAGCTTTTAACCTCCATGTATGTGTCCATGTTTTAACCTTAAGTTAAAATAAGATTTTTACTCTCAAAATAAAAGGAGGTAGGACTTTAAATTGAAAACTCTCTTTGAGCAGCATACCTCTGATGTTTAGTGACACTATTGAGGGGTCTAAGAAAGGAGGGAGAGGTTAAATAAAATAATTAATAAAAGGAAGATAAGGCAAAACAATGGGGTTAGAATTCAGAAATTGACCAAAAATTCAGACTGAAATTCAAAAACAAAGGTCTGGTGACACCCAACAGAAATCTCAAGATTTTGGTACTGAACTTAAAAATCTCCGACAATAAGAGTTGCTGTCATCACAGATACAGCCCTTCATAACAAGTCTCGCCACGGCGTTCGCTCCGCTTGTTGACCCTCGAACCAGCATGTCCGTCACGATCGAGCTTACCCAGTATTGTCCGTCACGATCGAGCTTACCCAGTATGTCCGTCACGATCGAGCCTACCCAGTATGTCCGTCACGATCGAGCCTAGCCAATATTGTCCCTGATGATCGAGCCTAGCCAGTATGTCCGTGACGATCGAGCCTAGCAAGTATGTCCGTGACGATCGAGCCTAGCCAGTATTGTCCGTGACGATCGAGCCTAGCTAGTAGTTTCAGTCACGAATCGAGGCCGCACGATAGGACCCTCGAGGCCCCGCAGTCCGTCACGATTCGAGGCCGCACGTTAGCACGCTCGAGGCTCCGCAGCCAAGCTCGAGGGGGCACTTACCCTCGAGCGACGTTCCGTCACGCTCGAGGCTCCGCAGCCAAGCTCGAGGGGGCACTTACCCTCGAGCGACGTTCCGTCACGCTCGAGGCTTCGTAGCCAAGCTCAAGGGGGCACTCACCCTCGAGCGGCGTTTCCGACCGTTCGAGGCTCGGCAAGCTCGAGCTTGCGGTTCAAGCTCGAAGCGCCGTAGCGACTGGTCGAAGTGCCTGGTCCAAGCTCGAAAGTTGTGTCCCACACCTCAAACTCCAACTTTTAATTTTACACGTTTCGAAGTTCAGCTCAAATTTTTGGAGAAAGTTCAAAAGGGGCAAAGGAACTCCACGGGGCTGCCAGCTCGCCCCTGGCGCGCTCTGCTCCGGCCGGAGTCCGGCCGCCACGTGGCCGGCGTGTGGCGGAGACCGCGTCGGGTCGGCCGAGCCGCGGCGGCAGCTAGCTTTTGTCCTCACGCGTTTGTCCAAGCCTTCCGTACCGTCACGTCGCGGGCGACGGCGCACTGCTGCCTCGCGCCGCGGAGCGCCATCATACGGTCGCGCGCCGCCGTGGCCGCACGCGCGCTCGCGCCGCGCCGAGCGCACTACAGGCGGTAGAGTCCGTTCGCGTCGCGCCAAAGCCTCTGCTGAGGATCTCCACTTCATCACGCGATGATCTTTGACGCCCAACCGCGCGTGTGCGCTCTGTTCGAGATCGCCGCGCCATCAATGGCGACCGCGACAGCCACCCACGCGCTCGCACGCTCCCGAGGCCGCACAGTGCCTCCCTTGCGTGCTCAATCACTCCACCAAGCACTCACACCCCTCCTCTCACTCGCTCACTTGGCCATTTCTACTTCCCCGCGCTCGCTCGGTCTTCTTCTTCCTCGCGCCGCGCGAACCGAGCCGAGCTCCTCCGAGAAATTCGCCTCCCACACTCCACCATTCCCAAATTCGTCCCGCACGAAGCTAGCCCTCTACTCCAGCTCCATTTCCCCCCATTTTCCCCAAGCTATTGTCCCTTCTCCGGCGAGAATTCGTGATTTCCCCCAAATCGCGATTTTCGGCCACCGGAGCACCCGCACGTCGAGACCCTACTCCGAGCCGTCCCCGAGGTCAACCGAGCACGCCATTGGCTTCCTAGAGCTCCACTGGTGCTCTAGGACCCCTCGAACCTCGGCGAACGACCCCGAGCTCACCGGCGTAGAAGCCGCGGCGGCCGCGCCGCCACCACCTCGTCGCCGGCGCAACTCCGACCACCCCCGGCCTCCAAACCGTCCCCAAACGACTCGTGGTGAGCCCAGGAAGCTTTTCCCCCACTTCCCCGAGCCTAGTTCGCCGCCGTTTGGCCGGCGCAACTCCGGCGAGAGCCGAGGGCCTTCCTTCATCGTCTTCGTTTGTCTAGGGGCCTCCGTGCAAAAGTCCAGGGACTCGTTCGCGAAGTTTTGAAAGTTCTAGGGTTCCCTGCGGAAATAGATTCTTAAAACTAGATTGTTTTTCCCGAATCTTGTAAAATCCATTAAAAATCGTACAAAAATCAGAAAAATGCACAAAATACTCTCCGGATTCGTGAGAGTCTAAACTACAATCTCTATTAGACATGTTTATACTTTTGATGAACTGTTTTTGAGCTAAAATTCAAACTATGAAAATGGAAAGTAGTGCACCATTTCAAATCCAGAGCTCCTCTAGGGTTGAGCTTTGGATATGTTGTGTGTAGTGACTTTGGACAGCTTGTGTCCAAAGGGGACCTAAAAATATGAACTGTAGCTCCAGTTATAAATTAAAATGTGTTTTCTGTCTTTTTGCAGTGCAGAAATCTTTAAAAATAATCTGTGCAGTGAAAAATCACCATTTTGCTCCAGAGGACTAAAAACTTGTTAGCACACCTGTGAAAAATGAAAAACTTAATTTTTGCTCTGTTTAGGTTAGCAAATGAATAAATATGTGTTTTTGGATAGGAATTTATTGAGGACTACCCAAGGGTTATTTTGAGCCACCACTTGGCCAGAGCCCTCCTTGTACTTATGACTAGCTTTGGTAGGAAGATTTCCTGAATTGGATGTATTTCCAATTTTATATGAATTTATTTCATTTCTGTAGGTAGCAGATTGAATTAATTTTAATAAATTATGTGTAGCTCAGATTTAGCTAAATATTGGAGTGAGCTTAGCTCTTATACTCCAGTAGCTGTCATAAAGTTTATAGATAAAAATGATGAGCAGAAAAGGAGAAACAAAAATGCGAAGTAATCTAGATGGAAATCGATTTATATAAAAGAATAAACCTTTTTGTAGTTAGTTAGAATAAAATAAATGGAATCTGAAATTCCAGAACAGCCACCCTAAGTTATGCATCTCATGTAGAAGGCGCCATCCCAGACGGCAACTACCACCTCTTTCCCGCAGACGAGGAAGAAGTCCCGGAGGAAGGTGCCGGTGCAGGATCGACCAACCCGGAGGCTAACCCCCAGTTCGAGCAAGAAGGCAAGCCCCGGAGCATGACCTAACCTTTACCAAATTATGCACTTTGAATTCTCTATGTTTGTGCATTTACGTTCAAGGGGTTGATTGAATACCTTAGCTGCACATTTCCTAGTACCTATGACTTGCAATACTAGCATGAAAGGATCGATAGGGCATTGCTTTAGGTCCGTTATAAGTCGAGTGATTTCCTGTCACTCGCGAGACATAGGAATTGCTTGTCTTTACTTATGTTGGAATCATAAGGATTGACGGGCGGGATGATAGATGTAGATCTCCCGTCCGTGTATGATAATTGATTAAGGTCGAAATGTGTGGTTGAGTGTGTCAAGTTTTTGAACGTACCACATGCATGCCGATGTATGGGGATCGGTAAGCCCGGTACCAGATTGAAGCAGCTAGGGCCGATAGCCATCTCTCCTTGGAAACTTTGTTTTCCCCTGCCCTACACTTGTGGATATATGCGTGAGACTGTGAGTGAAGCAGTAAACCTTTATCCTAAGGAAATGGACCCGGTTCCGAATTGTGGATCGATGGGAAAGGTTGGGAAATGCTTGTACCTTTTATAGCAAGCAGAGTATCCGTGTGTGTTGGGTTTCCCCTGGCCAGGTAGCAAAATTCGGTTCGAACTGTCCGCTTCTCGCGGTTAATGAGACTGCTTGACCGCCTGGCTACATTGAGTAACAAGTGGAACTTTGAGATTGATAAACTTGTTGTATGAATTAAATTGTATTGCACCACTTGTATGATTAGACAGGATGCTAATCTAGAATGGTTAAATCTACTAGAATATGATGCTAAAACTTGAAAGCAAGGACCTACTCTTAGTTGCTTTTTGGCAAACAAACCCACCAGCCAAAAGACTCTCATGTCTAGATGTCGGTGATGTAGTTTTCACCCGACGGGTAAGCCTTGCTGAGTATTAGTATACTCAGCCTTGCTTGTGGCAATGATTTACAGGTACACCTTTGGATGTCGATGCTTTGTCTTGGCCTACCCAGGTTCCACCTGGCTGGCACATCGAATGGGTTCCGTCCTCTGCCGAGGATCAGGAGGAGTAGCACCGTGGCAGGCTTCAGCATGGTGTTATTTGTATCGTCGTTAGTTTATTTACTTCCGCTGCAATGAACTATTTTATTTCCGCTGCAAGACTTTGATACTCTGTTTTCATTTCAAACTTGGTTTGTAATAACTTTGAGATTCTATTTGTGTAAGTTAATTTCTGGAATGTTGTAATCTCTGGAACTCACCTTCGTGTGAGCGTGCTGTTGTTTCGATCGAGAAAAGAACGTGGTTAATCGGGTTTAATCCGACGGCGCTCCAGCTTATTCCGGATTAAGTGCCTGACTACTCGTTTAGTGGTCCCGAGGTACTTAACTTGGAATAATTTCGGAGTGGTCCGCCACAGCTGGCATCAGAGCCGAAACAGCGCACCGGAGAAAGCAACAGACCTTTAATAAACAATTTTTGAATAAAACTTGCCAACTCGTGCTTCCGACGCGTTTTGCGAAGGAAGGTTATCTTAGGACCGCTAAGGAGCAGTCGTCGAGAATCTAGAATCGAAGGTGACAAGAGGCGATTTAGACAGATTCAGGCCGCAATATGCGTAATACCCTACGTCCTGTATGATGTGTCTTGTATAGATGAGATGCCTCGAATGGGGTCCCTATCTCCCCTTATATATGCCGGAGGATAGGGTTACATGGAAACCGTATAAGGTTAGGAGACTTTTACAAGTTTATCTCTAATTTCCTAATACAACTTATCCTAATCGAATAGGACCAATCCTTGTCTTGTACGTCAAGTCTTGTACTTGGGCCGGCCCATAGGATGGCCCACCATGGTTGTTTAGTCTATTAGGACTCTACACCTACATGGAGCTTGATTTGGTTTATTTCTTCTTTGATTTCGGCCTCCTGAGCCTCCTCTCTTTCACGGTGGCTGCTCCTCACTCTGTTCTTGAGTGGCAGCGAGCTCGATTTGGGAGGGGATTGTGGCGCGAACCGAGAGCGGCAAATCAATCCTTCCCCCGCGCACAAGGGATCCCCACCGCCGTCGTCTCCCCACAGCGGCTGCTACAACACGCGCCATCGCTCAGTCCTTGGAGCACGAGCTCCACTCGTAGACGAGCGAGACGCCGACCAGGCCTCGTCGACGGGCGCGCAAGGGGGCTTTTGCAAAATTTCCATGCATAGCGACGGCATGTTGTACGTGCCCTTAATGGTCTGCTACATTGAGAGAGAGATATTCAAAGGAATTGGTCTTTAGAAAATTAAGAAAGCTTTTTAGAAAAAAAAAAGGATAGGCAAGTGCAATTACCAAGGTCATCTAGGCGCAATTAAAGTTTCAATGTCATCCGAGTATGCATCCTGACTTACATATTTTATTACGCTAAAAAAAAACTTACATATTTTATATATTCTATCTTATTTAGATAATTTCTTGGCTTCATATTTTATGTACTCTATCTTATTAGATAATTTCTTGGCTTCATCTTTTATGTATTCAATCCCAAATATTAGATCATCTCTTGACGTTGATTTTTTTAATTCAAATCTTATTTCTATATGATCTCGCCACACCTTAAATTTATTCCGTCCTCCTCCGCTGAGCACAGCAAAAGCTCATTGAAAATTAAAATGTTATTTAAATTCTTAGAGACCATGATTTATTCCTTAATTTAATATATCCTTAAACAAAAGTCTACACTAAGAGTTGCTTACATTGATTTATTGGTGATGACAAATTTAGGGTTTTACGCTACCACAACCTGAAGACGAACAAGGTTGAACACCCAACGTAAAGAAATAGTTTTTCAGTTTCTTTCTTAATATCTTTCTTTTTTTTGTTTATGTGTTCCTTAGTTTAAGTCTTACATTTTCATTTAGCTTTGTGGTCGTAGACATTTATTTTTGAATGTTCAAAAATGAATTTTTTTAATCTAAAATAATGAACAATCAATTTTCAGCTGTTTTATTGCTGTGGTATGCCTCAATCTTACTCGTTACTATAAATGTGCACGATGCTCCTTATATTGGAAAACGAAAGAAAAAAAGAAAACCAAAACGAAATACAATATCGCCGCATGATTTCGCTGGAACCGTGGACAAAAGTAATAAACAACAAATATCCATTGGCAAGAACGCGGAGAGTATAATCGTTTGAGGGCAATCTGAAAGCGCAATGTCGTCACATTCTTGACATCATTTATTCATAACTATCCAAATCTCTTGGTAGCTGAAACAAGGATTTAGGGTAATGATACTAGTTATGTTGACCATATAAATAAGTCGGTAGGATTCCTTATTGATATGCTTATAGTGAAGTCTTGTAGTGAAGTCTGGTAGGCTACGGATACAATGTTGACAAGCCTTTATTAATAACCCAATCAAGGCGGTGGAACACGCGGCGGATTGAAGAAGGATAATGGACCTTGAGCTACCACCTTGTCTGCTTCAGTCGTGCCAGGATTCCCTGCAACACCAGCAAAGAACGCGCAAAGTCTCATGAAGGATCAATTTTTTTACGATGCATAATATGTGTTGTTCCAGCGTTTTTTTTTTTTGACACAACGGTAAGGCTACTACAAAATGAAGAAGGTTCTAACAGAGTAACAGTCCAGCCTCGCGAGTGGTTGATAATAACAGAGGCTGTATCTATTAGAAACCTCAAATGATCTAACAGGCTGTAATAACTTCCGAGGAAAACAATAGTATATACAGTGTGTTCTTCATCTTAAATTTTGAACAAATTGCACTAGCAGAGATTGATATCAACAATCACAATCACAATTTCTTGCCTGTTTCGTCGTAGAAGATGGGCATGGTCGCCTCCGAATCCGATCCAGAAGCCGCCACAGCGACATCAGACCCCACCGCTTGGGGCATGGCGTTATTGCCAAGAAGCAGCAAGGCAATAAGAAACAACGACGATATTTTAGCAGCCATGTCTCGATCTCTGCAGAAGTTGTTCTGTTGCGTTCGTAGCAACCGTGTGGGTGTCACTTTAAATAGAGAGGGTCTGCTTCCAAGTTCCAACCAACAACTGGCCTGCTGGGGCCCAGTTGGAAATTGGAATAGTAGTCACTTCCTTCGCCGTTACCAGTTCTTTTAAAAAAAAAAAACCACGTTACGGACCTCCGTCACAATCTAAACTAACCTCTAAATTAATTTTAAATCACCCATGTCTGCTGTTACTAGAGGTAAACGAAAACAGCCCATAGACTTGTGGTGCAGGCAAGGATCAAAATTTCGAAGCCAAAATCTAGATTCATGATGTGACAACAGATAGGCTTAACTAGAGCTCCACATAAACGCATATTGAATGCAGTACGGTGGTACACGGGTACTACGCCAAGAAAAACCTATGCACATGTGAATTGAATTTCCTAACATGTATAGTAATCGGCAGCCAAAGTTTATCACAATAGACATGAAAGTGTAGGATATTTATTTTTGTTAGAAAACAAATAAAGAGAGAGAATGTGGATCTTAATTTGTTTTATGGACTTGAAGTACTTATTTCACCTAGACACCTAACAGGATTTAAGTTCATGTATCAGTAAGTGCACGTGGTGTGGCTTCCTCACATGATATGTTTTTGACCAAAGTATATCAAAATTTGTTAGTGCTACAGCTCATGATAGATACAGATGAGAGTCCATGGACATGTATGAATCATGTGACTGCACATGCCCCCAAGCCTAATTAAATCCGGTTTGCTTAGAAATTAAACTAAGAACCATGCGTACATATCACTATAATGAGCCTCATTTCAACACCTGCAGTACATTTGAGATTTATCGTTACTACCGGGTGATGGAATAACCGCTACCAAATCTTTTTTCTCTCTCGTGTCGACTCATTTATCCGTCTGCTGTCTACATAAGGCAAAGGCGTGGGTAATGAGTAAAACATCTCAGCAGTCCTTTCTCTAATCCAACTATGATATTGAGTGATGTAATGGAAAAATAGCGCTTCAGCAGACTCTTAATAATTCTTCTTTTTCTCAAAAATTATTTAGACATCCCAATAATCCACTATAGCTCTCTTTAAATAAAGAGAGGGCTTAGTCTCTGCCAATATAATAATTGGTAATGAGATGATATTATTGGGAGACTGAGTGCCTTCCCTAATAATTCATGAAATTTATGGATAAAGATATATATACTAGGCGAGGGAAACATAAATTCATAAGAGTACAGTACGTCACCGGTCTCTAAACTTGTACCGATGTGTCATCTCGGTCCCTAAATTCACAAATTGACCATTTAGGTCTCAAACTTGTTTTGTCGTGTCATTCCGGTCCCTAAACTTGTAAACCAGCCGTTTATGTACTTAAACTTGTTCACTTGTGTCATCCTGGTCCTTAAACTTAGTTTGTAGTTTCATTTAAGTCAAAATAAAATGATCTTAGGGCTTTATATGAAAAAGAATTGATAACTTTTTCATATGAACTCGAATGAAGACAAAATTTCTATCAAAATTGTAGATCTCGACAAGATCTACGACTTTATTGCTGAAGAGTTTTTTAATTCAAAATGTTTAGGTTCTCAAATATTATTATATGTTTATAGATTTTTTTTTGACCGAAGTCAGTAGGGTAAGCCCTAACTTATTTTTTTTATAATTTTTTTATTCCAAACCTAATTTCACTCCCACAGGGAGTCGAACTTGGGTGTGCTAGGTGCTACTTATGCACATAACCACTAGGCTAGAGACCCTTTCACTATGTTTATAGATTTTAAAATTTAAAATTTAAAAATTAAATTTTAGGACACAAACAACTTTAAATAAAAAAACTTTTAATGACAAAGTTGTAGATCTTGTCGAGGGCTATAATTTCTATGTAGATATTTTCTTCATTCGAGTTCATATGAAACAATTATGAATAATTTTTCGATGTGAAGTTTTCACATCCTGCTTAAAGATCGGGATGACACAGTTGAACAAGTTTGAGTACCTAACGGGTGATTTATAAGTTTAGAGACCAGATGACACAACCGAACAAGTTTGAGAACCTAAACAGTCGATTTGTAAGTTTAAGGACTGGGATGACACAGCGGTATTTAGAGACCAGTGAGGTACTTTGCTCAATTCATCAGAATCGGCGGTTGCCCATATGCCAAAAGAGCAAAACCAACGCGAACGCGGCATCCCCGGACAACTAGCGGTAGCAGCTAACACCCGCTCAATTGCTCATCCATTCGTCGGCACTCGTTCGTGTCAATGTTTATTGTTTCCTGAATTTAACAATTTATCGAGACGTTCCTTCTCTGTTTGACATTGCTGCCGTATAGTCTCTCTTCGACTGGAAACAAATTTACGGCGTGGGCTTCTTTCGCCGGTCATGTTTTCTTGTTCCCTTTCTCTCTCATCCATTTCTACCTGGTTATATTCTACACGAGCCTCACTGCATGACATTCTACACGAGCTAAGCCTCGCTGCACGACAGTCTCTGAGCGTCACGGTGCGGAGAAGAATGCAGAAGTGAACGATAAGTCGACGAGGCGCATGGACACGGTGGATGGATAGGCTCGCGAACACTGGGCCAGGACGCAAAATGGTAGGCCCATACCCACACCGGCGCACGGGCACACGACACGCGGCCTATAACAGAGGAATTTTTTTTGGGGGGGGGGGGGGGTGGCTGGCTTTACTTGCTCTGAGGCCGTGTGAGCGCACTCCTCGCGCACCACGATCGAGTGAGAGGAAAACGGATATCTACGATCAAGTGAGAGGAAAACGGATATCCACAATCAAGGATCAAGGGCTTGCAGTTGTTGTGTGCAGGAAAACGGGTATCCACCCCTTGCAACAGAGGACATCATCTTAGTATATGTACTCCTTTATGCAGATATCTCCCAAGTAATCTCGCTGGTGCTTAGATCCGATTTCTGCGTCTCAATAACGATCACCAATTCTCTACAGGGTGCTGAATTGCCGATCTGAAGGTATTACTACCCCATTATCCGAATCCCAAATTTTTTCGTTCCTCTGAGGCACATGTGGATATATCAGCGTGTTGAAAAGTTTCATTTTTCAAAGATTAGAGGCAGAACTCTCGAGGAATGAAGAACATAATTACTAGCCGTGTTTTCCTTAACGAGGACATAGATAAAGACCTCCCTTCCCTATATAAAATAGAGAGTGGCAGAGTGCAGTCCGCATGATCTGTTCCACTCCACGCGCATACGATGTTTTTGTGCTTAATCCGTTAGGGCTTATTCGGTTCCATCGAATTTAATCCGGGTCGGGAATGATAAATATAATAAGAAAATTATGATATGTACAATAAGAGATCGGGATTCATTCCAGATCAAGAGCTAATTTACTCACAGTAGTGGCACCAACAGACCTGAAATCAATCCACTAGTCAAGAGGTGGGGAATCATTCCGGGTCTCTAGTTGTATCTATCATGAGTAAATTAGTTTTCGACCCGGGATAAATCCCGGTCTCTAGCTTTATCTATCATGAATTTCTTGTTATATCTATTATTCCCGGCCAGAATTGAATCCGATGGAATCGAACAAGCCCTAATGATCTTTTGCATTCGTTGGTTTGCTACTCTAGGCAGATTATTATTACTAATCCGTTTAATTCTATAGACATGCCAATTAATTGTGATTTCTCTCTGCTTAATATTCGTATTGCTGTTCTTTTTTTAAAAAAAAATCGCTAATTTTATATTCATATCTTTTCAGTCCCAGTAGGTTTCATCTTTATCCTGTCCCAATTGGTTTCGTTCTTGGTACTGCTGCTGTGGTGTATTCACTCTACATGTACTTAGAAAGGTGAATATCAATGTGTCATGTATTGATGCATTGGCAATTTACTAGAATATTCTTGCAGCCAATAAGCTCTGTCATTATTCGTTTCATGAAAATATCAACGGGTAATTAAGGTTTCTGTGCAACTAAGAACACTGACATGCATTTTCTCTACTAATTAGATGTTTGATTGTCATCTATTACATATCTAGAAAGTTTCATTTGCTGGTTGACCTGACTGGTGGATTCTAGAATGGTAGAAGGTGAAAGCAGTGGAGCTATTTCTTTAGATGTTGACGAAGTAGCAGCTTCAATGACTGAGAAAATACACTATTACTTTTCAATAGCAAACTGTGGGATACAAAAGAGTCGAATGAGTTTGTGCTTTATCCCAGAAGTTACGGAGCAGATCCGTATGCTTGGCAGGGCTGCTTACGAACCTAGTGTTCTGGCAATTGGTCCATATCACCATGGAAATCCCTGTCTTCAAACCTTTCAGAAAAAAAAGTGGAGTTGTCTTAGTTACATTTTGTTTTTGAATCGAAATGTAAAACTTCATAATTACCTCAGCAAAATAGCTGAGTTGGAGACAAAAGCAAGAAATTGTTATTTGGATGAAATGGAAATGGACAGCTCGGAGTTCTTGCAGATGCTATTGCTTGATGGATGCTTCATCCTAGTTCATCTTCGTGGCCTTGATGGTATGCCTTGTTATCAAGATCTTGCGGATGGAAATCCGGAGATCACTGTCAAAAGCAACAGCACTGAACTTGACAGAGAAAATATTAACAGCAGTGCTACCAGTTCTGAGGTAATTGTAGATCAACATGATGTGAAACACGAAAGTACAACTATGGGGCAACTAGATCCTGTTGGAGAGAGCTCAAATGGGAAGGTGAAGGATATGATGCATGCCAATGGAAGCATGGATTCAGAACAAGGTCAAATCAGTCAGGAAAAGGATGCAAGGTGGTATGTCAATTATGCATGCCATGATTTCCTTCTGTTACAAAACCAAATTTCATTCTTTGTAATCAAGGCAATATATGAGGTTTTGGTAGGCATGCAAGATTCAAGTAGACTTGCAGAAAACATCGCAATATTTATAGAAAGTATTATATATCTCTACCCCAAAGCAATACAAGAAACTGACAGGCCAAAAGATTTCCAACATTTACTTCACCTCTGCCATATGTACCTGTCACCCAATCAGCTGCAAGAACAGCATCACTCTGAGCTTAAACCTCCATACTTTCAAGGTTTTCTTAATTTTGGTCGCAGATATTTCGAAGTCAGCCAACATCAAGAGGAAAAGGAGAAAGACTTCATTGTCCACGACACTTTAACTTCCCATTGCACTGGAAAGCTCAGCCGATGGAGGTGTGCTGCACAGTACCATGAAGCTGGTATTGAATTTAAAAGAAGAGAGCTACAGGAACACAGGCCTCATTCTCTCCTGGACATAAGATTTCACAATGGTGTACTGGAAGTCCCATTTTTGTTCATTGATGATGTCACGGGTTCTCGCTTTAGGAACTTAATTGCATTTGAAAAAACGTCTCTGCATCTTGGAAATGACTTTACAGCATATGCTGCTTTCATCGCTCAGCTTATCAGTAGTCCAAAAGATGTTTCGTTACTTGTTAAGAGAGGAATAATTGTCCATCAAATGCGCAGTGATGAACACGTGTCAGTCATTTTCACTGGGCTTCTTAAAAATATCGACTTCGATCGAAATGGTTTACACTACCTTAGAAGTACCTGCTTTGCCTTAGAAGAGCACTACCAGAATCGTATAAACAGATGGATGGCATGGTTATGGCAGAACCATTTTAGTAATCCATGGCTGAGCATGGCAGTATTGACTGCAATTATTGTTCTTGTCTGCACAATTTTGCAGTTAATATTTGCGCTGCTGGTGTATATTAATCCCCTACAAGATGACTCCAGTTCAAATTTCAACAAAACTAAGCAATAGGTACTCAATATTCATCGGTGCAATGGGTATTCAGTCAGTGCGTATTTTATCTGGTTATACGTGAACAAGTTATTTGCTCTTTGTTGTTTCACTTGCAACAAGATATGTGAGGACTTAACAAAAGCATGTACAGAGCTTTAACTTCAACTGTTAAACAGATCTTCGGAAATTGTAATTTTGCCATTTCATTGACTGTTGGAGTACTTTCCAATTGCCACATGTTAGTAATGCATCGAGTAGGAAGTACCCCAATCATTTGTGGCATCCTAAACATTCATGATGAATTTTGTTTGAGAGGGTATTTGGTACGCACATGGGTAGCTGTCCACCTAAACTGCGTAGTGTCAGATAAAAATGCAACGGTGGTGAGGCATCTTAGGATACTGACGGTGTCTAACGGAGCATCTTTCCTGGCATAGATATTTATTGGGGGTCACGGGTGGTCCACCTCTTCCTTCGCGTACTCCACAGCCTGTTGGTGATATGCCCAAGAGCCCATCATCGCAAAAGTGTTTAAAGGCCTAAGAGGATTAGGGTTACTAATAAGCCTATGAGAAGCCCATTAGTACACCCTATAAAAAGAGGAGGGGCTAGGGGCGCCGACCACCCCAAATTGTTGTGCCCTCACCTAGCCGCTGCCCTCCTCTCTTGGTCGCCGCCCCTGCCGTATGCGTGGTGCTAGCACACCAGCGCTGTGCGTTCCATCCGAATACGCGTGGACTCCGTGGAGGCGCTGCTGCAACTGCTGGGATCAAGAACGGAGGAGCTCGGTTTGTGGAACGTGACCGACTACTTCCTGCTGCGCTGCGCGTCTAGTGGTGACGATTTATGATCACTTACTCGCAACTATCTTGGATGTATGCGGATTAGATGCTATCGTACCCTACCCGTTTCCTTATAGTGGTATCGGAGCCAAGTTGCATAGTTCTTAGCTGGATCATTAGCATATAGATGATATGTTGTTGTAATAGATTGGATCTATTATTTATGTATGGTTTGATTAGATCAATTAGTCATAAGGGGTTAAAGCAGGAGCGAGTTCATTGCGGCATGTGACCAAAAAGATTAGTTCGTGTTCATCCTATGTTGTCCACACGACATGTCCCTTACCGGCTGGAATCACCATCAGGGACTATTAATGTTCAGTCAATAGATTGAACCAACAGATCAAGGTCATGTGTAGATGCAGTCTTCTCAAATGCAAAGCTTGCGCGGTCAAGGTGATTGACCTAGTGAAAATTGAGGCATTATGAATGGTTTGGATTTGGGGTGAAAATTGACCTAGTGAAAATCGAGGCATTGTGAAAATTGAGCGTCGTTGCTTTCTCGTTCTAGCGGCTTCCTAAGCGCTCCTTTGGTAGAACACTTCGTACACCTAACTTGTTTTTGCAGGGTATGATGTGAATGGTATGACCTCAATGTCATGAGATGATGTACGTGATACTCTGTGCAGCCTGTATGTCGCAAGTTAACACGACTGGGTTGAGGTTGCACCATCATTTTATAACGAGCTGTCGACTTGTGATGCTTGAATTCTCATGTAATTGTTTCACTAGCTTTTAGTTGTAGTAGCTTAGTATCTATCTATGGAGGTTTTAAGCATGGTGGCGATGATGATCACCACAAGACATGACAGATGGCAATGGAAGTCACCTTGGAGCCATGTCAATGGAACCAATTGTGATGCAAGAGGCCATACTATTTACAATATGATATGATTATATGCCTGTGATGTTTATTTTCCTGTCATACTATACTTTCATACTTTTACATCTGGTGGATGTTTTAGTCATGATAGAGTAGCTCCCCTCAGAAAAGTTGAGATTTTGATGCCTTTTACCAATATCTGCACCTATAAATTATGATCGTTGTGTGGTAGGTTTACCAAAGTAGAGTACCCTCAGCTATCATTATTGCTTAGGGTGGATGTCGGACATTTACAAGCGTAGTATTGGTTTACTCAGCAAAGCTATCAAAATAGTTTTGGGCTTTAAGGCATAAAGTTGGGACCGGGGCATTGGATGCTACTCGACAAACAAGAGTCATATAGAGATGTGATTAGAAATTTGTTGCTATGTGTGTCACTAATTTTCTAGCCATGATGCCAAAGCTCACTAGGACTTTAGTGATTATGGATCTTGAAGTACTATATTTCATTAGAGGGAAGATGACTTTGATATAGTATGTTGCCTTTTGTTAAATTGGTTAATGAAAGTCTTTTACATAAACATAGTGCTGAAATCTTTCTTTATTTTAATGTTGTAGATAATGTGTGCCAGTAACAATTCCTCTTTCAATTTACGTTCTATTCTAGAAAAAGAAAATTTGAATGGAACAAACTTTATTGATTGGTACCGCAACCTAAGAATTGTTCTCAGGCAAGAGAAAAATGAGTATGTTCTTGAGCAACCATATCCTGATGATCTCCCTGATGGTTCCACTGTTGCTGAATGCAGAGCTTATGAGAAGCACTACAATGACTCTGTTGATGGTAAAAAATGGCTTAAAGCCGATCTGGCTCAGACAGCCGGTCTAGACCGCCTATGACATACGGCTAGACCGGCTGGGTCCAGTAGCCAATCTGGCAATGTTACAGGCGGTCTAACCACCTGTCTCCGAGTCCGAGTAGAATTAGAGATTTATCACGTTTTAGATCTGTACAAGGACTTTCTTGCGGGGCAAGACCTCCCCACCCTACAAATATAAAGGGCCATGGCCGATTGAGTATCTCTACCCAATCGTATAAATTATTTGTCTTACTTTTTTCTCCAAACCCTAACTTTTCCAACCCTGTTTGCTTCCTTCTTCGCCTCTACAACATTTTAGGACGTTCTAAGTGGCCTTGCCGACCTTAGAACAACCCTAGCTCGCAACCTCCGACGGGGTCCCTCCCGAGGTTACGATCATAGGTTTTTTTGCGGCGCCACTATTACAATCGGTCTAGACAGGCCGCTACAAGCGGTCAGACCGGCTGCGTCCAGGAGCTCTGGCGAGGAGATTTCGACGACCGCTCGATCTAGCACATTCGTGTGTTGACCAGAACTGCGACAACATATTTTGGCGACTCCGTTGGGGATGGAAATCTGGTTTTTTAAGACTGATCTACTATCTCTAGCACTATTGGTTTTGATGTTGGACAAGACAACATCGTGGGGGCAACCCTTGAAGATCTTAGCCCCGAAGACCATGAAAGATTCTTGGCACTCTAGAAGCATATTGAATCTGAGTTCTTGAAGACGTTCCAGAAGGGTCGGGAGGACCGTCCGGCGAAAAGTGTGCTTTTGATGTATTCAAATGTAATCGTATATTTTATGAATTGTATAGATTTGGTTATATCAAGATTTCTCATATTATACCACCTACCGAAGAATTGAGGAAGTGTGCTTATTCTAAGTTTCGTAATTCTTTTTCGCATGCTACTAATGGTTGCAATGTCTTTCGTCGGCAAGTTCAATCGGCTATCAATGAGAGCCGTTTGAAGTTTCAATAGATGCAAATTGATGTAGTCCTTTTCTGGTCAACACCATGGAATTGCAGTAGCCCAAGGTCTTGGTTCGGCCACATCAAGCCAAATCTACTAAGGGAAAGAATGTGGTGATTGGAGAAGAGAGATCGTCTTCAAATTTAAAGGAGTCAGCTTGAGAAGTGACTTATGAGAAGACGACTGACTGCAAAGAGTCTTCTAAAGTCAATATGAAGTCCTCTGGACAAGGGGCGCAAAGGTCGGTCGCTATTCCCGGATTGCAGGCGCCTGGCTTTGATCTATGATAGGCGGTCAAACTGGCTGGGCCAGGCGGTTAGACCGGCTATCCCCATGGACGCCCAAAGATGCTGATTCCAAAGCGTCCAGAAGTTGGTACTTAAAAGATGAACGTGGTGAAAGAATAGGGGGTTCAGAGGCCTGAAGTCACGTTCGATATGCTCTTTGACAAGTACACCAAACAAAAGGCCGTTCCGGGTGATCAACCGTTAAAAAAAGGATGAGGTCACCGATTTAGCATGAGGGACTTCCTTCACCTCCCAATGTGAAGTTGAATCCGGTGTGGGATGATAATAGAGTGATGTGGGTGCCATATCATTCAATGGTGCAACCTTTATTCCATCCTGGGAATGTCCAAGAAGACATATGCAAGATAGGATTATCCATCCCAGTTGTGACCATTCGGCGTTTCGCCAATCTGATCATGATCACTGGTCACAGACGGTTAGACCACATGTCCTAGGAGGTCAGACCGCCCATCACGGTCAACTGTAAAAGTCTCCTCCGAGGAAGGTTTATCGACCCAAGAAGAAGGGGGAGGTGCAAAACATGGAAGTGGATTCAGAGAGGACTACTGAGTTCGATATTATTCAAGTCGAGACTATGGATGTTCCTATCGAGAAGAGTCTGACTATGAAGCCGACTTCTAGTGGAAAAGTCATGGAGGATTAGGGGTCTAGTGCTGGTAAGCCTCAGCATTATCTTCCAAGATGTAGTCCAGAACGTTTAACTCGTACACAAAGGAGGAAGCTCTAGAGACTTTGTTTTCAGGAAAGGCAAGAGCGAGAGTTGGAGAAGAAAAAAAATAAATTCTTCAACCAGAGCAGACCCATGATTCCCTAGAAGAAAGAGTGGAAGCCGAAGGAGGACTTATAGGTGGTCTAACCGGCTCAACAGGCAGTCCAGACCGCCTGTCATTCAGGACCGGCGGCACAGGCGGTCCAACTGGCCGAGGCGGTCAGACCGGGTGACATAGAAGTGCCCAATAATCTTTCTTCTGATCCTTTGGCTTGTGATAGCAAGTTATCATCGGTTCTCACTGCTGAGGCCGATGAAGAACTTGTTGATTATGGTTCTTCTCCGGAGCGCATGAATCTTGATGTGAATGTGCTCCATATGTCGATGAATGGAGACATGCTTTTGGAGGAAGAAGTTGCCCATCTTGATTTTGGTCCCAAGGAAGCTATATTTCAGAAGCCTAAAGCTGGAGACAATCACTTGAAGGCTTTATATTTGAAGGGACACATCAATGGGAAGCTAATCTCTCGGATGTTGGACGATGGTGGGCCGATTGTGAACTTAATGCCCTATTCGTTGTACAAGAAGCTTGATGGTTCAGATTCAGAGCTGATCAAGACCAACATGACTGTCAGAGGCATTGGAGGAGGAGAGCCTATTGGTTCCAAGGGTGTGGTTTCTATGGACCTTACTATTGGGAGCAAGACCTTGGCCACTTCTTTATTCATCGCTAAGACTCAAGCTAATTTTAGTTTATTCTTGGGTCATGATTGGATTCATGCAAATCAATGCATTCCTTCTACTTTGCACCAATGCTTGATCCAGTGGGTAGATGAAGATGTAGAGGTTGTGCATGGTGATACTTCTGCTTGTGTTGCTTTAGCTAATCGCTCTTTGATTGACATTCATGATGATGTTAAGTGTTTTTCAGGGTTAGATCTTTCTGAATTTGAGTTTATCAGCTATACCAAGAATAACTTCATTCCTGCTATCATAGAGCCGATGAAAAATCGGCTGAACCATCTCATGTGATTTAATGGATAAGAATCTGGAGTGGTTGCAGCAGAGACTTGAGCACTATCGGTCGCATCAGAATGATATGTGTGAAACCATTGAAGACTTTGATGATATAAGCAAGCTAGGATGTGGTTTTATGTCGACTGATCCTCATGAGGAGGTAGACATTGGTGATGGTTCTATACCCAGGCTGACGTTTGTAAATAAGAATTTAGATCGTGCTTTTAAATCTGAATTAATAAAGTTATTAAAGGAGTATGTCGATTGCTTTGCTTGGAATTATGATGAAATGCCTGCTTTAAGTCGAGAGCTAGTTGAGCATCGGTTGCGTATTAAATCTGGTTTAGGCCTTATAAACAACCAACTAGGCGTTCTAATCCTAAAATTTATGACCGAGTTAAAGAAATAAATCGGTTGTTAGAAGCAAAGTTTATTAGGCCTTGTCGATATGCTGATTGGATTTCTAATATTGTGCCCGTGGAAAAGAAAGGGACAAGAAAGATTAGAGTTTGTATTGATTTTAGAAATCTTAATCATGCTACTCCTAAAGATGAATATCCTATTCTAATAGTCGATAAAGATGAATATCCTATTCTAATAGTCGATATGTTTATCGATACTGCTTCTGGACATAGAATGATTAGCTTTCTTGATTGTAATGCTGGTTACAATCAAATATTTATGATCGAAGTGGATATATCCAAAACGGCTTTCACTTGTCCAGGTTTTGTTGGTTTATTTGAGTGAGTAGTTATGACTTTAGGTTTGAAGAATGCTTGTGCTACTTATCAAAGGGCAATGAATTTGATTTTCCATGATTTGCTTGGTATTATCTTAAAAGTTTATACCAATGACATTGTAGTCAAATCGGCTGGAAGTAATTCTCATTTGGCCGATTTAAGACATGCATTTGAAAGGATGCGCCGGTATGGTTTGAAGATGAATGCACTCAAATGTGCTTTTGGTGTATCGACTAGGAAGTACTTGGGCTTCATAGTTCATGAGAATGGCATAGAGATAGATCTGAAAAAGGTCTATACTATTGACAAGTTGCAGACACCTAGCTCTAAGAAGGAGTTGTAAAAATTCTTGGGCAAGGACTTGGGATCAGTCACGCACGACCGCCAGGACTTGGGCGCCTGCCGTTTTTCCTTTTTCTTCTTTTCCTATGTCGCCTTTTTTCCCCCTCTTCTTGTTCACCTTTTACATTTGTTCCCAGCAGCATATTTACGTGTTTGGAACTATAATTCAACCTTGCATTATTGTTTGACTGTGCTAACCCTTGAATTGTGTGCAGCCTACCCAGAACTACACATATGTCTCTGACGAGCCGACCTTGTTTCTCAAGGCAATCGCTTTCCCAATCTCTCGCTGGTACGACTTGTGGTTGCATTTCACCCCTGTGCGTTTGGTAAGAATGTACAAGAATTTGATAAAAGCATTGTAGTGAGCGTCTTGTGAGCCGTTACACCCTTGTCATATTGTTGTTGTCGATTTTGTTTTGTGTTTGCGCTAACAATGCCCGGAGACGTCGACGGCACGACGGATGAAAAGCTGCAGGACATGTGGACGGATGTTGACAGACTTGCCGCGAACATGAAGACGACGCATGAACGGCGTGACTCGATGATCACATCATTGAACGAGCGGTTCGATCAGCTCAATGTCGCTCAGACGGCCGTTAATACCACACTCAACACCATCGTGGCATGGCTCGATGCATTGACCACTACGATCACAAAGGTGCAAGAGAATGGAGCTCGCCGCGATCTTGCTCGCCGTGTGGTACATCACCCAACTAATGATTCATTTGCTAAGATTAAAATTAATATACCCTCTTAGAATGGCAAATATGATCCTGCTGCATATCTTGATTGGGAATTAGAGGTCGAACAAATTTTTTCATATCATGATATTCCTGCTAGTGCGCAAGTTAAAGCTGTTATTAGTGCATTTACTGATTGCTTTACTTTGGTGGCGCGATTATAACAAAAAACACCCCACTGAAGCTCCCACCACTTGGGCTCAATTAAAAGCTGCCATGCGACATAGATTTGTTCCTTCCTATTATGCCCATGAGTTGCTTAATAAAATGAAGCGTTTGCAGCAAGATCAACGATCCGTTACGGAATATTAACAGAAACTAGAAAAGTGTATGATTCGTTGTGGTTTATGTGAGACAGACGACGCTGCTATGGCACGTTTTCGCGGTGTTTTGAACCGCGAAATTCAGGAGATACTTGATTATAACGATTATGCTGATATGACCACATTGTTTGAATATGCTTGCAAAGCTGAATGTGCAGTGCAGGGACGCCGCTCGAAGATATATCCTGACTCTTTTGCAGGACACAGTCCGTCATCCAGCGCAGTTCCTACTCTCCCCGCGCCATCCACGACTAGCACTACACCACGTGAGAGGACAGCCACACCTGCAGCACCTACGACCACAGGCGGTGCTCCTTCCACAACCTCATGTGCAAATTCAGAACCATCACTTGACAATGCACCTAGTGCTCTTATTGACATTGAGAGCAACGGTCCTGCTCTAGGTGCTCCACTCACGGCTGGTGAGACTTCTTCTGATGTGCTGACTTTTTCCACAACTCATGATATCATAGATCAATTGTTAGTGGACCCTGTTCTTGATTTGTGTGACAATACTTCTGTTGTACATGCATTAAAATCACACACGTGTGCTGAAATTGAACATGTCATTCATATTTCAAACACAACGGATGAGCTTGCGATGTTGTCTTCTTTACATACTTTGGGTTACATTGAATTTGATGTTTTGTGTAATCTAGATTGTTTGGAAGAAAAAAATTGTAAATATGTTGATTTGCCATGGTTTTCGAGCCACACATATCAAGCTATTGGCAAATATAACAACAAAGGCGAATATATGATACATCGAGTATATATTTGTGAAACTCTGAGCTATCCTTTTGTTGTGTCCAATTTTGATCCACTAGAGGGTAGCCATCCTACACATATTAATTCACCTTCCTCTAGCTCAGTTTTGGTGAAACAAGTTTCCTCCCAAGAAGGGGAGCATTGCTGGTCGCTACCTATTCCTGCTTTGTCTTTTGTTGGTACTAATCTTTTGTAGGATAGTGTTGCCAATCATTGTGTGTTGTCCGATCAAGAAGTCTACATGCTTGCTAAACTTTCTATGCGAGATGACACATTCGATAATTCGAAACATGGTGTCATCCCTCCTCACAATAATTTTGATTTTCTTTGTTTTCGAAACCCCGTTCTCTCTTGTGTTGTGCAGGATCGGTTCAAACTACAATTGACGCCGAGGACGGCTTTTCCTCAAGAAGGGGAGGATGATGCGAACATGCAGGATTGATTTCAAGTACAAATGACGCCGAGGACGACTTTTCATCAAGAAGGGGAGGATGACGAGGACATGAGAACCACGGATATATCCATGATTGGTGGGCTTGGAGGAGTCCAACATGGGTGTCCAAATCAAGATGGAGGCCTGAGGCTAATTTGGTTCGAGTCCCCAAGGTGGAGGCCCAAAAGACTAGAGGATGGCCCAACAGACCGGAGGCCCAAGCGGACGCTAGCGCGCCGCCCTTCCAGCCACCAGGAGCTGCGCCCCCTATTTAGATAGACTCCTCTTTTATTTTTAGACTTGTGTTTTGTTTTACATCTAGCTTTAGCTACTCTCGAACACGCACAAATACGTGATGTCCTCGTGATTCGGAACCCCACCTTCGAGTGATTTATAGATTGCTCGCCTCTCATTCTTGTTCGTTCTTCGATTGCGTACAAGAATTGATCTCCGTGATCAGGCTGATTTTGTTTCCGCAGGATCGGTAACCACAGAGAGTTGGTTCAGCGATTGCATTGGCGCTTCGGGTTCGCTCGTCGTAGTCGGATCGTGAGGGTCTACTTCCACCAAATCGAATTTATCTCCACTCACCGAAAGATCGGGCACTCCAGCTCTAACACAAGGTGAATTATTTGAGAAGATTTATTAGCAATTTATCGGGGAAGGTGAATGCTTTTACTCCTTTACTTTGGATGAAAGATGATTCTAAATTTACTTGGGGGTCAAAACAGCAAGAGGCATTTGAAGAGATCAAGCATTATTTATCTTCGCCTCCAGTTCTTCGGGCAGCTAGGAGAGGGGTTCCTTTCAAGTTATATATTGCGACCGAAGGAAGTGTTATTGGAGCTGTTTTGATCCAAGAGACCGAAGGAAAAGAATATATTATTGCATATGCAAGTAGAAGGTTATTGGACACCGAAACAAGGAATACTTTTATTGAGAAGTTATTCTTGTCATTATATAATGCTTGTACAAAGTTGAGGCTTATTTATTATTGAATACTTGCATAGTTGTTAGCCAAGCCGACATAATTAAATATATGTTGCATAGACCTATATTGAGTGGTAGAATCGGCAAATGGGCTTATGCTTTGATTGAATATGATTTAATCTTTGAGCCGTTGATATCTATGAAAGGACAATCGTTGCCGATTTTATTGTTGAACACGGGATTGATGAGCATCTTGAGTTAAATGTTGACTATATTACTTTTACTCCATGGAAATTGCATTTTGATGGATCAGTTTGCAAAAGTGGTTGTGGAGTTGGTGTTATTCTTATATCACCCAATGGTGTTGTTTTTTAAGCTCTTAACGAATTAGATCATAAATGCACTAATAACCAAACCGAATATGAAGCTTTATTATTCGGGTTGGAGATTTTACATGGCATGGAAGTAAAGCATGTGGAAGCTTATGGTGATTCTCTATTGGTGGTACAACAAGTATCTAAGGTTTGTCAATGCTTAGATGGGTTTTTAAATGCTTATCTTGATAAATGCTTAGATATTATAACTTGCTTTGATGATTTCGTAATTTATCATGTGCCAAGAGAAGAGAATCCTATAGATAATGCGTTGGCACAACAGGCATCAGGATATAATGTTCAGAAAAGAAATTTTCATGAAAAGAAGCCAATATTTTGTGAAGACGATGTGTTTGCTATGGAACAGGCGGTTCGACCGCCTATCACAGCCGGCCCGACCGGCCTGACCGGTCTGACCGCCCGAACGCCTGGTCCGACCGCCTGTTTTTCAGAAAATACTGATTTGGCCATTGATGATTTTCAATCTGTTGAGGCCGATGCTGGTGATTGGAGGAAGCCTTTGGTGGAATATTTGCAGGATACTAGCAGGTTAGTGGATCAAAAAGTCCGACGATGGCTTTCAAGTTTACTTTGGTTGATGCTGAACTATATCGTCGGACCGCGGATGATTTTCTTTTAAAATGTTTTAGATCCTGATCAAGCTAGGTTGGCTATGGCAGAGGTTCATGAAGGAGTCTGTGGTACGCATCACTTGGTTCGTATGATGAAGTGACTCCTTAGGCGGGCTTGTTTTTATTGGACTACAATGATAGCCAATTGTTTTCGTTACTACAAAGGATGTGAAGAGTATCAAAAGTTCGTGGATATTCAGTTAGCACCTGCTGCGTTGATGCATCCAATCATTTAGCCTTAGCCCTTTAGAGGATGGGGTTTAGATTTTGTTGGTAAGATTCATCCTCCTTCATCTAAGGGTCATTGTTTTGTGATTGTGACTACTGATTATTTTACTAAGTGGATTGAAGTTGTTCCCCTCAAGAACATGGCACATCGAGAGGTGATTGAGTTCATTACTAAGCATATTATACATAGATTTGGGATTCCTCAAACATTGATGACAGATCAAGGAACGTCGTTTATATCTAAGGAGGTACGTGAGTTTGTTGAATCTTATGGTATTAAATTGCTAAATTCATCTCCGTATTATGCTCAAGCTAATGGTCAAGCCAAGTCTAACAATAAAATTCTGATCAAGCTCATAAAGAAAAAGATTGAAGATCATCCTAAGAGGTGGCATGAAGTTTTATCTGAGGCTTTATGGGCGCATCGTATTTCTAGATATGGTGCTACCAAGGTTTTACTCCATTTGAGCTTGTCTATGGTCAGGAGGCCGTTTTGCCCATTGAGGTGAATTTGGCTGCTTACAGATTGGCTAAGCAAAATGATCTTGATACTAGTACATATTATACTTTGATGATGGATAACATTGATGAGGTGACCGGCAAGCGTTTGGAGGCCTTAGAGGAGATTGAGAAGGTAAAAGAAGAGTAGCTCGAGCGTACAACAAGAAGGTAAAAATGAAGTCTTTTTCAAGTTGATGATTTGGTTTGGAAGACTATTCTACCTATAGGAACGAAGAGCAACAAATTTGGCAAATGGTCGCCAAGTTGGGAAGGACCATATCGTATTGTGAAGGTTTGTTATGGGAATTCCAATATGGTAGAGACTTTGCAGGGATTTCAGTTACTAAGAGCACTCAATGGGAAATACTTGAAAAAGTATTATCCAATTGTTTGGCAACATGCTTGAAAGGATGTGGCCGATATGTGATATCGCCCTTCGAGAAAAATGGCCGACAATAGAGGATCTCCCTTAGTCTGAATAAATGTTTTATGGTACGCAAAGAAGCAATATGAGCATGCTGGTGCTCACTCCATGATTGTGGGGCCGCGTGGAATGTTTGAGAACCAAGATAGGACCGAGAGGTACAACATCTCAAAGTCCTTTTTTATGTGCATGCTGGCAGAAGGTAGCCCGGTCAGTCCTTATATGATCAAAATGACTGGTTACATTGAGACCTTTCTCAAGCTTGGTACTAAACTTCATCAGGACATGTCTACTAATGTCATTCTCCAGTCGCTCTCGCCGAGCTACGAGCCTTTTATCATCAATTTTCAGATGAATGGCTTGGAGAAAACATTGATTGAATTGCATGGGATGCTAAAAATAGCAGAGGAGAGCATTAAGAAGAATCCCAATCATGTAATGATGCTTCAGAAAGGGAACAAAAAGAGGAAGTGCTGGACGCCTCCCATTCCCAAAGGTAAAGGCAAAGAAAAGGTTGCTAGCGGTGAGTCATCGGGCTCTAAGCTAAAGCCAGCTACTAAGGCCAAGCCTGGCCCCACTTCTGAGGGTGAATGCTTCCATTGTCATGAAAAGGTACATTAGTCTTGGAATTGCAGGAAATACTTGGAAGAAAAAAAGAAGGGAAGTGAGACTTTCCAGTTCAGGTATAAATGTTATAGAAATTAATATTGCTTTATCTTCTAGTGAATCTTGGGTATTTCATACAGGATCGATGATTCACACTTGCAAATTGTTGCAGGGTCTAAGTGAGACCAGAAGATATGCAAGAGGCGAGTTGCATGTGGTGATGGCGGAAAGGTTGTGGTATTGGCGGTCGGCACCTACCACTTATCTCTACCATCCGGATTAGTTTTGGAATTAAATAATTTTTATTGCATTCTTTCTTTCAGTAAGAACATTATTTCTTCTTCATGTTCGGAAGAAGTTGATGGTTTTAAGATTGTAATAGAGAACAAACGTTATTCTAGTTTTTTGTAATGGTACTTTTTATGCTCATTATCCATTAGTGAACGGATTATATGTTTTTTTTATCTTGAGGATAAATCCATGTGTAACATTAATAGTAAGAGGCTTCGACCAAATGTTTGGAATCCCACTTTTGTTTAGCATTGTCGGTTAGGTCATATAAATGTGAAGCGTGTTGAACAACTCCATAAAGATGGATTGTTAAGTTCATTTGATTTTGAATCATTTGACACATGCGAATCGTGTTTGCTTGGGAAGATGACCAAAGCACCTTTCACTGGTCATAGTGAGAGGGCGAGTGACGTGTTGGGAATTGTACATACCAATGTATGTCGACCAATGAGCTCAGTTGCCTGAGGTGGTTTTCAGTACTTCATTACTTTTACTGATGACTTTGGTAGATATGGCTATATCTACTTAATGAGGCACAAGTCTAAATTGTTTGAAAAGTTCAAAGAATTTTAGAGTGAAGTATAAAATAAATTAGTCAAAACAATTAATTTTCTGTGATCTAATCATGGAGGTGAATATTTGAGCCTTGAATTTGGTGATAATTTGAAGCAATGTGGAATTGTTCCGCAGCTAACTCTGCCTGGAACGCCTCAATGGAATGGGGCATCTGAATAAAGGAACCGAACCTTGCTGGATATGATTAGGTCGATGATGAGCCAAGCTGATCTTCCATTGTCATTTTGGGGATATGCTCAAGAAACTGTTGGGTTCACATTGAATAGGTTTCCAAGTAAGTCTGTTGAGAAGACACCAAATGAGATATGGACCGGGAAATGTCCTAGATTATCTTTTCTCCAAGTTTGGGGATGTGAGGCTTATGTCAAACGTTTGATGTCAGATAAGCTCACTCCAGAATCAAACAAATGCTTCTTTGTGAGGTATCCTAGGGAAACGAAAGGATATTATTTTTACAATAAGGCGGAAGGCAGAGTGTTTGTCACTCGCAATGGTGTTTTCTTAGAAAAAGAGTTCCTCTCAAAAGGATTTAGTGGGAGGAAGGTGCAACTTGAAGAAATCCAGGAAACAACCATAACTCTTTCAACACCCACTGAAGAGCTTGAAGAAATCCACGGGATGTATGATGATGTCAAGGGAATTCGAGATGTCTATGATTGGAGAGCTTGCATTCTTCAATGGGTTTCAAATCAAGCAACTTGATGAAGGGACTTTCATGTGTCAAGAAAAGTATACCAATGACCTTCTCAAGAGATTCAAGATGGAGGATTGTAGGCCCATCAAGACCCCCCATGGCAACTAATGGGCACCTCGACCTAGATGAGGATGGTCAACCAATTGACCAAACTCTTTACCGCTCTATGATCGGTGGCTTGCTTTATCTTACCGAATCTAGGCCCGATATCATGTTTAGTGTTTGTATGTGTGCTCACTTTCAAGCCAATCCCAAAGAAGCACACCTTAAGGCTATTAAGAGGATCTATAGATATCTCAAGTTTGTACCAAGTATTGGCCTTTGATATCCCAAAGTAGTTAGGTTGATAGGAAAAGCACCTCCGAAGGGTGTCAATTGCTTGGTAGGTCACTAGTCTCTTGGTCCTTGTTGACATTGACATTTGTCAGTAAATTCGAGGCAATATGGCATGGACATCATTAGTTATTATCGTGCATCAGCCGGGATAACTTGTGACGGGCTAGCATGCATGTCGATGATTCATTGATGTAATAAACAAGAGGGGGAGCTAGTTAGTTTTCATGATTAAATTACGTGGAGTTAGTCAGCTGTTCAGGTGGACTTGATATGTGTTCACGTTCAACACAAGCATGAAGGAGCCTGACCAGCCCACCAGGGTTCGAGTCCTCGACTCGGCGCTAGTGCTCGCATTTTTCCGGATTTATTCTAGGATTTAGCCAGCGCTATTCTTTCAGTGGTAGGCGAGGCGAGGCGCCTGTGGTGACTTCGTCAATTTGGAGGATTTGCCGGCCCAGTCTTTCGGAGGTGCTCATAGGGGTAGGGTTGCGTCCTTATGTTTGTAGGGGCAAGTGTGCGTGCGTGTATGTAAGTGTCTGCGTATGTACTGTGTGATTCGGGAAAAAAGCATGAAGGAGCCTGGCGTAAAAGCTAGCAGCATGCATGCGTAGAAGCCATCGAGGTTAAAAAGTCCATAATATATATGGTAATATATGCAAGGCGTACTCAACTTGTAACCTTGGGTGACAAGAAGCACAGATGATATTCGGCCCACTGGAAATATATTTTTCTTTGATGCATGTCTTGGCTGATATGAACTCATGAGAAGGAAAATCCATGTACGTGGAGAGATGATTAAAAAAAAGTGAGGTTTGAAGAAGGAAGGACTCCTCGATATGATGTTCATTTGCCTTGTCCTCCATGTCGCGCATGCGGTCGTGCTTGCATGGATGGATAAGAAGGAGCTTCATTGGCAAGGACTCTAGGCGACAGGGAAGCTGGAGTTCAAAGCATCTCAATATTTTCTTAGTTTAGATATTCTCTGTTAGGTAAGTCTTGCACGGATCATGCGGGTCAATAGTTTGCGGTCTAAATATATACCCATGGTCATTGTAAATTATGTACATATCAATATCAAACAAACCTTTTACTACTTGCATATATTTTTCCGATAATGTTCATACATTGCCGACGACTTTCTCATCTTTTTTTCACGAATTCTTCCGGGTTTGCGTCACTTCGATCTCCGAGCCTGCCTGTAAGTTTCGCTTTTACCGAGTAATAACTAGGCTTTAGCTTCTGGGCATATCGCTGTTGTTTCGTCTAGATTTATTCAACAGTTATCGATACTAGCTAGGTTTTGCAAGTTTATCTTGTTGTATCTAGTTTTTATCACGGTTATCCAGCTTGGTACACACTTTGATTGGTTTTTACCTGTGTTATCTCATTGCATCTGTTATCACAGCCGATTAGATCTGTTTCAAGTGTTGCTTCACGTAGACTTATTTAGATTAAGTTTTAGTGATCTTCATAGCTCTACTCCTACATCGGCCAATTTAGCCGGTAGTATTTACTTGTATCGGACCCTAGCCGATACGCGTGTGGGAACGATTCGGCAATCCAGCCGATACGTTCCAGAATTTTACGTTTGTTATTTCCTTGTCAATCAACAGATCAGATTGACAGGCATGCCTCGGTTTGAAAGGTCACAACCTGTTCGTGTGTTAGCACGTGAAGGTCGCCTCCTGATTTTTTGCGTCAAGAGTCCTCAAAAAAGCAAAAAAGTGTGGCTCTTTCGACCGCTAAGGCCGAATACATTGCTGTTGAATCTTGTTGTGCACAAATCCTTTGTGTGATGCAAACCCTTTTGGACTATGGCCAAGTCCTAAAAAAGGTACCTTTATTTTGTGAAATGAGAGCGCAGTCAGCTTGCTAACAACCATGTCGAACACCCCCGCACAAAGCACATAGATATCCGTCATCACTTTCTAAGGGATCATGTAGCCAAGAAAGATATTATGCTAGAAGGTGTAAGGATGGATCATCAATTGTTGTACGCCCACATCATTTTCTATATCCTGGCTAGTGGCAGGGGCATGAGGATCGATGTCAGTGGTCTAGTTCATACACCACCTTCACAGACTACATGCACCTCGTCCAAGGGACAAGCACCAAGGGCAGCGAGCACTTGTGGCAGCTCAGTGGCGTTGGACACCAGAGAGCTTATCATGAGGATAAGCAGGAGTAGCTGCAAGAGGCAGAGTATGCGACAGGTCTGCAGGCCATTACAGAGATCCTTACAGCAGCGACTTGTCCAAGAGTTACTTGACGGACGACGATTTTAGGCCACCCATTATCCTCGAGGTCAGACGGGCTCACGACGATGAGGCTGGGGGCTGATGCGGGGGCTTGCCCGATCTTCTCGTGTAGGATGGTGGGGATAACATTACCCGTGCAATCTGATGAACTGAGGCACCAACAGCTGCTCGAACAACCACCTGTGACAAAGATTTCGCCCAACCACACGCTTCGGTTGGTGCCTTACCTGAACCATGCAAAGGTAGAGACGATGCTCTTGCAAATCACAAGAAAACACAAGAACAAGTGGTAGAGAAAACTCTCAATCCTTAAGGTGGCAACTATGGCTCAACCCTAAGGACAAGAGCACTTGGCTTCTTTATTTTTTGATTTCAATTCATGGTTAGGGTTTCCACCACGCTTACAAGTGCTATTTATCTTAGGAATAACCCTCCTAGTTGGGCTGGATAACTTACACACAAGCCCAGGTCGAAATAACAGGTATCTAGGTAAATTTGCGACTTGACTAGTTCGGACCAGGAGGATCGTCCGTTACTCATTTCTCAGATCTATATGTTATTCAGCTGACCTGTTCGCACCTGGAGGATCTGCACGTTACTTATTACGCGTTACTCAAATCGGCACGTTACTCAGCTGATCAGTTCGGACCGGGAGGATCTTCATGTCACCTGTTACCCGCTACTCAGCTGATCTGTTCAGACCTGGAGAATTTGCATGTTACTCGTTACTAGTTTACCCAGTCCGAACTGCACTCCCAGAACAGCCTTTACTAAATTAGCCATAGCTCTTGCTACAAAACTCCAAAAGAGGATCTGTCAGTTGCGTGGGAAAGCAGACTTCAAGACACTTCCAATTATGTATAGCATGCACCATGAATCCTTTCAAAATGGTACATTCTTGCATAAGCTGACCCTTCATAAATCTGTAATAAGACTTTGGACCTTCCAACCAGTCTTCATTAATCTAGTCGGATCTCCATAATAGAAGGTCAAAAGAACTCGGAACTTGATGGCATTGTAAGGGAGACTTCATAAGCTTTCCATCAACTACTCGTGGACTTCCATAGCACTTTTGATTCAGGAGAAAAAGAACTCTGAATTTTTCCTCCAGGATACTTGGACAAGAAAGATGTCTTCATGAGGAAGAGTACTCTGAAGAACTCTGACCAAGGTCCAAAGAACTCGGATCAGTTGCAACTTCATGAGCAAACCTGAGCACAAGGAATGCACCACTATTAGGTAGTAAACCATTCTTACTAAATGGATGCCTATTATCCACAAGGAATGAGTTCACCTCATGTTGTAGTTGTTGCATTCTTAATCGAGTCATTGGCCCCGTGTTGATAATGCCATCTTGTTTAGCACACGGTGTTGTGGCATTGTGAGCATCATTGGGGATGTCCTTATCATCCTCCCCTTCTTCAAAAAGAGTTGACCTCGACTCGGTCTGCTCATGACCATGAAATGGAGACAAATCAACAACGTTGAAGGTGTTGCTCGCTGTATATTCATCTGCTAGGAGCTCAATCTTGTAGGCATTGTCATTTATCTTTGCAAGAACCTTGAAGGACCCATCTCCTCGAGGCAGCAGCTTAGACTTTTGCTTCTTAGGAAATATGTCCTTCCAAAGATGCGCCCAAACTAAATCACCTAGCTCAAAGATCATCTTCTTGTGGTTCTTGTTTGCCTTCGCAGCATAGTACTCAGATTTCTTCTCAATCTTCCCACTCTTTCATGTTCTTCTTGATCATTGTTCGCAGTAGCATGGAGAGGGTGCAATTCACCACCTCTGTTTGTCCATCAATTTGTGGGTGACAAGTTGTTGAGAATAACAACTTTGTCCCAAGCTTGGCCCACAAGGTCTTCCAAAAATAACTCATGACCTTCACATCACGGTCTGAAACAATAGTCTTTGACACACCATATAGCCTCACAACTTCCCTAAAAAACATGTTAGCTACATGCGATGCATTGTCGCTCTTTTGGCAAGGAATAAAATGTGCCATTTTTGAGAATCTATCCACAACAACAAAAATTGAATCTCTCCCCTTCTTAGTTCTTCGGAACCCCAAAACAAAAATCCATGCTAACATCTTTCCAAGGCACATTAGGGATAGGAAGTGGGGTATCCAAACCATGGGGGTTCAGCTTTGATTTGGCCTTGTGACAGGTGGTCCATCGTTGCACCAACCTCTCCACATCACGTCACATCTTTGGACAATAGAAGTGGTCACTCAACAACAAGTATGCCTTTTCTCTTCCAAAGTGACCCATCAATCCTCCCATGTATGATTCCTACAATAAGAGCCAACGAATGGACGATCCTGGAATACACAATTTGTTAGCTCAGAACAAGAAACCATCGTGCACATGGTACTTGTCCCATCCTTTCCCTCCTTGACACTTCATGTATGACTCTACAAAATTAAGGTCAGCAGCATATAATTCTTTCATGCACTCTATTACCAGAACCTTGAACTCTAATTGATTAAGCAAAACACTCTTTCTAGACAAGGCATCAGCAACAACATTTTCTTTCCCTTTTTGTACTTGACAACATAAGGAAAAGAGTCAATGAATTCAACCCATTTGGCATGCCTATGGCTCAGTTTTGCTTGGCCTTTCAAGTATTTTAATGCCTCATGGTCAGAATGAATGATGAATTCCTTAGGCCAGAGACAATGTTGCCAAGTTTCAAGTACAAGAACTAAGGCATACAACTCTTTGTCATAAAAAGGATAATTCAGTTGAGCACCACCAAGTTTCTCACTAAAGTATGCTATGGGTTTTCCTTCTTACATCAACACACCTCCTATGCCTATCCCACTAGTATCACATTAAATCTCAAAGGATTTGTTGAAATCAGGTAACACAAGCAATGGGGCAGAAGTTAAGCAATTCTTTAACTCTTGGAAAGCATCTTCCTGTGACTTACCCGACACAAATTCAACACCCTTCTTGGTTAATTCATTCAACGGAGCTGCAATGGTGCTGAAATTCTTCACAAAGCGCTGATAGAAACTGGCAAGACCATGAAAGCTTCTGACTTGGCTAACATTGATAGGGTAGGCCAATTCTTGATAGCCTCAACCTTGGACTCATCCATCTCCACACCCTGTCTAGAAACAACGAAGCCCAAAAACACAACCTTGTCGGTGCAAAAGGTGCACTATTTTAGGTTAGCATATAAATTTACAGTCATAAGCACTTCCAACATCATTTTTATATGTTCAATATGTTCTTCCATGGTGCGGCTGTATATCAAAATATCATCGAAATAAACCACCATAAATTTCCCAATGAAAGCTCTCAAAACATGGTGCTGGGTGCATTAACTAAACCAAAAGGCATCACTAACCAAAAGGCATCACTGACCACTCATACAAACCAAATTTTGTTTTAAATGTTGTTTTCCATTCATTTCCTTTCTTTATTCTAATCTGATGGTAACCACTCCGTAGGTCAATTTTAGAGAAAATAATAGCACCACTAAGTTCACCAAGCATGTCATCAAGTCTAGCAATGGGATAACAATATCGAATAGTGATGTTATTAATTGCTCTACAATCAACACACATTCTCCATGTACCATATTTCTTTGGAACAAGAATAACAAGGACACCACAAGGACTAAGGCTTTTACACACGTACCCTTTGTCAAGTAGTTCTTGCACTTGTCACTGAATTTCCTTCGTCTCTTCAGGGTTGGTGCGATATGGTGGTTGGTTTGGAAGTGGAGCTCCCAGAATGAGGTCAATTTGATGTTCAATCCCACGAAGTGGAGGTAGACCAGCGGGTGCATCCTCCAGGAAAACATCATTGAAAGCCTGCAGCACATCAGAAAAACACTACGAAGAGAGGTCATATCGTTAGTAGAAAGAAAGACATCTTTATATAGCAGCACAAAATGCAGCATATGGGTGTTATTTGTCATTTCTCTCATCTCTGATTTTGTGGCTATCATGACTCTCCCTTTTCCCTCAAGCTCTCTGGTTTTACCACTCATGTTTGGCTTGTGGTGCTCACTCACCGACTTGTGGACAGCACTAGAGTTTTTCTTTTGTACCTCACTCTCTCTCGCTCTCTTTTGCATGTTTGCTGCTATGATTTGATTTGGACTCATGGGCAGCAACTTAACTCCCTTTCCTTTTCATTTGAAGGCATATGTGTTTCCATAACTATCATGTTGGATATGTCGATCAAATTGCCATGACCTCCCTAAGAGCAAATGACTCATTGTCATTGGCACAACATCACATTCAACCATGTCGGTGTATCCTTGGATGTTGAAGGTAACCTTCACCATATATTGCACTGTGACTTCACCACAATCGTTGAGCCATTGCACATGGTAGGGGTGAGGATGTTTGGTCATGGTCAGACCTAATTTCTCACATATTTCTTTGCTAGCAAGGTTGTGGCAGCTACCACCATCAACTACCACTCTAACCATCTTGTCATTCACCTTGGCTTGGTGTGAAATAAGTTGAACATTTGTGCCCTTTCTTCTTCATTGACCTGAACACTCAAAGCCTTGGTGACTACAATGGTGTGGCTTGCTTCAAAAGAACGAGCCTTGTAGTCATCACCTTCACCTTCTTGTGCCTCATCAACATTGTCTTTTTCAGTGGGGAATTCACACTCATCTTCACTAGCTGAATCATATTCTCCACCCTCAGTAACAAACATAACTCGGTTGTTAGGACAATCTTTGATGACATGACCTCGGCCCAAGCACTTAAAACATTTAATTCCACTACTTCTAGAGGTGGAACCCGCTGAAGTATTGTTCTTTGAGGACGATGGGCTAGCAGATTTCTCCACATTTGGTGATGCATTTGAATTTTCAGCAGCGATGGAGCGGGTATTAGTGTTGGAGCTAGAATTGAACAGAAACATGCCATGCCGCAAATCAAACCTTGCTGTTTTTGGAGCATTCGAGGAGGCCTTTGAGCTGAAAGTTGAATACTTGGTTGGTTTAGCATCTCTTGCAATTGCCTCTCAGCTTTTTGGGCAATGTGTACTAGCTCCACTAAATTGTTGTAGGTCTGAAATTCCACAACATGTTTGATTGGCTTGTTTAGACTGGAGAGGAAATGTGCCATGGACTTCTCTTCATCTTCTTGCACACGTGGTCTAATCATGGCTTGTTCCATTTCCTTATAGTATTCTTCCACATATTTGCTTTCTTGCTTCAAATTCTACAGCCTGTCAAAGAGATCACGTTTGTAATGCTTTGGCACAAAACGTGCTCTCATTTCCCTCTTCATTTCAACCCATGTTGCCACTGGACGCTCACCACTCTCTTCTATTTTATTCTGAATTTGTTCCCACCAAATGAGTGCATATCCATCAAAGTCAAGTGTAGCCATGTGCACTTTCTTTTCCTCTGAATAATTGTGCACATAAAATATCTTCTCAACTTTCAAGTCCCATGTGAGATACACATCAGGGTCAGAGGTCCCTTCAAATTTAGGAATGCTGAATTTTAACTTTCCAAATTTCTCTTCATTGGGCTGATCATGTACATTGCAGGGACGGCGTTGAAAATTATCATTGCAGTATAACTGAAATGTCTTTTCATATTCAGTTTCATATGCAGCACCTGCTGCATGCCCATGGCCTCTTCCTCGGCCAAATGCAGCACCACCTCTTCCTTCTCCACGCCCATGCCCTTGGGCATTCTTTCTCCCTTGCTCTTCCTTTTGCAACCGAGCTGCATACTCCTCATCGGTTTCATCTAGCTCTTCATCATGCGCACTTCTATCACCAGTTGTTGGCTTCAAAGCTTTAACAACTTGGGCAACCATATTATCTTGGACTGTCTTCATGTTTGCATTAAGTTGTATATTGAAGTCATGCATCAATTTTTGTAGCTGCTCTTATGTGACATATTGTGGCTCATCTTCATCTTCACCACCTGCCATGGTTAGTGGAAGAATAAGACAATAATTCAAGATGTGTGACTTGGTGGAAATCACTCAATCTCATCATCTCTTACCACTGAAGCTCTAAAGCCTCCTTACTGAATTTGTGAGCTGCACTCACCTTGGTGGTAGTAGGCACGACACCGGTGATAGATCAAGCGAAATCAAAGTCATGGTGCTTCCTAAATATGGGCTTATATGTGGAGCTTGGAGGGTTATATAAGTGGTAAATTGGTGATACAATCTGAAACTTCAAGCTATTATAAAGTTAAATACAAATCGAGCCAATAGCAAATTCGAGTTGCTGAACTGGAAACAATAGAATTGGTAGATTATGTTTAGCATCTCACGCACAAGGATAAGATACTTATTGCAGCAAAAAGGATATAGCTAGGGTGAAAATATGAGTGAAGAACTAAGCTCAATACTGCACAAGTTAAGAATGTAGGCCAGACAATTGCTCCAAGATATCAAGTTAATTCCAACAAACAATGTGGTGAGCTCAGCACTTGTGCTTTTCTCTTCTTCTTCTTCTTTTTTTTTCTTTTTTTTGCTACTGAGCTCAGCACACTAACTTATAAACAAAATATTTCTTTTTCCCAAATATACTCTCAGATTCAACAAAGTACAAAGATTATGAGCAACAACAGGTATATAATCTTTCCTTCAGCTAAGAGAAACTCTGCTCTTCTAGATTTGAAACATTCATGGATCAGAAACTATATCAAGATGACTGATTCATGAAATCAAGTCTGAAGATAAAAGATGTGTCTCGAAATAAGCTTTCCAATGAGTATAAGAACACTCAAAACAGATTTCAGATGTAAAAGTTATGCTTGTGCTCAAACTTGAGATCTGGCCACGGAATGCATCCGGGATGAAAGAAAACCAAACCAATAACACAAGAACGAATGAGGAAAAACAAATATGGATGGGGAAACAGGGGGAGACACAAATCAAAGGCGGGATACAAGAAGAAACACCAAGGAACATAAGGATTCAACATCCAAACTCGATCTATTGGATTGGAACTTAACCAAACTCACTGAAATTTCAGATCGGGTACGACTATGGAAGTTGTTGGTATTTTTAGTTTTAGGTAACAAACTAAAGGGAAAAACAAGGGTAAAGATCCTATCGAGTAAAACCGTAGCTCTCATACCAAGATGATGCAGGGGCTTGCCCGATCTTCTCTAGTAGAATCGTAGGGGATAACTTGACCCGTGCAACCTGACAAACCGAGGCACCAACAACTGCTCGAACAACCACCTGTGACAAAGATTTCACCCAACCACACGCTTCGGTCGGTGCCTTACCTGAACCACACAAAGGTAGAGGCGATGCTCTTACAAATCACAAGAAAACACAAGAACAAGTGGTAGAGAAAACTCCCTATCCTTAAGGGGGCAACTATGGCACAACCCTAAGGACAACAGCAGTTGGCTTCTTTATTTTTTGATTTCAATTTATGGTTAGGGTTTCCACCACGCTTACAAGTGCTATTTATACTAGGAACAACCCTCCTAGTTGGGCTGGATACCTTACACACAAGCCCAATTCGAAATAACAGATATCTAGCTAACTTTGCGACTTGACCAGTTCATTCCAGGATGATCTGTCCATTACTAGTTACTCAGATCTGCACGTTATTCAGCTGACCAGTTCGAACCTGGAGGATCTGCACGTTACTTGTTACCCGTTAGTCAAATCGAGACATTACTCAGCTGATCAGTTTGGACCAGGAGGATCTGCATGTCACTTGTTACCCGTTACTCAGCTGATCTGTTTGGACCTGAACGATCTGCACGCTACTCGTTACCAGTTTACCCAGTCCGAACTGCACTCCTAGAACAACCTTTACTAAATTAGCCATAGCTCTTGCTACAAAACTCCAAAAGATGACCCATCAATTGTGTTAGAAAATAGACTTAAAGACGCTTCCAACCATGTATAGCATGCACCATGAATCCTTTCAAAATGGTACAGTCTTGCATGGCAAGTTGACCATTCATAAATCTGTAATTAGACTTTGGACCTTCTAACCAGTCTTCATTAATATAGTCGAACCTCCATAATAGAAGCTCAAAACAACTCGGAACTTGATGGCATTGTCAGGTAGAATTCATAATATTTCCATCAAGTACTCATAGACTTCCATAGCCCTTGGAATCAGGAGAAAAAGAACTCTGAAATTTGCCTATAGGGTACTTGGACGAGAAAGAACTCTTCATGAGGAAGAGTACTCAGAAGAACTCCGAGCAAGGTCCAAAGAACTCGGATGAGTTGCACCTTCATGAGCAAACCTGAGCACAAGCAATGCACCACTATTAGGTAGTAAACATTTCTTAGTAAATGCATGCTTAATATCAACGAGGAATGAGTTCATCTCATGTTGTAGTTGTTGCATCCTTGATCGAGTCATTAGCCCCTTGTTGATAATGCCATCTTGTTTATCACATGGTGCTGTGGCATTGTGAGCATCATTGGGGATATCCTCATCAGGGGTTCTGGTTCATCTCCACACACAGAGGCCCAACCCGTCTTTGAGGCCCCACTAGCTCCTCTACAGCCCGACAGAGTCACTTTTCTGATGGACTAGATGGTGATCCTATAGCAGCATGCTGCTCTATATGAGGAGTGCAATGTGACGCTCTTTCAGGCCATGCTAGAGCATTAGTGCCGCCAGTTTGGGCAGACCACCGAGCAGTAAGGTCAGAATGCATTCCACTTCAGCTACATCTACGAGCAGGTCTTCATCCAAGCTCCACCTGTGCTTCCGCCGCCATATGGTTCGTTCCAGAGCTTGCTTCGGCCACATGCTCCACCTCAGCTGCAGTTTGTGCCACCAGTGTCACCTCTACATCCCATGGCATCACTTGGCACCCTGCAAACTCCAGTTACCTCCCCGCCAGCTACGTCAGTTGTGACACCAAGCTTACAGGATATCTTAGTCTCCTTCGCCAGACCGATAACAACTTTTGTGAGTCAGTTTGTGACCACCCAGCTAATGGCAGTTTGTGACTGAGACTCGTCCACACACACTACAAGGTCTGGTTAGCTAGATGCTACCTACTCAAAGTTGCTTGGCTCAGCTTCTCCCCTACCCAACATGCCAATCTCCGAGCCACAGTCAACTCCTGTGGAGACAGCTCCAGCTTCAGAGGTAGCTCTAGAAAAGAGACTATGGTTCACCCTGGTCCAAAGACAACTCCATCTTCCAAGATCACTCCCATAGCTTCGAGTGGTGAGGCAGTAGTTTCAGACTCTGACCAAGCTTCCACTTCATGCCTGCCGACCTTCAAGCCTCAGGACCCACATTGTGACATCCCTAATGTTTAAACCTTAAAAATACACTAAAAACAGGGTTAAAGCAAAAAGGAATGGAAATACACTTAAAATTGGGTTTCAAAATTCAAAGTTGAATTCAAAAGGCTGATTTGACACCCAGCTGAGATCTCGAAAATTTTCTACTAAACATGGAAATCTCCAAAAACAAAAGTTGTTTGTCATCCCAAATAAGGCCTAGTTACTGTTTTGGAACTTTTTCAAATTTTGTAGTTAAGCCCCTCAAAAGCCCTAAAAACCATGCAGAACACATTTAAAAACATAGCTTGTTTGAGCTCGAAAAATTCGTATTTTCAAGTTTCTCCCAAAATGGAAGCTGTGTCCCATCTTTCAAACACAAATTTTTGTTTTTGCACATTTGAATGTCCAGTTCAAATTTTTGGACAAAAAGGGGCCAAGAGCAGGGAGCTCCCTGGGCATCCCGACCGCAGCCCAGGCATGCTCTGCCCCAGGCCGCCAATGGCCGCCACGTGGCCGGCGAGCGGCGGCGATCCCGTCTGGCCGGCCAAACCCCCTGCAGCCGCGTCCCACCTCCCCGCGCACACGCCAGCCCCCTTGTCCGGTCAAGTCGCGCGCTTCCCGCGCCCTGTCAGCCTCGCCGCTTGGCCGCCATCATGGCGGGCAGAGCCCTGCGACCGGCAGCCGCGCTGCGCCTGCCCAAAGCCGCGCGACCTGCCCTTTCGCCCAACCACGCACTCGCAGCAGCTGTCGGAGCATCCCTCATCGCGCACGCGAGGATCTCCAGCCCCCAACCCCCTCCGCTCGCTCTGCCCGAGCTGTCAGAGGCGTCAATGGTGACCCCGATGGCCCGAGCACGTGTACGCACGTCCTGAGCGAACCCAGTCGCCTCTAGCTCACTCCAAGGCTCCACCAAGTGACCTTGCTTCCTTCCTCAGCCAGCGACACCGCCATTCACCTTCCTCCGCGCGCCTAAGCCTTTCTTCGACCACCAAACGCGAAGAACAGCGCTCGAGCGCCATGCAGCCGCCCGCCAAATCGACCGCTTTCCCCTCCATGGATTCCCAATCCGCCGCACTCGAAGCTCACTCACCCTCTTAGCTGGCCCCTCGAGCAAATCCCAGCGAGAATCGTGAAGCCCTCGCCCGGAATCGAAGGATTGCCTCGCCGCTCGCCATTACCACTACCAAGCTCCACCTCAACGTTGAGCCCCATCCTCCGGCCATCCCCATCGCCTGCAAGTCCCATGACGAGCTCCGCCTCATCCCGGTGATGCTCTCACGCCACCCCGCGCATCGCCTCGACCCCAACGGCCTGCTGACGATGTCGCCAGAGCACGCCGTTCCGCCATGCAACGTCGACAAGCCATGCCGCCCCACCTCCGTCCATGAAACCGCTCCCAATCGACGCGCGGTGAGCTACTCATCACCCCCACCCAGTTTCCTGGCTTCCCCCGCCGTTTCCTCGTTGCAATCCGGCCGCCGACGAGCTTGGACCCCGTCACGTTCCCCTTTTTAATTCTAGGGTCCTCCGTGTAAGATTCAAGGGCTGTTTCGTAAGGTTTTAAAAGATCTAGGGTTCCCGGCGTAAAAAGATTCTTTAGATCTAGTTTAAATTTATGAGATCTTCTAAAATCCATTAAAAATCATAGAAAAATCAGAAAAATGCATAAAAATACTCCCTGGACTTGTGAGATTGTAAAATCCAATCTCATGTTTGCATGTATACGCTTTTGGTGAATGGTTTTTGAATTAAAATTCAAACTCAATTTTTAGAGTTTTGTACACCATTTCAAATCCTGAGCTCCTTTGTAGCTAAGCTTTGGATATGTTGTTTGTGTGGTCTGTAGTAGCACTCTATCCAAAGGGGACCTAAAAATATGGTCTGTAGCTTCAGTTATGAATTGTTTAGTAATTCTGTCCTAGCTTAGTTCTAGGTGAATATGGCCTTCAAGTGCCTTAGCTTTAGACCTAAAAATTGCAGCAACACTTAAACTAGTACATCTCATGTAGAAGACGTCCTCGCTGATGGCACTTACAATCTCATCCCCGCCAACGAAGAAGAAGCTCCCGAAGGTGGTGCCAACGTCATCGTGATTGACCCGGAGTCTGACGCCGGTGTAGCTCAAGAAGGCAAGCCCCGGAGCATAACCTAACCTTAAAGTTTATGCAACTATGAATTATGTATGTTTGTGCATTTATGTTTCAAGGAGGTGTTTGAATACCCTAGTTGCATAATTCTAATACCTATGTCTTGCAATACTAGTATGATAGGGTCGGTAGTGCAATGCTTTAGGACCGTTACAAGTCGAGTGATTTCTTGTCACTCGCGAGATATAGGAGTTGCTTGTCTTTACTTATGTTGAAATCATAAGGATTGACGAGCGGGATGGTATGTGTAGATCTCCTATCCGTGTATGATAATTGGATTAAGGTCTGGTTTTGTGTGTCAAGTTTTTGAACGTACCACACACATGCCGATCTATGGGAACCGGTAAGCCCGGTACCCGATTGATGTAGCTAGGACCGATAGCCATTTCTCCTTGGAAATGTTTTTCCCTTGCAGTACACAAGTGGTTACATGCGTGAGATCGGCCAGAGTAAGTCCGCGAGTATCCGATAACCTTGTATCCTAAGGGAATGGACCCGGCGCCGAACTGTGGATTGAAGGGAAAGGTTGGATAGTGTTTGTGCCTTTTATAGCAAGCATTATCCGTGTGTGTTGGGTTTCCTTGGCCAGGTAGTGAAATTCGATTCGAACTGTCCGCTTCTCGCGGTTAATGAGACTGCTTGACCACTGTGCTACATTGAGTAACAAGTGAAATTATGAGGATGATGAACTTGTTGATTGTACTAAATTGTATTGCACCACTTATATGCTTAGAAAGGTTGCTCATCTAGAATGGTTAAAACTACTAAAACCTGATGCTAAAATGATGAAAGTAAGGATCCACCCTTAGCTGCTTTCTGGCAAAACAAACCCACCAGCCAAAAGCCTCTCTTGTCTAGGAGTCGGTGATGTAGTTTTCACCCGACGGGTAAGCCTTGCTGAGTATTAGTATACTCAGCCTTGCTTGTGGCTTTTATTTCAGGTACTACTTTGGATGAGGCGGTGAATTCCGTCGCTTGGCTTGCCCAGGTTCCTCCTGGCTGACACGTCGAGTAGGTTCCGTCCTCTTCCGAGGATCGGGAGGAGTAGCACCATGGACGGCTTCATTGTGGTGTTGCTATGTATCATCGATTAGTTTATTTCCGCTGCTTTGAACTCTCAGCTGTTATTTCAATTTCAGACTTGGTTTGTAATAACTTGATGAGACTATTTATGTTAAGTTGAACTTGTGGAATGTTGTAATTTCTGGGACTCACCTTCGTGTGGTCGCGCGTGTTGTTTCGATCGTGGAAGTACATGGTTAATCGGGTATAATCCGACGACGCTCCAGCTTATTCCGGATTAAGTGCCTGACTACTTGATTAGTGGTCCGTAGGTACTTAACTTGGAATAATTTCGGAGTGGTCCACCACAGCTGGCATCAGAGCCGAAACATGCGCACCAGAGAGAGCAACAGACCCTAAACAAACATTTTTGAAATAAAACTTGCCAACCCTTGCTTCCACCGCGCACTTGCAAGGGAATGCTATCCATAGGACCGCTAAGGATTATGTATAGAGTGTGAAGCCTATGTGGGTTAAGGGATCACGATATGATAGGTGGCTAATTATGTATTATACTGACTCCCAGCACATTTTCATTCTGTCATTTACTTTTTGCAATGGTGGGCGCAAGGTACGGCGATTGCTGTAACATACCACGGCAATATATGAAAATATAGTGGCGGCATATAGTCAATACGCTATTGGATGGCGTATGAATGTAGAGTAGCATGGTGGGCGCAAGGTACAACGATTGTTGTAGCATACCATGGCATCATATGCAAATATGATGGCGGCACAAAGTCAATACGCTATTTCATGAGCGTATGAAATTGTCAATATGTTGCTTTGGTGACATATGAAGCATTGCCCGTTCAATGTTGAACGTTCGGGTGCCACCACTATAGTGGGTGGTAATGAATGGGAACGCTTCCATGAGTGCTGGCACGGGAGGTTCATTGTAAATGCTCTGGAATGAAATTTTTCTGCAGGTACGTAACCACGATTCCGTAAGCTGGACGGTTAGAAAAGTTTGGCTAGTTAATATAGGGAGAGACGAATATTGCCTAGCCACCGGCACTGACTTCGTAAGATAAAAGTTTATTGGCACGTGTGTTGGTGAGAACGAGTAGACCGCTCATGCATCTATAATACGCTGAAACTCTCATAAATAACGTTGCATGCTCACTAAATGATCCGTCTCAAAATCCGAAACATATCTAGTGAAGTGTGCTGAAATTGTGTCAAAAACAGTTCTGTTTGCATTGTCCTTTCGAGCCTGAAAACCCAGTCGAATGAAAAAGTGTTCAACATAAAATTTGTCATAAATATTGTCTAGTTTATGCTGTAGAAATTTCAACAATTTTGGTTCAGTCAATCAAGAGTTATGCTTAAAATAGTAACCCCTGTTTGCTGGAATTTTCTAGGAACAGTAAGTCGGAAATTGAATTTTTACACCCTCATAACAACCGTTTCTGCCCGAGACTTCAGCATAAAACTTGTCTGAAATTACTTAAAAAATATTCTGGCCAAGTTTGGGAATATTTGGGTTTGTAGATTTTGAGCTTTACCACTTTTACTACACTGTCCAGAATCTGTTTTTAAATTCTTTTGTCTTTGGTTCTCACACTTGACCCTTTTTGTTCAGATGGACGGCCGCACTGACCTTGCTAGCTATCCCAATGACTTCTCCAGCTCGGACTGCCTTGGTTGGGAAGGATTTCCCAACATTTTTTGGTCCGTGTTGCAGGCTCTTGGCTGCCCCAATCCGCCTCAATATGAGAGAACCATCATCTGTGACCATGGTGTGACTCGGTGCAGAGTGCGTTTGGTTGTGTACCACCACCCACCGCACCCAAGCTCTCCAACATGGGGCATTGAAGTCCATGGGTACCATCTGGAATCAACTTGTGAGTTGGCCGCTCTCAATGGGATCAGCTCATTTTGCGCCCAGAATACTGAACTTGTGGACGACCAGCTCCTTGGATTCTTTCCACCAGTCCAAGTTGACGATGCTCACTGGATGAGACGCTATCTCAGCTCACCTCTGAGGGTGGCAGAGAACCCCAATACAGCAGCCGCACTCTTAATGAGGTGGATCAGGGCCTTTCACAGGCTGCAGTCACTCTTGGAACTGTCTCAAAATGCAACGCTCAATCTTGCAATTGATCTATCTATTCGCGCTCGTGACCTTGGGGTTGAGAGGACCTCTCTGTCTGTAGAAGTATCCACCGGAGATGCTATGATTGCAGACTTGGAGAGACAGTTAGCCGACCTCCACTTGGAGTACAATAATGCCAACAATGAGCTCGCTCAAGTGAGAGATGAGCTCGAAAACGTGCAGGCTAACTTGGACCATGCCAATGCCATGCTAGCTTCCTATGATGCTCATCATCTTCTAAATGAGGGTGGAGAAAATGGGGGAGAAGAAGCCCCTGATTCATATGTGGACACGGAGGAGGATATGCCCGCTCTTGAGGCTCCACCGTCTCCCATGGGCAGCCAAGCTACAGTTAACAACCTAGACGACTTCTAGGAGCATTCGGTAGCAAGTTACTCCTCCGGGTAGCCTAAATTTTGGTTTCATGATGTAATAGGCTAGTTGTAGTTGAGTATTCCTTTAAGTTTATGAACATGTAATCCTTATGGCATGGAAAGTGGGATCCCCAAAAACTTGAGAATGGATGTAACGGTTGTGCTGAAAACTTTCTGCAGCTACCCTTGTTTTATTTATTAAGGTGTTTTCTCTTCACTTCTGGGCTGTGACATGAACTACAAAGTTGTCTGAAATTTGTCAAACAAAATGCTCAACAAAATTCAACCTCATTGGTTAAGCTAAACTAAAATGGCGACCAAAACACTACAGCTCGGCCTCCTGAAAAATAGAAAAAACAGCGAACTGAAACTCAAATTTTTCGGCCTAGTTCCAGCAAGATTTTTGTGGCGGACCACTCCGAAATTATTCCAAGTTAAGTACCCATGGACCACTAATCAAGCAGTCAAGCACTTAATCCGGAATAAGCTGGAGCGCCATTGGATTATACCCGATTAACCACGTGCTTTCACGATCGAAACAACACGCGCGCCCACACGAAGGTGAGTCCCAGAAATTACAACATTCCATAATTTCAACATACATAAATAGTATCATAAAGTTATTACAACCAAGTTCGAATTTCAAATCAGAGTACGAGAGTTCATTGCAGCGGAAATAAAGCTAACGACGATACATAGCAACACCACGATGAAGCCGGCCATGGTGCTACTCCTCCCGATCCTCGGCAGAGAACGGAACCCACTCAACGTGCCAGCCAGGAGGAACCTAGGTAGGCCAAGTGATAGAATCGACTGCCACATCCATAACAGTACCTGAAATAAATAGCCACAAGCAAGGCTGAGTATACTAATACTCAGCAAGGCTTACCCGTCGGGTGAAAACTACTTCACCGACATCTAGACATGAGAGGCTTTTGGCTAGTGGGTTTGTTTTGCCAGAAAGCTACTAAAAGTGGATCCTTACTTTCATGATTTTAGCATCAAATTCTAGTAGAGTTAACCATTCTAGATTAGCATCCTCTCTAAGCATGCAAGTGGTGCAATACAATTTAGTACATACAACAAATTCTTCATCCTCATAGTTCCACTTGTTACTCAATGCAGCACAGCGGTCAAGCAGTCTCATTAACCGCGAGAAGCGGACAGTTCGAACCGAATTTTGCTACCTGGCCAGGGGAAACCCAACACACACGGGTAATGCTTGCTATAAAAGGTACAAGCACTTTCCAACCTTTCCCATCAATCCACAAGTCGGCGCCGGGTCCACTCCCTTAGGATAAAGGTTTACCGCTTCACTCACGGCATCACGCATACATCCACAAGTGTACGGCAAGGGAACCAAAATGTTTCCAAGGAGAGATGGCTATCGGTCCTAACTGCTTCAATCAGGTACCGGGCTTACCGATTCCCATAGGTCGGCATGCGTGTGGTACGTTCAAAAACATGACACACAGAACCACACGTTTCGACCTTAATCCAGTTATCATACACGGACGGGAGATCTACACATGCCATCCCGCCCGTCCATCCTTATGATTCCAACATAAGTAAAGACAAGCAACTCCTATATCTCGCGAGTGACAGGAAATCACTCGACTTGTAACGGTCCTAAAGGCATTGCTCTACCGATCCTATCATGCTAGTATTTCAAGTCATAGGTACTAGAATCATGCAACTAGGGTATTCATACAACACCTAGAACGTAAATGCACAAGCATTATAAATACATAGCTGCACGAATTAAAAGTTAGGTCATGCTCCGGGGCTTGCCTTCTTGAGCTAATCCACTGTCAGGCTCCTGGTCGATCACGACGACGTTGGCACCACCCTCGGGGACTTCCTCTTCGTTGACAGGGACGAGGTTGTAGGTGCCGTCAGGAAGAGCGCCTTCTACATGAGATGCACAACTTTAATGCGGCTGCCTAAGTGATCTAAGAACAAGGCCTTGAAGGCCATATTCACCTAGACATAAAAGTGAACTATTTTCTCCTTCACAAAATTAGAGGAGGTGTGTGGACATTTTTATGTCTTTATGATGGTGATTGTGTACACATATAAAACAATTCAATTATGATTTTTAAGCAAGTGCGCAGTTCTGGAATTTAGACTTCACATGCTCCACATTTAATTAATTATCAAGGTGTTCTATTTCTTTTTATAAAACTCAATTTTACTCTAGTTTCTTCTCATTTTTGTTCCTTTGTTTCTGTGCATCCTTTTTATCCACAAACTTTATGACAGCTACTGGAGTATAAGAGTTAGGCTCACTTCAAAATTTAGCTAAAACTGAGCTACACAGAATTTATTAAAAATAGAACAAGTTGCTGCCCTAGGAACATGATTAATTCATATAAAATCAAAACTGCTTCCAAAACAGGATATTTCTTTACCAGAGCTATACATGAGTGAAAGAGAGGCTCTGACCAAGTGGTGGCTAAAAATAATACTTGGATAGCTCTTAATAATTTTCTATCCGAAAACCAACATCTATTTATTTGGGAGCCTAAGCAGGGTCAAAATTAAATTTAGCATTTTTACCACATGTTCTAATATGTTCCTAAACCTCTGTTGGAAGATGGTGATTTTTGGCTGCATGGATTATTTATAATAATTGCAGAACTAAACTAGAACAGGAATCACAAAATAAATCATAACCGAAGCTACAGTCCATATTTGTAGGTCTCCCGTGGACACAAAGCCTCTAAAGGCATCCCCCACAACATATCCAAAGTTCGGCTCCAGAAGAGCTCAGGATTTGAAATGGTGCACAAGATTCTAAAAACTGAGTTTGAAATTTAATTCAAAACGTATTCACAAAAAGTTTATACATGCTGACAGGAGATTGGAGTTTACAATCTCACGAGTCCAGGGAGTATTTTTGTGAATTTTTCCGATTTTTGTACGATTTTTAGTGGATTTTACAAAACCTCAGAGAAATGGATCTAGGTTTAAGAATCTTTTTACGCCGGGGACCCTAACTCTTTTAAACTTTTGCGAACAAGTCCCTGAAATTAACACAGAGGACCCTAGAACTAAAAAGGGCAACGCATCTCGGTCCTCGGCTCGTCGGCGTTGTTACGCCAGCGAGGAGACGGCAAACCGGCTCGGGGGAAGTTGGGGGAAATGATGAGGGGCTCACTGCGCGTCGTTTAAGGTAGGTCTCGAGGCCGGTGGTGCAGTGGCGAGGCTCGTCGATGGTGAGCGGCGGAGCGGCTTGCTCCGGTGACGTCGATGGCCGGCTACGGGGGTCGAGACGGGGCGCGGTGTGGCTTGGAAGCTTCGCCGGAGTGAGGCGGAGCTCGTCGAGGGGCTTGACGGAGACGGGGATGACCGGAAGATGGGGCTCGACATGGTGGTGGAGCTCGGGGATGAAAATGGAGGAACGGTGAGAAATCTCATCGATTCCCGACGTGTAGTGCTCGGTTTTAGTTGGGAATGGCTCGAGGGGCTAGCTAAGAGAGTGGGTGAGCCATGGTTGCGGTGGATTGAAGTTTGGTGGAGGGAGCGAGGAGGATTTTGGCCCGCACGGCACGAGCTCGAGCTCGGGTTCGCGACGGCCAGAGATGGAAGAAGGGGGAGGGAGCGCGAGGAGGAGGAGAAGGGTTGAGCGCTGAGCGAGGAGAGGAATGGGAGTCGTTTGGCAGTCATTTGGGCAACTAGAGGAGGTCGGGGCAGCTCGGAGGTGGCGTGCTCGCGAGCTCGGGCTGTCGGGCAGCCATTGATGGCCCTGACAGCTCGGGCAGAGCGCGGCCGCGGGTTGGGGTAAGGAGATCACGGCGTGGACGGGTGAATCTTCTTTGGTGGGCTGGAATCGAGCTGCCGTGCGGCTCTGGCTGGCGTGCGCCGCCGCGTCTAATGGCGGCTCTACCGCCATGATGATGGCGCCTCGCGACGACGGTGACTCGACGTGGGAAATGACCGGGCGATGGCGCCAGCATGTACGTGGGGAAGCGGGACGTTGCTGCCGCAGCTCTGGCCGGCTCGGCGGGGTCGTCGCCGCTCGCCGGCCATGTGGCGGCCACTGCCGGCCACTGCCGGCCGCGACAGTGCCCTTGTCGTGACGCCCGTGGAGCATCTCCGGTGCAGCAGCTTAAACTTCAAAAATTTGAACTACACATCAAAAAGTGCAAATACAAAAGTTGGAGTTTGAAACATGGGACACAACTTTCTTTTTGGGATAAACCTGAAATTCCAAACTTTTCAGGCTCAAACAGTCCATTTCCAAACAGGCGTTCAGCACGGTTTTTCGAGTTTTTGAGGGGCTTAACTGCAAAATTTGGAAAAGTTCCCAACAGTGACTAGGCCTTATTTGTGATGAAAAACAACTTTTATTTTTCGAGATTTTTAAGTTTAGTAAAAAATTCTTGAGATTTCAGTTGGGTGTCAAAAAGGCCTTTGTTTTGAATTTAAATATGAATTTTTGATCAATTTTTGTGTGCTACCCCATTGCTCCCCTTTAATTCTGTTTTGATTGTGTTTTTAGAGTACTTAACATTAGGGATGTCACAATTTTGATTTTGAGCCAAACACGAAAGTTGTAGGGTACGAAGTTTCCAAGCTACTGACCGAATTGGAGCATCTAAATTGGGATATACGATTTTTCTTCCAAAACTGCTTGCTGATATGTTGTCCTTACACAGTAAACTTTATTATATTGCCATGTTCTATATTGTCATTGATTTATGCAAGCGTATGAAATGTGGCTAATACAAGTACCTACTACATATGGCTATCACTCACAGCGGTCATGATGCTAGCGGTTCCAACGCCAACCAGCAAGGGCAGGAAGGGCAACAGGCACCACCACCGCCACCGCCACAACCCCCAACGTGGCAGCAGTTGTACGCCACCCAAACGGAGGTCCTCCGTAATTTGCAGCAGCAACAATAGATGATGGAGCAGCAAATGCAGCAGCAGCAGGGTGGTCATCATGCTCCTCCATCCCAAGTGGCCCGGTATGAGGATTTCTTGGCTATTCACCCTCCGGTGTTTTCAAGAGCCGAGGAGCCCTTGGAAGCGGATGCATGGATTCAGGCCATCGAATCCAAATTCTCCATCCTGGCTAGACCTTGTACTCCAAACCGCAAGGTGGTTTTTGCAGCACAGCAGCTCCGTGGCACAGCTCTCCTATGGTGGGAGAACTATCTGGCTCTTCAGCAGGAGAACCTTGTCATTGAGTGGGAGGAATTCAAGACTGCTTTCAAGGCACACCATATTCCTGCTGGTCTTGTTGAGAGGAAGCTAAATGAGTTCCTGGCTCTGACTTAGGGAACCCGCGCGGTGCTCTAGTACTCCCAGGCCTTCAATGGTCTGTGTCCTTATGCGGGCCATCATGCTGATTCAAATGAAAAGAAGATGGAACGGTTCCGTCGAGGCCTTAATTCCAAGCTCAATGCACAGTTGACCATTACACGAGTTGCCACTTATGGTGAGCTTGTGAACATTGCCATTACCCAGGAAGACGCCAACTTGGCTCATAAGGCCCAGAAGAAAAGAAAGGCTCCTGCTGCCACTTCAAGTGGGCAAACTCAGAGGTTCCGCTTGGTTCCACTGGCTGCACCGCAGGGACAGCAGAGGACACCACAGGGTGGACGTTCGGTTGCCAGGCCACCACAGCAGGGTGCACCTCGTTTCCCTCAACCGCCGCAGCAACAATAGGTGCCTAGGCAAAATGTGCAACAGCCGCTTCGTCCTGGGGGTGGCCACTCATGCTTCAAGTGTGGCAGTAGCAGCCATTTCATCAAGGACTGCCCACAGAACAAGCCTCAGAATCAGCACCCTGGGAACCAACAAAACAAGGACAAGCAACAGCGAGTCCAAGTCAGGCAGGGAAGGCTCAACTACACCACCCTGACTGATCTACCTGAGGGAGCACCGGACATGACTGGTATCTTTCCTATCCACAACCAACCTGCTGTCATATTGTTTGATTCGGGGGCCACACATAGTTTCATAAGCACGGGATTTAATACAAAATGTGGCTTAAAATCATATCACACCAAATCAGCATATGTGATATCAAGAGCGGGAGGTAAAATAGCATCCAACCAAGTCACTCGAAAAGTACCAATCAAGCTGGGTAGTAAACTTTTTCCTACTCATCTGATTCTACTAGGATTGGAAGGAATTGATATTGTTTTGGGGGCAAATTGGATGACTCAACATAAGGTTATGCTAGATGTTGTCGAAAGGGTTGTGGAAACAAACTCGCCATCACATGGGCCTAGTGCACTTTATTTGCCACACCGGAAATGCGCCAATGCTTGTGCCTATACCATGGTAGAAACACAACAAAAAGACATTCCGGTGGTATGTGAGTATGCCGATGTTTTTCCGGATGACTTACCTGGGATGCCGCCGGATAGGGACATTGAGTTTGTGATTGAAAACCAGGCACAACACCTATATCAAAGAGACCCTATAGAATGCCACTCAATGAGTTGGCTGAATTAAAAATTCAACTTCAAGAATTGTTAGACAAGGGTTTCATCCGTCCTAGTGTGTCACCATAGGGTTGTCCGGCTATTTTTGTGAAGAAGAAGGACCACTCCTTAAGGTTGTGTATTGACTACCGGCCTCTTAATGCGGTGACTATCAAAAACAAGTATCCACTTCCCTGCATTGATGTCCTTTTTGATCAACTAGTTGGCGCTAGAGTGTTTTCTAAGATTGATCTTCGCTCTGGTTATCACAAAATAAAAATTCGTCCTTGTGACATTCCCAAGACTGCCTTTTCTACCCGCTACGGACTTTATGAATACTTGGTCATGTCATTTGGGCTCACAAATGCCCCAACCTACTTCATGTACCTCATGAATTCGGTTTTCATGTCCGAGCTTGACAAGTGTGGTGGTCTTTATTGATGACATTCTCATATACTCAAAGAATGAGGAAGAGCATGACTAACACCTTCGCATTGTTCTTCAAAGGTTGAGAGATCATCAACTCTACGCCAAGTTCTCCAAATGTGAATTATGGCTAGAAAGTGTGAAATTCTTGGGTCATACGGTTTCCAAGGATGGCATATCTGTGGATCCAACCAGGGTACAAGAGGTGATGGATTGGCAGCCGCCTACCTCTGTCTATGAGATTCAAAGTTTTCTAGGTCTAGTCGATTACTATTGCCGCTTCATTCTGGATTTCTCTCGGATTGCTAAACCCATGACCGAACTCTTAAAGAAGGGAGTCAAATTTGAGTGGAGTGACAAATGTGAAGAAGTTTTCCACACCTTGAGAAAAAATTTAACTTCTGCCCCAGTCTTAGCTCAACCCGACAGCACCAAGCCCTATGATGTCTATTGTGATCCTTCAGGCACCAGACTTGGTTGTGTTCTTATGCAAGAAAATCGGGTCATTGCTTATGCTTCTCGAGCACTCCGACCGCATGAGCAAAATTACCCTACTCATGATCTTGAGTTGGCAGCGGTTATTCATGCTCTCAAGATTTGGAGACACTACCTAATGGGTGTTCCATGCAATATATACACCGACCACAAAAGCCTCAAATATATCTTCACTCAGGCACATTTGAATAGGAGGCAGCGAAGGTGGTTGGAGTTGGCTAAGGACTATGATCTTGATGTGCATTATCACCCCAGGAAGGCCAATGTGGTTGCGGATGCTCTAAGCCACAAGGCTCGTTGTCACTGCCTTTCCGTGGAGTCCTATTCTGACACCCTATGCCATGAAATGGCAAAGCTCAACTTGGAGATTGTTCCCCACGGGTACTTCCATCATATCTCTGTCGAACCAACTTTACACGACCAAATTGTCATGGCTCAACTATATGATGCAAGCATTAAAATTCTAAAGAGAAAACTGGCAAAGGGTAAAGCAAAATATAAGTGCTTCTGGCTGGATGGGCAAGAAGTGATGTGGTTTGGACATCGGATAGTGGTGCCCAAGAACGTCGAGCTCCGAAGGAAAATTATGGATGAAGCTCATCTTTCAAAATTTTCTATTCATCCCAGGAATACCAAAATGTACCAAGACCTTAAACAAAACTTTTGGTGGACTAGGATGAAGCGGGAAATTACCAAATATGTTCCGGAATGTGACACGTGTCAGCGGGTAAAGGCTAGCCACTTGAAAGTAGCAGGTACTCTTCAACCTCTACCTATACCCTCATGGAAGTAGGACGATATAAGCATGGATTTCATTGTTGGGCTTCCCCGAACCTCTCGGGGGCATGATTCCATTTGGGTTATTGTGGACCGACTCACCAAGACCATGCATCTCATTCCAGTCAAGACAACCTATACCGCCATGAAGTATACTGAAATCTATCTGGAATGGATCATTTGTTTACATGGGGTACCCAAAAAAAAATTTCAGATCGTGGTACACAACTCATGGCAGGATTTTGGGAACAATCGCAACTGTCCCTAGCCACCAAACTGATCCGAAGCTCAGCTTGCCACCCTCAAACCGATGGACAGATGGAAAGAGTAAATCAAATCCTTGAAGATATGATTCAAGCTTGTGTTATTCATTATGAGAAGAATTAGGAGAAATGTTTATCTCTGGCTGAATTCTCTTATAACAACAGCTACCAAGCAAGTTTAAAAATGGCACCCTTCGAAGCCTTATATGGTAGAAGGTGTCGGACACCGTTGTGTTGGTCTCAGGCGGGTGAGCGATACACATATGGCCCTGACCTTGTGAAAGAAGCAGAGGAAAAGGTTAGGATCATCCGTGAAAACCTAAAGACCGCACAATCTTGACAAAAGAGTTACTTTGATCAAAGACGGAAGCCCCTTCAGTTTGAAGTCGGCGATCATGTGTATCTCAAGGTTTCCCCAACCAAGGGTGTACAAAGATTTGGGTTAAAAGGAAAACTTGCACCTCACTACATTGGTCCATACGAAATCACCCAACAATGTGGACCGGTTGCGTATCGTGTGAGGCTTCCAGAGAAGCTCTCGGCCGTGCACAATGTTTTCCATGTCTCCCAACTCAAAAAGTGCCTTCGTGTTCCGAGCGAGGTTATTGAGCAAGAGGAACTCTCGGTTGAAACGGATCTTTCTTACGACGAGCATCCTATCAAGATCCTCGACGAGAAAGAGAGAAAGACTCGAAGAAAGGAAATTAAAATGTATAAAATTCAGTGGAGTCATCACAATAAAGAAGAAGCAACATGGGAAACTGAAGAGTATCTTAAAAAGAACTTCCCCGACTTCATTCCTAAGACCAAGGTACCTTCTTCCCACATTGTCCTTAAAGCACAATCGAATCTCGGGACGAGATTCTCTTTAAGAGGGGTAAGTTGTGACATCCCTAAAGTTTAAACCAAAAAAATACAGTACAAACAGGGTTAAAGCAAAAAGGAATGGAAGTACACTTAAAATTGGGTTTCAAAATTCAAAGTTGAATTCAAAACGCTGATTTGACACCCAGCTGAGATCTCGAAACTTTTCTACTAAAATTGAAAATCTCCAAAAATATAAGTTGTTTGTCATCCCAAATAAGGCCTAGTTACTGTTTAGAACTTTTTCAAATTTTGTAGTTAAGCCCCTCAAAAACCCTAAAAACCATGCATAACACATTTTCAAACATAGCTTGTTTGAGCTTGAAAAATTCGTATTTTAAAGTTCTTCCCAAAATGGAAGCTATGTCCCATCTTTCAAACTCCAACTTTTGTTTTTGCATTTTTTAATGTCCAGTTCAAATTTTTGGAGAAAAAGGGGCCAAGAGCAAGAAGCTCCCCGGGCGTCCCGACAGCAGCCCGGGCATGCTCTGCCCCAGGCCGCCAGCGGCCGCCACGTGGCCGGCGAGCGGTGGTGATCCCTTCTGGCCGGCCAAACCCCCTGCAGCCACGTCCCACCTCCCCACGCACACGCCAGCCCCATTGTCCGGTAAAGTCGCGCGCTTTCCACACCCTATCAGCCTCGCCGCTCGGCGCGCCATCATGGCAGGCAGAGCCCCGCGACCGGCAGCCGCGCCGCGCCTGCCCAAGGCCGCTCGACCTGCCCTTTCGCCAAACCACACGCTCGCAGCAGCTGTTGGAGCATCCGACATCACGCACGTGAGGATCTCTGGCCCACAACCCCCTTCGCTCGATCTGCCCGAGCTGTCAGAGGCGTCAATGGTAACCCCGATGACCCGAGCACGCATACGTGCGTCCCGAGCAAACCCAGTCGCCTCTAGCTCGCTCCAAGGCTCCGCCAAGTGACCTTGCTTCCTTCCTCAGCCAGCGACACCACCATTCTCCTTCCTCCGTGCGCCTGAGTCTTTCTTCCACCTCCGAACGCGAAGAACAGCGCTCGAGCGCCTTGCAGCCGCCCGCCAAATCGACCACTTTCCCCTCCATGGATTCCCAATCCGCCGCACTCGAAGCTCACTCACCCTCTTAGCTAGCCCCTCGAGCAAATCTCAGCGAGAATTGTGAAGCCCTCACCGGGAATCGAAGGATTCCCTTGCCGCTCCGCCATTACCGCCACCAAGCTCCACCTCGATGTCAAGCCCCATCCTCCGGCCATCCCATCGCCGCCAAGTCCCACGACGAGCTCTGCCTCATCCCGGTGAAGCTCTCACGCCACCCTCCTCGACCCCAGCTGCCTGCTGCCGACGTCGCCGGAGCACGCTGTTCCGCCGCGCAACATCAACAAGCCGCACCGCCCCACCTCCATCCACGAAACCGCTCCCAATCGACACGCGGTGAGCTACTCATCACCCCCGCCCAGTTTCCTGGCTCCCCCCGCCATTTCCTCGCCGGAATCTGGCCTCCGGCAGCTCGGACCCCATCGCGTTCCCCTTTTTAGTTCTAGGGTCCTCCGTGTAAGATTCAAGGGCTGTTTCTTAAGGTTTTAAAAGATCTAGGGTTCCCGGCGTAAAAAGATTCTTTAGATCTAGTTTAAATTTCTGAGATCTTCTAAAATTCGTTAAAAATTGTAGAAAAATCAAAAAAATACATAAAAATACTCCCTGGACTCGCGAGATTGTAAACTCTAATCTCATGTTTGCATGTATATGCTTTTGGTGAACGGTTTTTGAATTAAAATTCAAACTCAGTTTGTAGAGTTTTGTGCACCATTTCAAATCCTGTGCTCCTTTGGATGTTGTTTGTGTGGTCCGTAGTAGCCCTATGTCCAAAGGAGACCTAAAAATATTGTCTGTAGCATCAGTTATGAATTGTTTAGTGATTTGTCCTAGCTTAGTTCTAGATTTATTAAAAGTAATTCATGTAGTCAAAAATCACCAACTTCCACCAGAGGTCTAGAAACTTGTTGGCACTTGATAGAAAAATGCTAAACTTAATTTTTGACCCTGTTTAGGCTATCAAATAAATAGATACAGGCTTTTGGTTTGGTAATTATTTGGGACTGTTCAAGTGGTATTTTTAGCTACCACTTGCCCAAAGCTCTTCTTTTGTTCATGACTAGAACTGGTAGGGAAATCTTCTGTTTTGGAAGTATTTTTGATTTTATATGAATTAATCTTGACTCTTTGAGCAGTAACTTGTACTATTTTTAGTAAATTATGTACAGCTCGGTTTTAGCTAAATTTTGGGTTGAGCTTAGCTCTTATACTCCTGTAGCTGTCATAAAGTTCGTAGATAAAAAGGATGAATAGAAACATAGAAACAAAAACAAGAAGGAACTAGAGTAAATTTTGTTTTCATAAAAGGATATAGATCACTTTTGATAATTGAAGCAAATAGGGTGCATGTGAAGTTTAAATTACAGAACTGAACTTTTGCATAAGAAATAATAGTTTAATTGTTTTATGTGTGTACATAGTCACCATCAAATGAGATTTAAGCCTAGCATCCCTTCTCTATTCTTGTGAAGAAAAGAATTGTACACTTTAGTGTCTAGGTGAATATGGCCTTCAAGTGCCTTTGCTTTAGACCTAAAAATTGCAGCAACACTTCAACTTGCGGATCTCATGTAGAAGGCATCCTCGACAACGTCATCGTGATTGACTCGGAGTCTAACGTCGGTGTAGCTCAAGAAGGCAAGCCTCGGATCATAACCTAACCTTAAAGTTTATGCAACTATGAATTATCTATGTTTGTGCATTTACGTTTCAAGGAGTTGTTTGAATACCCTAGTTGCATAATTTTAGTACCTATGTCTTGAAATACTAGTATGATAGGGTCGGTAGTGCAATGCTTTAGGACCGTTACAAGTCGAGTGATTTCCTGTCACCCGCGAGATATAGGAGTTGCTTGTCTTTACTTATGTTGGAATCATAAGGATGGACGGGCGGGATGGTATGTGTAGATCTCCCGTCCGTGTATGATAATTGGATTAAGGTCGAAACGTGTGCTTCTGTGTGTCAAGTTTTTTAACGTACCACGCACATGCGGACCTATGGGAACCGGTAAGCACGGTACCGGATTGATGCAGCTAGGACCGATAGCCATTTTTCCTTGGAAATGTTTTTCCCTTGTAGTACACAAGTGGTTACAAGCGTGAGATCGGGCCGGCGTAAGTCCGCGTGTATCCGATAACCTTGTATCCTAAGGGAATGGACCCGACGTCGTTAGTGTTTGTGCCTTTTCTAGCAAGCATTATCCGTGTGTGTTGGGTTTCCCTAGCCAGGTAGTGAAATTCGGTTTGAACTGTCCGATTCTCGCGGTTCATGAGACTGCTTGACCACTGTGCTACATTGTGTAACAAGTGAAACTATGAGGATGATGAACTTATTGATTGTAGTAAATAGTATTGCACCACTTGTATGCTTAGAAAGTTGCTCAACTAGAATGGTTAAAAGTACTAGAACCTGGTGCTAAAATGATGAAATTAAGGATCCACCCTTAGCTGGTTTCTGGCAAAACAAACCCACCAGCCAAAAGCCTCTCATGTCTAGGAGTCGGTGATGTAGTTTTCACCCGACGGGTAAGCCTTGCTGAGTATTAGTATACTCAGCCTTGCTTATGTGTGACATCCCTGAATTTAGCACCTATAAAACACACTAAAAACAGGATCAAAGGGGTAGCATTGGTTGTAGCACACTTGATTTGAATTTAAATTCGAAATTTGAATTTCAATAAGGCCTTTTTGACATCCAACTGAAATCTCAAGAATTTTGTACTAAACTTGAAAATCTCCAAAAATAAAAGTTGTTTTTCATCACAAATAAGGCCTAGTCACTGTTGGGAACTTTTTCAAATTTTGCAGTTAAGCCCCTCAAAAACTCAAAAAACATTTCTGAATGCCTGTTTGAAATTGGTTTGTTTGAGCTTGAAAAATTTGAAATTTCAGGTTCACACCAAAAAGAAAGTTGTGTCCCACGTCTCAAACTCCAACTTTTATTTTTACACTTTTCAACATTCAGTTCAAATTTTTGGAGAAAATTCGAAAAAAGCAAAGGAGCTCCACGGGAGCTGCCAGCTCACCCCTGGCGCGCTCTGCTCCGGCCGGAGTCCGGCCGCCACATGCCCGGCGTGCGGCGGAGACCACGCCAGGCCGGCCGAGCCGCGGCGGCGTATAGCACTTGTCCTCGCGCGGGTGTCTGGCCTCTCGCACGGTCACATCGCGGACTGCGGCGTCCCTGCTGCCTCACGCCGCGGAGCGCCATGATGGCGAGTGAGCTCGGCCACTGGCCGCAGCCGCGCGCACGCCGTGCAGCGCCGTCCCGCGGCCGAGATTCTCGCTCGCGATGCGCCAAGGCTCCTGCTGCGTATCTCCTCTCCCCCACGCCACAATCCGCAGAGCCCAATCGAGCCGCGCGCTGCCCGAGCTCGCGCTCACTCATGGCGGTCTGCTCGCGCCGAGCCGTGCACGCGAACGACCCTGGGCAGCTCAGTCCGTTTTTGCGTGCTCCAACACTTCCCCAAGCTGCCTTGTAACTTCCCCTCAGCCCACACCCTGCCATTCCTCCTCCCCGCGCTCACGCACTTCATCTTCAACCTCCAGCCGCGCGGACCGAGCTTGAGTGTCAGGCAAAATTCGTCCTCGTCTCTCCACCATTCTCAAATTCCTCACACACAGAGCTAGACCACTTCCCTAGCTTCCATTTCCCCCACTTCTCTCGAGCTTTCCCCAACTCTCCGGCGGGAAATTGGATTTTCCCCCAAATCCCCATTTCCGGCTGCCGGAGCACCTCCACGTCGAGCGCCCACTTCGAGCCATCCCCAAGGTCAACCGAGCATCCCAACAGCTCCATCGAGTCCCACTGGTGCTCACAGGCCCCTCAAACCCCGGTGACAGCCACCAACCTTGCCGGAATCGAAGCCGCAGCGGCCGCACCGCCACCGCACGTCACCGGCGACCCCCGAGCCTCCTCCGGCCTCCCAATCGCCACCATTCGACTCGTGGTGAGCTGCTGGTTCTTTTCCCCCACCTCTCCGACCTCCTCCCGCCGTCGTTTGGCCGGCGCAATGCCGTCGACGAGTCGAGGACTTAACTTCATCATCTTCCTTTTCACAGGGCTCCCAGTGAAAGAAGGCAGGAACCTGTTCGCGAAGTTTTCAAAAGTTTCAAGGGTCGCAGCGTAAAAAGATTCTTAAGGTTTAATCCATTTTCCCGAAATCTTGTAAAATCCACAAAAAATCATACAAAAATCCAAAAAATGCACAAAAATACTCTCTGGACTCGTGAGATTCTAAACTCCAATCTCATGTTAGCATGTATATACTTTTGGTGAACCGTTTTTGAATTAAAATTCAAACTGTGAATTCAGAAACTTGTGCACCATTTCATAGCCTGAGCTCCTCCAGAGCTGAACTTTGGATATGTTGTTTGTAGTGACATTAGACACCTTGTGTCCAAAGGAGACCTAAAGATATGGACTGTAGCTCCAGTTACGATTTATTTTGTGATTCCTGTCTTAGTTTAGTCCTGCAATTATTAAAAATAATCCATGCATCCAAAAATCACCATTTTTATCCAGAGGTCTAAGAACTTGTTAGCACATGTGGTAAAAATGCTAAACTTAATTTTTGACCCTGTTTAGACTAGCAAATAAATAGATGTGGGTTTTCGGATAGAAAATTTTTTGAGGACTGTGCAAGGGTTATTTTGAGCCACCACTTGGTCAGAGCCTTTCTTTCTCTTGTGAGTAGCTCTGGTAGAAAAATTATCTGATTTGAAGGTATTTTCAATTTTATATGAATTTATCTTATTTCATTAAGCAGCAGTTTATACTATTTTTAATAAATTCTGTGTAGCTCAATTTTAGCTAAATTTTGGAGTGAGCCTAACTCTTATACTCCAGTAGCTGTCATAAAGATTGTAGATAAAAAGGATGAACAGAAACAGAGAAACAAAAATGAGAAGGAACTAGAGTAGAATTGAGTTTATAAAAAAGAAATAGATCAGTTTGTTTAATTAATTAAATATGGAGCATGTGAAATCTAAATTTTAGAACTGCACACTTGCTTAAAAATAACAAGTTGAAATGTTGTATATGTGTACACAATCACCATCATGAGACACAAAAATTTTCACAGCCCTCCTCTAATTTGGTGAAGGAAAAAGTGGTACACTAGCATGTCTAGGTGAATATGGCCTTCAAGGCCTTGGTTTTAGATCACTTATGCAGCCATTATAAAGTTATGCATCTCATGTAGAATGCGCTTTTGCTGACGGCATCTACCACCTCATCCCCGCCGACGAAGAAGGAGTCCCCGAGAGCGGTTCCAACGAAGTCGCGGTCGACCCGGAGCCTAACAGTCAGCTAGCTCAAGAAGGCAAGCCCCGGAGCATGACCTAACTTTCAATTCGTGCAACTATGTATTTATTTATGCTTGTGCATTTACGTTCTAGGTGTTTTTTGAATACCTTAGTTGCATGATTCTAGTACCTATGACTTGGAATACTAGTATGTTAAGACCGATAGAGCAATTCCTTTAAGACCGTTACAAGTCGAGTGATTTCCTGTCACTCGCGAGATATAGGAGTTGCTTGTCTTTAGTTATGTTGGAATCATAAGGATGGATGGGCGGGATGGTATGTGTAGATCTCTTGTCCGTGTATGATAATTGGATTAATGTCGAAACGTGTGGTTCTGTGTGTCAAGTTTTTGAACGTACCACATGCATGCCGACCTATGGGAATCGGTAAGCCCGGTACCAGATTGAAGCAGCTAGGACCGATAGCCATCTCTCCTTGGAAACATTATGTTTCCCTTGCTGTACACATGTGGATATATGCGTGATGCCGTGAGTGAGGCGGTAAACCTTTATCCTAAGGGAATGGACCCAGTGCCGAATTGTGGATTGATGGGAAAGGTTGGGAAGTGCTTGTACCTTTTATAGCAAGCATTATCCGTGTGTGTTGGGTTTCCCCTGGCCAGGTAGCAAAATTCGGTTCAAACTGTCCGCTTCTCGCGGTTAATGAGACTGCTTGACCGCTGTGCTGCATTGAGTAACAAGTGGAACTATGAGGATGATGAACTTGTTGTATGTATTAAATTGTATTGCACCACTTGTATGCTTAGAGAGGATGCTAATCTAGAATGGTGAACTCTACTAGAATTTGATGCTAAAATCATGAAAGTAAGGATCCACTCTTAGTTGTCTTTTTGGCAAACAAACCCACCAGCCAAAAGCCCTCATGTCTAGAAGTCGGTGATGTAGTTTTCACCCGACGGGTAAGCCTTGCTGAGTATTAGTATACTCAACCTTGCTTGTGGCTATTATTTTAGGTACTGTGATTGTCAGCGATTTATGCTGACTAGGTTCTCGAGGGGGTGCCCCGAGAGAAGGGTTTAGGGAGAAGTCGTCGAGAATCTAGAGCCGAAGGTGACAAGAGACGGTTTAGACAGGTTCGGGTCGCCGGAGCGTAATACCCTACGTCCTGTATGGTGTATCTTGTATTGATGAGATTGTTTTGAGGGGGTCCCTGCCTCCCCTTATATAGTCCGGAGGGCAGGGTTACATGGGAACCGTATTGAACTAGGAGACTTTTACAAGTTTATCTCTAATTCCCAAATACAGTCTATCCAAACCGACTAGGACTAATCCTTGTCTTGTACGTGGGCCGGCCCATAGGATGGGCCGCAAGGGTTGTTTAGTCCGTCAGGACTCTACACCCACAAGCCCCCGAGCACCTTATCTCCTGAAGAACAGCCTTGTTGAAAGTACAGAGTTCTTTGAGGTCCTCCAGAGTTCTTTTGGAATCCGCCAAGGTTCTTTAAGTCCCACAGGGTTCTTTGATCTTGGAAGTTGCAACCATGCTGTTCAATAGGTAATGATGTGCTCATAAGTCTTCTCGAAGTTCGGATTGGTGCGCACCGACTAGGTGCGCCCAATTGGGCAGCCCCCGAGCCTCGTTTATCTTTGAAGAAGAAATTCGAGGCTCTTTCGAAGTCCGAACCAAAAGAGAATCAATTTCCGAAGAAACCCGAATTCTTTTAGAATTCTTCATAAATTTATCAACTGAAGCCGAAAATTCTCAGAAAATATTTCCTGAAAATATGTCCATAGCCCCCGAGCCTAAATTTGAACGAATTCAAATATAGGATCAAGAAAGGACGAAAATTGAAAATTACCGAAGTAACGCTTCGAAAAGCCCATATAAACCGTCCGCGACCCTTTGTATCCGTACGCCTTTCGCAAAACAGATCTAGGGTTTGCGACAGTTGCTGTTCTCGCAATCCAGAGACCGCGCAGAAGCATCCACAGCCTCCCCCAACCTAGATCCAATCCACACCAAATCGCGAAAGATCCCAATGGCCGGTGGTGAAGGATCCAGCCGAGGCAAAGGCTCGAAGAGGAAGGCGGAAGCCATGAAAGAGGACATTACGACCGAGAAGGCAGCATCCACGGGAGACATGCCGATCATCGAAGATCCAATCAGTGACTGGCAAACCAGTAATCTGAAGGAGAAGCATATCAAGGCCCTGGAAGCAGATGGATTCTTGGCAGCTCAAGAAATCATCGGTGGAGAAGCACACACGGGCATGAATATCCTACCGAAGATACCGAGGAAATCACGGTATGGAAGGCATTTTATGAAGTTGGTTTTGGTATGCCAACCTGCGATTTTTTCCGCCGTGTGCTGCAATTTTATGGGATAGAATTGTGTCATCTGAATCCCAACTCCATCTTGAATTTATCCATCTACATCCATCTGTGTGAGGCATTCCTTGGGATAGACCCCCATTTTGCACTGTTCTGCCATCTGTTTAGGGTGAAGACCTCAAGCGGACCATTGCAAGTGGTGGGGAAAGTAGTCATCCAGTTCCGTCAGGGCATGAGGCCAGTTTATTTGGATTATACAACCAAGGAAAGCCTCAAGGACTGGCAGAAGGAATGGTTCTACGCATGGAACCACCAGCCACAGCTACAGAGCCGCTCAGGAAATCCTCCAGTAGTGAAACCATTCTGGAGCGAAACAGTGGGAGTGAATCAAGCAATGCAAATCCCTGAGCTGCTCAATATGATTAGAGATCTGAAGGCACAAGGGCTGACAGGAGCCATGGTATATCGGTCATTCCTGCTGAGGAGGATCCAACCGTGCAGACAACGCTGTAACCCAGGGTACTTGTACCCTGGGGAAACAGACCCCTCAAGGAATGCCACCGGAGATATGTCAGACAAGAGGATAAACCAACTCTTGAAGAAATTTCTGGTGGTCACCGACGAACAATTTCCAGAAATAATGGAAGTTTCTGCAATTACCATGACACCTGAGGTAAAATCCTTGTCTGAAAGCAATATATCGCCTTATTGTTGAAAATATAATATAAACTAATGTCTTGATCATCACAGTATGAAGCCAGGCGCGCACTGTATGTGAGTCTGCCGCCCCTGGACCCAACCAACACTGAAGAAGCAGCGTTGCTGGCACGCTGTGTGGATCCGGGGGTAAGAGATCAAGTACACATACAAACTGCAATTGAAGATCCTAACGAGCCAATGGTAAAACTTGAACCACAGGTCCCTGAAGAACCCCAAGCCAAACCAGGAGCAACCTCCAGGGGAGCTAAAAGGTCCAAGAGACCAGCACCAACAGAGCCAGCAGTGCCTGTGCCCAAGAGAGCGCGTACACTGCCCAAGCCCCGATCCAGGACCATCCCAGAGGAGAGGGCAAAGGTATCCCCACAACCCAAGACATCATCTTCAGTGGGGATATCTATTGGAGAAATTGGAACCAGCATGCCGCAGCAAGGCAGCTCTGCTCGACAACCATTATCTGATGAAGAGATCCTGCACAACATCTTCAACCCTGTCTCCGCGCCATTTATAAGGACAACGCCAATAGTGGAAGAACCCTGTCTAGCAGGACCGTCGGCGCCGGAACAGGAAGTTGAAGAAGAGTTCACCTTGGGGGAGCCAGAGATCCCCATGCGGCCCTCCACCATGTAAGTATCTCGTTAAGCAGTACAAAATTTACCTTTGTAATATACTGTTGTGACTAACAAATATTATTGTTCCAGAGTTGAAGAAACCCCAGCGATAACCAGGGAAGAACCCTCGGTTGATCATGCAGCTGTAGAACCAGAGGCCGCAGTGCCCGAAGAACCCAGGGTAGTACCAGAAACAACCCTACCGGAGGTTCAAACAGCTGTGCCATCAGACCCGCCAGCACCAGAAGGAGCACAAGTTGAAGAAACAGTTACTGAGGTGCTGGCGGACATTGAACAACTGGTCACTCAGGCGGTGATTGAAGAATCAGAACTGGAACGCCGTGACCAGTCCTTTGCGGAGCCCCCGAGCGTCATGGAAACAACCCAGGCCGGGGCGGAAGCAGAGTGCTCAAGGGGGAAACAAACTGAAGCAACAACCCAAGAGCAAAGGATTGAAGAGATCCCCAGAGTACCTAGGGGTACTGGAGCCGAAGAAGAGGTTGGTAGCTTCCGCATCGGGAGCTATAACCCAATGCTCAATCCAAATCCGCAAGGCTTCGAATACATATTGGACGCGGAGGAGGATGAGCAACATATTGACAGGGGATTATACCACGCCGAGAGGGCAGTAGCCTACTTCAAGGTCAGTGAATCAACCCTGTTCTTGTAGTGCTTGTCGGAGCATATCTCATGATAACTGTTTTGCAGGCTGTCGGCGAGGCATCAAGGAAGAAAACCGAATATCTCCACAACATCTCCTTGATGCACGCCAAGGCGGACCGTCTCCAGAAGGAGCTGGAGCGTGAGCGTGAAGACCGTAAACTCCAGGAGGCGGAAGACGCCGACATGATCCGAACCTTGCATCTGCGAACCAAGGACTTGGCCGCGGAGAAGGAGGACATGAAGAAGAAGCTTGCAACGGCAAAAGCAGAGCTCAAAGGTACTCTGTTGCTACCGAAACCTTGTAACGAATTTTCCGTTGCCTTTGTTGAATAACAACTCTGTAATTGTCTTGTGTGAGCAGGGGTACAACAGCAGCTCTCAACAGCCCAGAGCAAGATGACGGATTGGTCCAACCTGGCCAACCGTCACGAAGAAGCGTTGAAGACCCTCTCTGCCGAACATGAGGGCATCAAAGAAGAACTCAGAGTGGCGGTCAAACAACGCAAGGATGCTGACGCGCAGTTACTTCAAGTCCTCGAGCAGCAAAAGAAGCTTGCCAAGGACCTGGAGGATGCTCGCGAGGAGAAGAATCAGCTATCCAAGGAGCTCGTCCAAGCACAGAAGCATCTCGCAGACAAGAAGGTGCTGGACGAGAAGCTTGAACAGGCCACCAGGAGAATGTCAGAGCTGGAAGAGACCTTGCGGCTGATGAAGAAGTCTGACGACGACCTGGCCGAAGCCTTAAACCGGATATCACTGCTAGAGAAGGCAGCGAACCCGGTGGTGAAAGCCTTGGTCCCAGAAGACCCTGCATCGCCGCTATCATTCCTGGAGCGCCTGAAGGCCATGCCAAGACAACTGAAGGCGTACATCAAGAGATCCTCAAAAGCTTGTCTTGTGCATGTCCTTGCTGTAATTAGATCCAGGTACCCTGAAGTGGACATAGGCAAACTAGTAGAAGGCGCAGAGCCGAACTGTACCGAAGCCGCCTTCAGGGACCTGAAGCAAGAGGCCGAGCCAGTTGCAGAAGCAATTGCTCAGAGCCTTAGGCTGTAATTTTGAACAAATGTTATTGTAATATAAGTATTATGCAATGTAATATATTATTGCCATGTTATGAAGATAAACCAAAAATTTCTATGAATTCCCGGGTTGTCTCTGTGTCGCTGACCAGGACTTAGTCAAAATGTACATTGCGTAGATTTTAACTTGTGAAAAGCAGCCCTGTAAAGGACCCGAAGGAACCCAGGGAGATTTCTTATAGCATAAGCTATCTAGTAGAATGTACCCCAGGAGGATACTTGGGAGCTAACTGTATATGGTATGCCGAAGCAAGAACCCAGTAAGACCCACGGAGCGGCAGCTTTAAGCTGGAAAATATCGAAGGATAACGAAATTGAAGGAACGGATCCGTTCTTGGCCCCGAAGGAACCCGGATAGACCTCAGCTATGAGCTCCGAATGCATGAAGAAGAAACTGTCCGAGTCTAAAAAGAACACAGAAGTTTTTTGAATAATATCCGAAGACAAAATAAACAACCCAGTAAAGGGAGCTTTATTGAAATATATCGCGTTGCCGAAACAACGGTACAAAAGAACATGTAATGCCGAAGTAATTAGTTCATGTATTGCCGGGGCAATGTTTACGGAAGAACTCTGGATTCCGAAGCAATTGGTTCTTACGATGCCGAAGCATTGTTGCAGTGAAGAAGCTACGCGTAGAATTTGCGTAAATGCTCTATGTTCCAAGGATTGGGTAGTTCTACACCCTCTTCTGTTTGAAGTCTGTAGGTGCCTGGTTTGAGGACCTTGGAAACAATAAATGGACCATCCCAAGGGGAAGTAAGCTTGGAATGACCGACTGTATTCTGGATTCGGCGTAACACCAAGTCTCCAATTTGGAATGATCTGGTCTTCACATTTTTGTCATGGAATCTGCGGAGTCCCTGAAGATACGCAGCGTTGTGTAACAAAGCTGCCAGTCGTACTTCTTTAGCCGTATCAACTTCTAGCATCCGTTGTTCGTCCGCCATGGCTTCTTGGAATTCCTCAACGCGAGGAGCACCGTGCATGACGTCAACAGGTAGAACAGCCTCTGATCCATACACCAGGAAGAAGGGAGATTGTCCTGTAGCTTTGCTGGGTTGAGATCGTAGGCCCCAGACAACTGGAAAGAGTTCTTTCATCCACCGGCCCTCTGCTTTCTTCAGGGTTCGTTCCATGCGAGCCTTAAGTCCATCAAGGAGCATGCCATTGGCTCTTTCAACTTGTCCGTTGGCACGAGGATGAGCGACAGAGGCATAGGATACCTCGATGCTACGGTCTTCACAGTAGTCCCAGAACTTGTTGCCTGTGAAGGTGGTACCCAAATCTGTGATAATTTGGTGTGGTATCCCAAAGCGAAGAATCAACTCTTGGAGAAATTGGACTGCTTTCTCAGAGGTTGGTTTTACAACCGGAAAGACTTCTATCCACTTTGTAAATTTGTCAATGGCGACGAAACAATATTCAAATCAACCAGGTGCCCTGGTTAGTTTCCCAATCTTATCAAGCCCCCAGCATGCAAATGGCCATGACGGAGGTATCAATTTGATCTTGTGAGCAGGCTGATGTGAATGATGAGCGAAATATTGACAACCCTTGCAGTGACGAACAATTTCCTCAGCGTCGTGTAGGGCTGTAGGCCAGTAGAACCCGGCACGGAAGGCTTTGCCCACGATAGTGCGGGAAGCTGCATGATTGCCACATTCTCCTGCGTGAATTTCCTCCAGGATGTTGACTCCTTCTTGCTGTGAGACGCATTTCATCAATGCGCCAGAGCGTGCACCACGTCGGTATAGTGTATCGCGATTATAACATAGGACTTGCTACGGCGGACAATTTGCTGAGCTTCTGCCTTCTCGGCAGGAAGTTTGTCGTGCAAGATGTAGTCTATAATCGGAGCGCTCCAAATGGCGTCAATGAGCATAACCTCAGGAACTGAGGTTGTTTTATCAGTGCCGCTGCAGAAATTGATGGCTTGGGGAGTTCATTGACGAACACCCCACTGGGCACCTCTGCTCTGGAAGAACCCAGCTTTGATAGGACGTCTGCAGCGACATTGTAATCTCGCTCGACATGATGGAACTCAATGCCGAGAAAGTGTTTTTCCAATTTGCGAACTTCTTCACAGTACGCATCCATGTCTTCATGGTTTCGATTCCAGTCCTTGTTGACTTGTTTGATGACCAACATTGAATCCCCATACACCAGCAAACGCTTGATACTGAGGGTGATGGCCATCTTCAATCCGTGAAGAAGTGCTTCGTATTCTGCAGCGTTGTTGGTGACAGCAAACTGAATCTGCAGAACATACTTGAGTTGATCTCCTCGAGGGGAGATCAACAGAACTCCAGCGCCTCCACCTTCCAGCTTGAGTGACCCGTCGAAATACATGATCCAATGCTCGGGCTTGGTGGTGACGACTGGAAGATTGTGCTCGGTCCATTCCGATATGAAATCAGTAAGGACTTGAGACTTCATGGCCGTGCGAGAACGAAACTCGATGCTGTATGTTCCGAGCTCAACAGCCCACTTGGCGATACGCCCTGTAGCGTCTTGATTATGGAGAATTTCGCCAATAGGATAACCAGTAACCACGATGATCTTGTAGGTGTCGAAGTAATGCCGCAACTTTCTGGATGTCATTAAGACAGCATATAGAATTTTTTGAACTTGAGGGTACCTGGATTTGGAGTCCGAGAGGACTTCGCTCACAAAGTACACAGGTCGTTGAATCTTCAGAAGATGACCCTCCTCATCGCGCTCAACAACAATGGCGGCGCTGACGACATTAGTGGTTGCTGAAATATAGAGCGAGAGATCTTCGCCCGGGAGCGGTGCCGTGAGCACGGGTGGTGTAGTCAGGAACAGCTTGAGCTTGTCGAAGGCGACTTGAGCTTCCTGAGTCCACTGAAATCTGTCTTGCTTCTTGAGTAGCTTGAAGAACTCAGTCCCGCGTTCCCCCATTTTGGAGATAAAGCGGTTGAGTGCAGCCATGCAGCCCGTAAGCTTCATGACATCCTTGACGGTGCGCGGCGGCTCCATGTTCATGATAGTTGCTATCTTCTCTGGATTAGCCTCGATGCCGCGTTCGCTGATGATGAACCCAAGGAGCTTTCCAGATGGAACGCCGAAAACACACTTGGCGGGATTAAGCTTCCATCGCCATTTGCGTAAGTTATCGAACGTCTCGGTGAGATCAGCGATAAGATCCTCGGGATTTCTTGTCTTGACTACCACATCATCAACGTAAGCTTCAACATTTCGGTGAAGTTGGTCTTGAAGACAACCTTGTATCGCCCGCTGATATGTGGCACCTGCATTTTTCAAGCCAAAAGGCATGGTTGTATAACAATATGCGCCATATGGCGTGATGAATGAAGTTTTAATCTGATCCTCTTCTTTCAGCGATATCTGGTGATATCCTGAGTAACAATCGAGGAAACAGAGTAGGGTGCACCTGGCGGTGCTGTCGATGACTTGATCGATGCGAGGAAGCCCGAAGGGATCCTTCTTGCAATGTTTGTTGAGATCAGTATAATCAACGCACATTCTCCATTCATTGGAATTCTTTTTTCTTACAAGAACCGGATTGGCTAACCAATCCGGGTAGAAGACTTCTTTGATGAAGCCGGCTGCTAATAACTTAGCTAGCTCTTTCTTGATAGCTTCCCGACGCTCTGTGGCGAACCTTCGGAGACGCTGCTTTTTAGGTTTTGCGCTCTCGTTGAGGTCTAACTTGTGCTCGATCAACTCTCTGGGGACTCCAGGCATGTCGGAAGGCTTTGTAGCAAAGATGTCGGCCTGGGCTCGCAGGAAGTCGACGAGCGCGCTTTCCTATGCAGGAGTGAGGGTGGAGCCAATCACTGCTGTCTTCGATGGATCTCCTGTTTGGAGGTCAATTGTCTTCGTTGCGACCTTCTCTACAGGCTTGATGGCCCGTGTCTTCTTCTGCGTCGGGGCGTCATCGTCCTCTTCGACGACGGCGGCGGCCAAGGGTTGGAGCTCTTGGCGATCTATGGTGGACGCGGCTCTGACGGCGTACTCCACTTCCTCTTTGTCGCAGAGGTAGGAGCGCTTGATATCACCGCGAAGGGAGAGAACGCCGTGCG